>CM066044.1:242858463-243324891 GCA_033557465.1 Ichthyophis bannanicus
GAGGAGGAGGAGGAGAGTCCCTTGATGGCCTTGAATGTCATCACTAGGGTTTTGAAACTTAGCCTGGCTTGAATGGGGAGCCAGTGAAGCTGTCTCAGGAGGGGTGTGATATGCTCTCTTCTTGGTGTGCCGAGGAGAATCCGCGCTGCACTGTTCATGGCAAGTTGCAGGGGCTGTAAGGTGGCCTGAGGGAGTCCTTGCAGGATGGCGTTTGAGTAGTCCAAATGGGGGATGATGAGGGCTTGATAAATGGTGCGGAAGTCGCTTGGTTCAAGTAGGGGGCGTAAGTGTCTAAGAGATTTAATCTTGAAGTAAATCGCTCTTACAGTGTTGGTTATGTGTTGCTTCATGTTGAGGTTCTGATCCAATGTTACTCCGAGGTAACGAATAGCTGATTTTACTTGTAATTCAGCGTTGTCCACTTCTAGGTAGCTGGGTGGTGTAAACTCAGGATTTCTGGAGATGAATAAGACCTCCGTCTTCTTGTGTTGGATGCGCAGATTCTGAGAGAGGAGCCATTCGGATATGGTGTTGAAGCACTCAGTCAAGGGGGTAAGGTCTGGGCAATCCAGGGATATTGGAAGGTACAGTAAGACATCGTCTGCGTATATCATACAACTCACATTGAATGATCTGATAATATTACAGATGGGTTGGATATAGATGTTAAACATAAGTGATGATAGGGAAGATCCTTGAGGAACTCCTTGGCTTTGTAAGAATGGCTCGGAAGTAGACCCATTTGCACGTACGTATTGCCATCTGCCTGACAGGTAGGATCTACACCATTCAAGAGCTCTTCCACCAATGCCTTTCTCTCTTAGCCGACCTAGGAGAATTTCGTGGCAGACAGAGTCGAACGCCGCCGCTATATCCAAAAATACGAGTGCATAACCTTGGCGTAGGTTGTCAATGCCTGAGATTACCTAGATGCAGCAGTAACGAACTGGCACAAAACTATTAATAATGCTGCAGCTAATAAACTAATCATTAAGAAAAACAAGCATTCCAAAGTTGACCAAACTCCTTGGTACAATAATGATTTAAAACTAATGAAAAGAAACTTAAGGAAAGCTGAATGTAATTGGAGGAAAAATAAAAACATGATTAAAAAAGATTTATACCTCATGCTCCTTAACAAATATAAAGATGCAATTAACAATGCCAAAAAAAATTACCATGCCTCCATCCTAAATAATGCCATAAATAGACCTAGAGAACTTTTCTCAATAGTACAAAAACTGACAAATAACACCCACAACTCCAGCAATGAAATCACAGATATTACTCCTCAGACCTTGGCAAATTATTATATGAACAAAACAATGTCCCACCCCCCCCTACCTAAATCCACATACACTTCTCAAACACATCACACTGACGCTTATACTTTTCAAACACATCACGCAGACGAATGGTCTGAATTCCAACCCCTAACTAACGTTGCACTCAAGAACATCATAACAAACATTAATACAACAACCTCACTCCTCGACCCTTGTCCTGTAACATGGATAAAGAACTCTCTATCAATACTCTCCCAATTCATCCTCCCAATAATAAATCTTTCCCTAAAAAACGGATACTTACCCCCTACACTAAAACATGCCCAGATCCGCCCAATCTTAAAAACACTACCCTTGACAAATCATCACCTAAATCTTACAGACCCATATCAAGTATTCCGTTTATGGCTAAATTAATTGAAAAAGCAGTACAAATCCAAACCCAGGACTACATTGACAGCTCAGCCCCCCTTGATGATCAGCAGTATGGGTTTCGTCCCAGACATGGAGTTGAGTCTCTTCTAACAGTTCTAATTGATACACTTGTAAGAGGAATAGACAACTCAAAACAAGCATTCCTACTTATATTCATTGATGTCTCCGCAGCCTTTGACAGTGTTCACCACTCAACAATGATCAATAAACTTAGGCAAATAGGAATAAAATCTACAGTACTAGAATGGTTTACCTCCTACCTAACGGACAGAACTCAAACGGTACAAATCGGTAATCTTACTTCAAATACATATAACCAAGAACTAGGCCTCCCCCAAGGTTCAGCACTGTCAGCGCTACTATTTAACATATACTTAAAACACATCTGTAAAATCTTCAAAAAATTCAATGTCCACTATCACCTTTATGCGGACGACATTATGATGTATGTCCCTTTCAAAATACCAAATATCCCTTTACAACTTATTAACGATTGCCTCAATGAAATAAACACCTGGCTAAATGAGAACAACCTATACATCAATCACTCAAAAACAGAAGCCCTAATAGTAACAAAAAACACAACATTCATTCCCCCCTCACAAATCACACTGCAGAATAACGATATCAAACTAAAAACTGAAGTACGTTATTTAGGCGTAATACTAGACAAACACCTCAGCATGGACACACATGTAAGAAACATAACAAAAAAGGTTTATTTCAAACTCAAAATATTAAAGCAACTCCGCCCACTAATGCACCTACAAGATTTTCAACGAATTATACAAGCGATAATAACCCCCCACTTCGATTTCGCAAATCAAATCCTACTAGGTGTAACAAAACAGACCTTGAAAAAGCTCCAATTGGCACAAAATGCGGCAGCTAAGACCATTACAAAGGCCCCACCTTTTCAACATATAACCCCGATTTTAGAATATCTACATTGGCTCCCGATTCAAAGTCGAATAGAATATAAAACTATTTTAACCACCTACAAAGCTCTAAATAAAACAGCACCCCTGTCTATAAATAACCTCATTAAAACTGAGCCTACTCATAACCTTCAAAGGAGAGACCAGCTAAACAAATTAACTACACCAAAAGAATTTATTAAGGCCAAAAAGACCACAAACAAGAAAGCCTTCTCCCATGCTGCCCCCATACTTTGGAACACTATCCCATCAGAATTAAGATCCTTACCCAAAATCATGGAGTTTAGGAAAAAACTCAAAACACACTTATTCACAATGTACTATGCACCCTTGGCGAACTCACCTCCCACCCCACAGATAGATAAAGGATAGTCATATTTCAGCCAAATACAACTATTCCAAAAAAGGTCGAACCAATAAAGCCTGAAAACAATGTATTCAAAGACTAACGAATAATATTTAAGCCTGTATATAGTTTTTAACTCTGTTACTCTGTACATAGTTCACAAATTGTTAAATGTAAGTTACAACTTGTTATCTGTAAAAACAGTTCACTGTTTTATTGTTGTTCCATGTAAACCGCACCTGATCAATGGAAGGAGCGGTATATAAAAAATCTGTAAATTAAAATTAATTAAATTAATTAAATTATGGTGTCAAAAAGCGTTGTGAGTAGAGTTTCGACTCCGTGTGACTCTCTGAATCCGTGTTGAGATGAGTCTAGGGGGGCATTGGTATCAATGTGATCTTGTAACTGTTTGTAGACTGTTTTTTCGATGATTTTAGCAAGCATCGGGATGCTGGAAATGGGTCTGTATGATTCAACTTTTTGAGGGTCTAATTTGGCGTTCTTCAGGAGCGGTCTAACGGAGGTCTGCTTGAGCGTGGAAGGGAACGACCCAGTGCTGAATGAAAGGTCTATCATCTTTGCTAAGATCAGGGCAAGGTCACAACGCAGATCTTTTATCCAGAATGCTGGACAGGGGTCTGAGTATGCAGTGGAGGTATTTAAGGTTGCGATGGTATCTTCAATAGATTTTTTGATGGTGTGACACAGGTGGTTCGGGATACTGAGAACTCTTGTTCGTTGGAGAGGTCCGGTGACATCACTTTATCAGTCTTGCACAGTTTAGATTGCATAAAGCTGGCGTAGTCCTGAGGGTGTATGGTTCCAGGGTGTTCCGGGGTGGGTTCTTTGGCAAGAGATTTGACCAGGTTGAAGAGGTCGTGCGGCTTGTTTAATGACCGTTTCAGGGTGTCTGTATGGTATTGTTTCATCCTGTCTATGACAGCCCTGCGATGTGTGTGTAAGTGCTGGGTGTATGCTACTTGGTCATTGGTGGTGCGTGACTTCCTCCAGCGTTTTTCCAATCTCCGTAATTGGATTAGAGATGTCCTTAAGTCAGCTGTGAACCATGGTGCAGTTGATCTTTTATTTGGGGCTTTAGTTGTTGGTGTACGGATTGCGATTGCGCTGAGCTTGCTGTTCCATGTGTTCTTGCTGTTCCTTGCTGTTCTAGCTTAGAGAATGCGAGAATGCAGAACACTGGAACATATTTGTCATCAGCATAGAAGAATTCAATAAAGGATTCATACAAACTTATCTAAAGTAGTTTAAAGCAGTTTCTCAAACTTTCACTGACTTTGGTCTTTCTCAGCACTACTAGTCTCAGGTGGGGGTTGTGACTCAGGCCTAGCTTACAGGCCTCTCATACATTTACAGGCTATTCTAGGCCCTAGCCTGCCACATTCCCCCCTTTGATTATTCTTACCCGCAAGTGAGAAAGGGTGAGAATTAAATCACATATTATATTTGGGTATAAGCATCATGTTGGGGTATAGGGTAATATTGCCACATAGCTAATACCTTCGTAGCTGTTTTACACTCAACAATACTATCAATAACTAAGGTTATCATGTGCAAGCAAAGGGGTAGGAGACATGGGAGAAACAAGCATGTAGTCAATATTGATAAGACAATGAATACAAGCGTTTTCAGGCCGCCCATTCCTGAAAACATAGAACCAAACCATCCATCAAGTTGCAGGCCATGCCAGGTCTGGACTGGTACATAGGCCTGCCTCCACATGTGATTTGCTATATCTTCTACAACTTGACCTTCATTATTGATTTGCAAACAACAGTTAGTTAAGTTCAATTTTCCACACACTCCTCCTTCAGCTGCTAGTAGATAATTTACTGCTAAATGATTCTGGTAAATAGCTGTACGCATTTGCGTACTTTGTTTTGCCAACAAGGTTAGAGCTTTACTAGTTTCATTTGTTATTATTTCAACTACAGCTTGCAAACGTATAATACGATTTATCATGTACATAGGTGTGCGGTAACCCCAAGAACCATCTTGTGCCCAGGTAGCAGGTCCATAGTATGAAATGATTCTCTCAGGTGGCCATTCTTCAGAATCCCATTTTTCCCATTGGCCTATCTTAAGAGCCTCTCGCTTCTGTTGAGTTCTATTGTAGCAGCTGATAAGCATGCAATAAATAATACCAGGAGTCAGTTCAAAGATCCAAGCCAATTTATTGTGCACAGGCTCAAACGACAGCTTTTGTGTCTGAAAACAATAAGCAATGACGTATGATAGCCAATTCCTTATATACAGTTTTTCACAGTTCGATACAGGCAAACGTCCTATTGGTCCCAATGCCCCCTGCACCTGTCCAATCGGGACCTCTCTCGGGGTCCAGCACCCTGTTCCCCCTGCTCAGACTTCTCTAACAATGGCTTAGTCTCAAACATTGATACTTTCCTACTACAAGGTCATTTCTGGCTTGAGGAATGCAGAACACTAGAACGTATCTGTGATCAGCATAAAAGAATTCAATAAAGGATTCATACAAACTTATCAAAAGCAGTTTAAAGTAGTTTCACAGTTTCTCAAACTTTTACTGACTTTGGTCTTTCTTAGCATTACTAGTCTTCAGGTGGGGGTTGGGACTCAGGCCCAGCTCACAGGCTTCTCATACATTTACAGGCTATTCTAGGCCATAGCCTGCCACGCTATATATTGGAAAACCCAATTGTTCCCCATGGGAAATATGCAAGAGAAAGAAGGAAGGCCGTATGGTCCCCAAAACACACGCACCTCCCCAGTTATTAGGGAGCCTAGCATAGGCTCGGGTCCCACAAATCCAATATAGTCCAGGTGGGGCTTGCCAGGTATTGTGAGAAACAAGATTTGTCCATAGCTTAGCAAGATTAGGAAAAATAACTAGAGAATTGGAGGGCTCCAGAGTATTTGCACCTGACCACCAGGACGTCTTTCTAGTGGTGGCATTATAAAACGTCTGGTTTAAACAGACCAATTGTCCAACTAACATAGTAAACTGTGGTCCTGTGCGAGCAAAACATAGGTTACCAACAATGGGGTTAGCTAAGACCCATTCACTGGTGGCTTTATGCAGATCAGTTTGGTTGTATGGGACAGAATAGTTTAATTCTTGTGCTTCCCAAGGCCATTGGTCTCCCATTTTAGTTCCCCCACAGAAGAAACAGTCAGAGATGTGGAGACTGGATGCTCCAGCTCCAGCTAGTTCAATAAATAGATTCTGGGAAGTGTGGGGAACTACAAACTCTGCCTTCATAGCCTCATAGAAGGTGTGATGTATTCGATAAGGTGAAAAGACATGGGTTTTCATGTTAAGCTGTATATATACAAAGGTCCCAGGGTCAGTTCCACCTCCCGCTATACGTAAACCAAATCTGAATCCCTGTTTCCACTGGCTCGGGTCAAGTATGAGGAGCCGTAGGGGATTACATGCACCTGTCTTACACTCCTGAGGCTCCAGTAAGGGTAATCTTTCTAAATGGGTTTACGATTATCCCCATCTTGTCCAGTAGGGCTACCAGACCAAGTAGCATAGTACACACATTCCCATTTTGGACAGAAATAGGCATCTGCAGATGGCTTACCGTAAGTGGATGGGGAATGTTTCCCAGTACATATACCCCATCTGTATGCTCCTTCAGGACACATATATTTATCATCATAGTAGTAGGCTTGTTCCCATGACCCACACTTGTAATAGTCATTTCTATTTATAAGATCACAAGCATCAAAGTATAGGGACACGGGTTTGGTGGGATCAAAAAGTTGACGTGTGGCATTTATGAGGGCCCCATCCTCATCATTCCATCGTAACTCTAGGACATAATAAGAAGGGTTCTGACAAGGACTAAAACAGGTTTGGCTCTTTCCGTTTGTACAGATATTTAGTTCCGTACCATTATACATGCACCAGCTAACTGTACCAGTGCAAGTGTAGTAAGAGTGATAAAGTAACGTCTGGGTAACCTTCATCCCAGTTCGGGTAGTAGTTATACAAGCTGCACAAGGGGGCAGGGCAAAGGTCATCCCAAGGGGCCCTAGGGCTACCGCAAAGATGAAACAGTAATAAGTAATCATCATAATCATAGTCTCTGATAGATGGACCCGAATGTTGAGAACTCTGAACTCGAAGACTTTCTTTCCCAGCTTCCAGGAGTAGGGTTGTAGATCCTCACAGTAGTGGTCTTCTTTGCAGTGTAAGTCTCAATGGTGATTCAGGATCATTTGTTGAAGTCCAATGACAACTTCTGGCAACTGCCGCTGGCTTTACTCGACTGTGGTGAATCCAAGAGTCTATTTCAGCCACTTTAACTGCTGTTGGTGTTGATAGCAAAACAACATATGGTCCCTTCCAATGGGGTGCCAACGGTGTCTTCTTCCACTCTTTGACCCACAACGAGGCTCCAGGCTTGAAAGGATGCAGCAGTTCAGTCAGATTGATAGGCAACTGGTCCTGCACCCAGGTATGGAGACTCTGCAAAACAAAACTTAGAGCCAACAACTCTTGCCTAGTAATCTCAGATCAAATCTGACTCATATCCCCCCTTATCCCCTGAACTATGGGCGGGGGACGCCCATACAGAATCTCAAAAGGGGAGACTCCTAATGACTTGGTGGGGGCTGAACGTATCCTGAGAAGGGCTATAGGGAGAGCCTGGGGTCACTTCAGGTGAGCTTCCTGACAGAGTTTGGACAACTGGGGCTTCAGGGTTCGGTTCATTCTCTCTACCTTCCCTTAACTCTGGGGTCTATAGGCTGTATGTAACTTCCACTGCACTTGCAGAGCGTGGGCTAAGGATGTGAAAAGGATGGAGTCGGTGCAGAGGGTGGCTACTAAAATGATTAGTGGTCTTCATTATAAAGCATATGAGGACAGACTGAAGGATCTTAATATGTACACCTTAGAGGAAAGGCGGGATAGAGGTGATATGATTGAGATGTTTAAATACCTCCGTGGCATAAATGTTTAGGGAGAGAGCCTCTTTCAATTGAAAGCAAGTTCTGCTACGAGGGGACATGGGATGAGGGTGAAGGGAGATAGATTCAGGAGTGATATACGGAAATATTTCTTTATGGAAAGAGTAGTGGATCCATGGAATAGTCTCCCAGTGGAGGTGTTAGAGATGAGGACAGTAACTGAATTCAAAAAAGCATGGGAACAACACAGAGGATCTCTAAAGGTAAAAAAGGGACTGTTGTAGTTGTTGTTATGGAAGGACAGACTAGATAGGCCATGCGGTCTTTTTCTGTCATTATATTTCTATGTTTCTAATTGCTGAGTTACTTGTGACACAAATGAGGGTCCATTGTCTGACCCTATGGCCAAGGGTATTCCAAACCGGGGAATGATTTCATGGAGTAGAGCCTTGGTGACTTCTCTGGCTTTTTCAGTTCTGGTGGGGAAAGCCTCCACCCACCCGTAAAATGTACAAACTAGAACTAATAAGTAGTGGTATCCATTTGCTCGTGGCATTTCTGCAAAGTCTATTTGGATACTTCCCATGGGGGTAACTCCCACTGATTGAACTTGGAGGTGGGATAGGACCCTGCTGGGCATTATTCTTTGCACAGATTACACATTGTCGGGCTATTGAGGCAGTCAGGGGTCCCAACAGTGAGATACAGAAATGAGGTTTCAGAGCTTTCTCCATTGCAGTTTTCCCATAGTGTGTAGCTTGGTGGAAGGTTTGGACGAAGGCTGGACCCAGGGCTTCAGGGATCACAATTGTACCGGGGGGTGAGCCACCCTCGGGTGGTGGCAGCACTATCCATCCAGTTTCTGATAACTTTCCCCCTTCATTTTGACAGTAGTAGTCCAGTTCATTTGGGGTGTATCGAGGAGTCCAAGCACTGAGAGGCACTGGAAATATGGCTGCCTGAACTGTAATACTAGGGGCAGAAATTTGTCTGGTGATTGCTGCTTCTTGGGCTGAGGCATCAGCGAATCTGTTTCCTCTGGACACTTCTCCATCTCCGGTCTGGTGACCTCAGCAGTGCATTACAGCAACTTGTTTGGGGGCCCATACTGCTTCCAATAATGTCAATATTTCTGGGCCATACTTAATGGACTTGCCTCCTGAGGTTATCAATCCACGTTCTTTGTAGAGAGCTCCATGGGCATGTAACGTTGTGAAGGCATACTTAGTCTGTGTACACATTCAGACGAATCCCGGTCCCTATTATCAGTGCCCGGGTGAGGGCTATTAATTCAGCCTTCTGTGCTGAAGTTCCCAAGGCCAGAGCTGATGATTCCATTACCATGTCCAGGGTCACCACTGAATAGCCCACACACCGTTGTCTGTTGATGACGAGACTGCTTCCATCCACAAAGAAAGTCTTTTCAGGGTTACTTAGGGGGACATCAGTTAAGTCTGGGCGACTTGAGTACACAGTGTCCATAACTTCCAGGCAATCATGGTCAGGAGGGCCTGGACCAGCTGGCAGTAAGGTAGCAGTGTTCAAGGTTTGACTGACGCTCAACTGTAGCCGAGGATTTTCACACAGCATGCTTTGATATTTCAACATTCGTGTGTTGGTGAACCAGTAATTCCCTTTGTGTTCCATAAGGGTCAAGACAGAATGTGGTACAGTGACTTGGAGATTCTGACCTAGGGTGAGCTTGTCGGCTTTGCTCACCAAGAGGGCTGTGGCCGCAGCGGCTCTCAGGCATGGCAGCCATCCTTTTGCAACAGGGTCCAATTGTTTCCATAGATAGACTACAGGCCGTTGCCAGGATCCAAGAGGCTGAGTCAATACTCCCAATGCATTTCCGCTTGACTCATGGACATAAAGACGAAATGGCTTCTGTACATCTGGTAGGCCCAAGGCTGGTGATGACATCAATGCTGCTTTTAGCGATTTGAACGCTTTATCTTGTTCTGGGCCTCATTCCATGGGAGATCATTCCATTCCTTTCGTGGCTTGGTACAAGGATTTTGCCAAGAGTGCAAAGTTGGGTATCCATATTCGGCAATAGCCTGCAGCTCCCAGGAAGGCCCTCACCTGCTTTCTGGTGGTGGGGGTAGGGATGTGGCACACTGCTTCCTTTCGCTCAAGTCCCAATCTCTGGACCCCTCTGGACAGATGGAATCCCAGATATTTCACTTCTGTTTGGCAGAACTGCGCTTTGGCTCTTGAGACCTTGTATCCGGCTTCATTCAGGAGGTGCAAGAGATCAATGGTGGCTTGCACACATTCAGTTTTGGTGTTGGTGGCTATGAGCAGGTCATCTACATACTGGAGCAAGACTCTCTTCCCTGGTGTCACAGAGTAACTTGACAGATCTTGATTCAGAGCAGCGCTGAAGATGGTGGGTGAGTTCTTGAATCCTTGAGGTAATCGAGTCCAAGTGAGTTGGCCTTGTCTTCCTGTGGTTGAGTTCTCCCATTCAAAGGCGAACAGGAGTTGACTGGTGGATGCCAGGCGTATGCAGAGGAAGGCATACTTTAAATCCAGGACAGTAAAGTGAGTAGCTTCAGCTGGAATCAGTCCCAGGAGAGTGTAAGGATTTGGTACTACTGGATGTATGGTTTCAACTGCATTGTTCACTCGTCGCCAAGTCCTGCACTGGGCGGTAGTCACCTGTCCCAGGCTTCTTGACCGGGAGGAGGGGGGTGTTCCAAGGCGATTGGCATTCTCTGAGGAGTCCATACTGTAGTAGTTTCTTTAGATGACAATGAATGCCTTCGATTGCTGGTCGTGGGAGAGAATATTGTCTCACATTCACTGGTTCTGCTCCTGATTTGAGGGTGACAAGCACAGGAGCTATATTCTTTGCTAGGCCAGGAGGATTATCCTCCGTCCACACCCCGGGCGGAGCTGAGATGCTGGTAGGTATACGGAGGCTAGCTGCTTTGGTTGAAAGTGGGCTATAGAACCGCCATTCTTCTTCTCGGGGGACAGTCAGCACCATCAGGCCAGCAGATTTTGAGTTCACAGTTATTTCCATTCTTCCCCCTTCAACAAAGGTTATCTGCGCCTGAAGCTTAGCAAGCATGTCTCGGCCCAAGAGGGGGATTGGGCATTCAGGTATGTACAGGAACTGGTGCATTATTTTCTGTCCCCCTAGTTCACAGGCGCGATTCTGCAGAAAAGGTTTTGTGGTTATGGTTCCAGTAGCGCCAACGATGGTGACAGATCGAGAAGACAAAGGAGCCACTGGCTTAGCCACTACTGAATGTTCGGCCCCCGTATCTACCATAAAGTCCATGTACTGGTCCCCGATCTTTAAATTGACCATAGGCTCCTGGGGACCCAGAGAAAACTTGGAGCCCGGTCTGGCCTAGTCCTCATCCACGTAGTAGTCCTCAGTGGTTGCCACTCCCTCTACAGCGGCTTCTCCCTGCTGGAACTGTGCGCGCTGCATTCCTCCTCGTTGCCAGAATCGCCCCCCTGCTCTCCAGGTGCTCTCTCCTCCCCTCCAGGGGGTGGAGCTATTATTCGGGCATTCGCTTTTCCAATGTCCTTCTTCCTTACAGCAGGCGCACTGATTTGCACCTAATGGGGGCCGATCATTTCCCCGGCCCCTTCCCCGTCCTCGGGTTCTTCTGTTAGAGTATCCTCCTCCACGTCCTTCAACTAGAGCTGCAGCAAGAAAATCGGCTTTTTTCTTCATCTTTCGTTCACTTTCCCTTTGACGTTCTTGATCACGATTCACAAATACCTTCTGGGCAACTTCCACTAACTGTGCTGTATTCATGCCCGCAAATCCTTCCAACTTTTACAGTTTTCGTTTTATGTCTCCCTGGGACTGACTTACAAATGCAGCGTTCACCATACGCAAATTCTCCTGGGCCACTGGATCATATGGGGTATAAAGTCTGTAAGCTTCAGATAATCGTTCATAGAAGGCTGCTGGACTTTCATCTGGGCGCTGAAGAACTTCCGCTACTTTTCCAACATTCATGGCCTTCTGGCCTCCTCTCTTCAGGCCCTGCAGTAAGGCCTGGTGAAACCAAGCGAGGGCCGTCGCCCCGTCAGTACTGTTCGGATCCCACCCAGGATCTTCATTCGGAAAATCTGCGGCGGCTGCCTGTCAGGGATCTAAGTTCTTCTCATCTAGAGGGTTCTCTTTCAACCATCGAGTGGTTGCTTGCACAATCTGTGCCCGCTCCTCAGTCATAAAAAGGGTGGACAGAAGCTGACGGCAATCAGACCAGGTAGGCTGATGGGTCTGCATAATACTAGACATTAATTCAGTCAGATCTTGGGGCCTTTCAGTATAGGAGGCATAATGCGTTTTCCAGTTCAGTAAATCTGTGGTGGAGAAGGGCACATATACAAGACTAGTTGGCCCCGCCACAACCTGGCCATTTTCCTTGAGGATAAGTAATCCTGGGACCTGGCGTAATGGCATTTGGCGAACATCTTTCTGGCCCGTTGCCCTGCTTCTAAGAACGTAGCGCAATTTTGCTGGCCCAGCGGTGGCTCCCCCGCTAGGGCCTGGACTAATGGGTGACCCCGGACTGGTAGATGATCCCCCGCTTGCAGTTTCTTCAGTGGATGGTGGTTCTGCCGTGGAACTTTGGTCGGGACTGGGACTCCTGCTTCGGGATGGGGGTTGTATTCCTTCTGGCGGTGGAGGTGGCTGACGGGGTGGAGGCAAATTGGCTGGAGGAGCTCTCCCTTCCCCTGGCTCTGCTCGGGGTAGCGGTGGAGCTGAGGGGACTGGTCTATAAAGGAACTGGGGCAGATGGTTCGGAATTTCTGGAGATTCTGGGGCAGAGTAAATGGGTGGCCTTTCCTCTCTAGCCCCCTGGACCCCCTTTGTAGTTGCTAACATTATCCTGCACTGCTCCTCACAGCAGCGCTTTATCCAAGGGGTTGCCTTTCACAAATATCTAACCAGGAATCTATATAGGGGAACTGGTCAGGGTGATGTCTACGCACTACCCTATGCACTCAGGATACAATTCTAATATCAAAAGTACCCTCAGGTGGCCACACGGCGTCCAGCACCGGCCACTCCCTACCACACAATATTTCTAATCGGGACGGAAACATTTTCATCCCGTAATCACCACTAAATCCCTTCTTAAAATTCTCGATCATACAGTTTAGCGGAGTTTGCACAGACTCCGCCCCTCCCATTATGACGTACAAGACGACAGACAAAGAGGGCGGGTAGTATGGCTGCAGGTAAGGGGTCCGTACAGCCCTAGAGACAAAGAGGGAGACAAACACCAAACGCGTCCTCCTTTTTGCGACCTGCGCTCGGTCGCCCGGCCAGGAACTGCGCTACTCAGGAGTCCGCTCTCGCTTGGTCTGTGTTTCAAGACCTCTCATTCACACAAACAAACAGGCATGCCAACAAGTTCCTAAAATTCCAAAAGGCCTATCTTACTAACCAAGAGGGGCGTGGTTTCGTCCTCGCGCATTCTCATGCAAGGCTTACTCGGACGCACCCTGAGAGGTGATCAGACTCTCGGTACCTTATTCCAAACCAAATTAGTCTTGCGCATACTCATTCAAGACTTTCCCAAACCTAACTGACTAAGAAACAAGTGAATTTCTACTCACCGGATCCGGTACCCAATGCGCAACCAGTTTCTCCTTGGGTTGAATCCTGGACTCCCCTCGGGTTCGGAGGTGATGGCCAGTCGGACCTGGCAGGCCGCCGAGGCAGGGCGGAACCCTCTCCGATACAAGGGGACCGGTGGAACCTGAGGTTTCCCCCGCGGTCGGACAGCCGCGGTCCCAACCGGACCAAACCTAGAGGCGGAAATACGTGGTATATTCACTTGAGTACCATTCCCATACCGCACATTCCCAGCCAACGCACCAGGAATATGTAGCAGCGAAGTGCACGCAATGAATAAAACCAGGAGTCAATTGCAGGTTCCAAGCCAATTTATTGTGCACAAGGCTCAGGCAAGGTCACATCCAAAAAGGTCTGAGCAATGGAGTCCAGGAAGCAATTCCTTATATACATTCTTTACAGTATGATACAGGCAAACTTTCTATTGGTCCCAACGCCCCCTGCACCTGTCCAATCGGGGACTCTCTCTGGGCCTAGCACCCTGTTCCCCCTGCTCAGGCTACTCTAACAAAGGCACAGTTTTTTAGACATCGATACATTTCTCCTGCAAGGTCATCTCTAGCTTAGAGAATGTGAGAATGCAGAACACTGGAACATATTTGTCATCAGCATAGAAGAATTCAATAAAGGATTCATACAAACTTATCTAAAGTAGTTTAAAGCAGTTTCTCAAACTTTCACTGACTTTGGTCTTTCTCAGAACTACTAGTCTCAGGTGGGGGTTGTGACTCAGGCCTAGCTTACAGGCCTCTCATACATTTACAGGCTATTCTAGGCCTTAGCCTGCCACAAGATCTTGGTGGGTGGCAGCTGAGGTTTTCCAGGCCTACACCCAGCATCACTGCTGGTCTGCCAGTGCCTTAAAGCAGGTACTGATCTGTTCTAACCCCCCCCCCCCCTCCCCTCTCCCCTCTGGAAAACAGCCTCTGCAATATGCCCCTTCCACTGCCTCAATTACAAAAAGATTTATTGCTGGCTATTTGGGAACTGGGGACAAGGGACAGAAATTGTAAACCACTTTGACCTGGAGAGAGCTGTATATTAGGCATTGATACATAAACCTCATGCAAGTCTAGTCATACTTCTGCCCTGAAAATAGGTGGCTATGGCAGTGGCATTGTAACACTACAGTAGATATACACTAGTCTGGGTAGATCCCAGTCCACCAGGACTAAATGTGACTGGAACATACAGATGAACACAGATTGATTTGAGATTCCACTGCAGATAACACTTGCCACACACACATAGTGATGAGTATCTGCAGCAAAGCCTATCTCCAGGCAGCACAGGTACTGTGGACCTGATTCTGGGCACCCATCCTCACCCTCAGGGTGAACACAGAACCTGTGCAGTGGCATGGTCTGTAGCTGCTCTGTGCCAGTATCACACATTGTCAGTTCTTCTTACCAAGCTGAGGTGCTGGAGAGGTGCATTCTTCATTTGGTGATCAGCTGTAGACTGCTGTTCTGCATGTGCATTGCATCATGGGTACTGGTGGGGGTAACCTATCCTGGCACACACAGCAGACATTTTGTGCAGTGAGCCATGTGCAGTCTTTCTGTATCCAGCCATTTCTGTGCAAAGAACCATAGAGGTGTAGCCTACTGGTTAGTACAATGACTCCTTAGGCAGACGTCATGGGCTCTATTCCCCTTTGTTCTCATTTTTTATGCCTGTCCTACTCAAATCATTTTCAGGCCTGTAACAGTCACATCTCTGCAGATCAGTGCTGCCAGCCCATAATACCCTCACCTCAGTTGCCAACCATCCTTCAGCCCATCTATCTGCCTCTGTCAGCTGTGTAGAGTCCTGTCTTCTTGTGTAGGCTGCTACCCCATGTCCTGCACTGGTTCCCTTTTCTGCATTGCGGCTCTTTGTGATTGCTTTACCTGTGCCTGATCTGCATGGCAGCACTACTCCACTGTCCTCCTATCAGTACTTCCATGACAAAATCCATAAAATCACCCTCCATTTCACTACCACCTCTTCTTTCCCCCCTTTTTCCCAACTTTCCCCCCTTACTTCTGCTTCCCTTTCTTCATTCCCTCTGGTCTCTGATGAGGAAACAACACTCCTCCTTTCTTCCTCTAAGCTGACTACCTGCCCTTCTGATCCTATGCCCACCCACCTCCTTAGCTCCATTTCTTCCACTATCGTCCCCTCCATCACTCATATTCTCAACCTATCACTCTCCACCGCTACCTTCCCTTCTGACTTCAAGCATGCTATTGTCACACCCCTCCTCAAGAAACCTTCACTCGATCCCTCCTGTCCTTCTAACTATCGTCCCATCTCTCTCCTTCCCTTCATTTCTGAATTACTTGAGCATGCTGTCTACCGCCGCTGTCTCGACTTCCTCTCCTCTCATGCCCTCCTAGATCCTTTACAATCCGGTTTCCGTCCCCTACATTCTACCGAAACTGCTCTTACCAAAGTCGCCAATGATTTGTTTCTGGCTAAGTCCAAAGGCTTTTATTCTGTCCTCATTCTTCTGAATCTCTCTGCTGCCTTTGACACCGTTGACCACAATCTTCTTATCACCCTGTCTTCACTCGGTTTCAAAGGCTCTGTACTTTCTTGGTTCTCCTCCTATCTCTCCCACCGCTCTTTCAGTGTGTACTTCAATGGCTCCTCCTCCTCTTCTACCCCTTTACCTGTGGGTGTACCTCAAGGTTCTGTCTTAGGTCCGCTCCTCTTCTCTGTCTATACCCAATCCCTTGGTGCCCTTATCTCGTCCCATGGCTTTCATTATCATCTCTATGCTGATGACTCTCAAATCTACCTCTCTATGCCTGTTATCTCTCCTGAAATTCAAGCTAAGATCTCGGCCTGCCTCTCTGACATTGCTTCCTGGATGTCCTATCGCCTCTTGAAGCTGAACATGGCCAAAACTGAACTCCTTGTCTTTCCCCCCTAATGCCTCCCCTCCTCCTTCCCCTTTCTCAATCTCTGTGGATAACTCTGTTATCCTTCCTGTCTCTTCAGCAAGGAACCTTGGTGTTATCTTTGACTCATCTCTCTCCTTCTCTTTACATATCCAAAACATTGCTAAAACATGCCGTTTCTTTCTTTACAATATCTCCAAAATTCGCCCTTTTCTCTCTGATAACACTACTAAACTGATTGTCCACTCTTTAATCACCTCCCGCCTTGATTACTGTAACCTTCTCCTTGCTGGCCTCCCTGCTAACCATCTCTTTCCTCTCCAGTCTATTCAACATTCTGCAGCTCGTCTGATTTTCCGTCAGTCTCGTTTTTCACACATTACTCCTCTTCTCATGTCACTTCACTGGCTCCCCATCCGCTTCCGTATCCAGTTCAAACTCCTCCTTCTAACCTATAAATGTATTCATTCTTCTGCCCCTCATTACCTTTCATCCCTCATCTCTACCTACACCCCCTCTCGCCTACTCCGCTCATCTAATTGTCTTCGTTTATCTATGCCTTTTACTCGTACTGCTAATTCTAGACTTCGCTCCTTTCAACTGGCTGCACCCTTTTCCTGGAATTCTCTACCTGTCTCTGCCCGCCAAACCTCCTCCCTGGCCATCTTCAAATCCAAATTGAAATCCCATTTCTTCACTATTGCTTTTTGTTCCTAACTCGTCCTTTCTTGCTCTCTCCATAAGAATTTGTTCTTGTCTTGTTAATTGTTATTTGTATTATCTAATTTATTTCATATTTTGTCTTGACTAGATTGTGAGCTCTAACGGGCAGGGACTGTCTCTCTTTTATGTTTGTACAGCGCTTCATATGTTGCAGCGCTTTATAAATGCTTAGTAATAATAATAATTGCAAATATCCTGCCACCTCTGCCTCCACTTGGGGACACGTATTCCCATCCTCTGCCACCCACTGTCATTGCAGCACTTTACTTTGCCAACACCCTGTGCATCGGTACAGCTGCCTCCAACATGTTTGTCCACTTTACTGGCTGCCACATAGGATGCCCGCAGATATAAGAGGTCTATCAGCTCCCACCTCTCATTCCTTCCATCACTTGTTCATTGCCTTTCCTTGGTGCTCTATCCAGTGTTAGGGTTGCATTTGTTTTTATGTCTTACAGTTCATGCTTGTCAACTTGAAGTACCTTACAGCCCTTAGGGCACTTTACTTTAGTGTGGGGTTCACTGACCCAGTCCAGCTGCGTGTCTAACCCCACACTATTAGGAAAAATTGAACTTCAGACACTTTTCAGAAATGAAGCAAGCTTTCCCTTTATTCAGTTAATAGGTACAAGATTCATTTGCACGCTGTGTCTCCCTCGTTCAAGTGTCGGACAGCGTCCCCCTTCTCCTTTCGTGTGAGAAAGGGGAGGCTGCCCATGAACCATGTTGCTGCACACTTTTATATCCCTCTCGCTCTCAATGTCTACGTATTCTTTTACTTGCATTCCTTCATTCCCTGTGACAACCCAGATTAGCAGGTTCTTAGTTTTTTTTTTCTTTAGCTTTCCACACCCTGCCATTTCCTTTGGAACATTGCTTATCTACAACCTCCAGCACTGTTGGTAATCTTCAGGGCTTTTGAGTACATGTCGTCCAGCTTGTTCATGCCTGCTTGCACAAACCATTCTATTTTGCAAGACTCCATTCTCTGCACATTCCCGCATAGAGTGTAGTTTCATCCTGCTTTTACTATGCTGTTTTAGTGTACTCAGTTCTTGCCTTTCTTAGCCCACATGTCTTTTTATCATGTGCCCTCATCCAGGTATAGCACTAACGCTGGTTGGGAATAGGCTAGGGTACCGTAAGGTATTCATGCCAATCATGCAAATCAAGCATAACAATTCGGCCAAATTTCCCTACAATCCCGTTTTTCTTTTTGTTCGCTTGATTTGCTCACACCTGTGTACGGGGGCGGATTGGTCACCAATCCCTCATGGGCCATGGACGACAACCATTTGAGATAGGGAGGGGTCTTCAAGCGGCAGCTTTTCATACTGCTCTCGAGAGACAACATACATAGTTTGGGTATGCTTCATCACCATTTTCTTGCAACATCCTAAGAGAATTGAAAACACACAGCATGCAATAATACCGAACACAGCAATACTCAACAAAGTAATGAAGAAAACTTTGACACCTCCTTCAAATCCAGAGAACCAGGAGGCAACATCTCCCCAAATATTGCCTAGGTCAAGCCCTCCCTTGAAATCATTCATGTCTAACTCTGATAAATGCTTTATCTTTGCCATAGCATGCAGTACAAAAGTTGTGTGATTTGCGATTACTGTACAGCAGTTGGTTTCATTAGTAAAAGTACAAGCTCCGCCTTCAGCAGCTAGAAGCAAATCTAGAGCACGCCTATTTTGCAAAGTCATTTGGGTATTTTGTTCTAAAGATTCAGCTAAACGAGATATGGATTCTGTTACAGCTCTCATTTGCACATGTAAAAGGCACTGCAAACGCCTAATAGACATTCCTAGTTCAGCAGTGATGGCAGGGGTCTGGAATACGGGGATCCAGGATGTCCAACTCAGGGCGTCTAGCTGGGTTTTGGTCAGGGGGTAAGTGGAGTTAATATATTGGTAGGATGCTTGGATTACCTCATCCTCAGGAGTGCTAGGCTGCCAAGGATTTGTGCCGTGGCCTGTGCTTCTCTTACTCCGCTTACTTTGATGGGTGACATTCAACGGAATCAGCACAGAATACAGTGACACTTTGACTAAAGCACAAGGGAGGAGGGAGATGTTAATAACCTGATACAGAATGTCTCCGCACAGCCAGTAGTGGCCCAACATCGAAGGAAGGTGAAAGGAATCTTTCCAATGGAAATGATGATAAACAGGATAAGTGAGGTGCTCATGTGGATCACAGGCAGACACGTTACTAGTCTTAAAGTTATAAGTACACGGGGTTTTACAAAAGTTAGAATCTGTGCGGGTTTTATACTTGGCATAGGCAATTCTACCCATCATTTTGTGTCCCTGATAGATTGGATAGGCATTTGGAGACCCACACACACGACTGCCAGGAACAATATTGGGACAGGGTGGGGGTGTAACAAGATTGAAAGGGGACCCCAATTAGATCTCCGTGCCGGAAGAAAAGGGAATCATTTTTCCATACTGGCCCAATGGTGTAAGCCTCCATCCAATAACTGTGACCCCATATACGAGTCACATTGGCCTGCCGATGATTCACCAGTGGACCCCAATTTACCAGATTAACTTCACCCCTATAGATTCGATTCCAATAGTCCACCTCACGCGTAACATTGGAACCATACCAGAAGGGTCGCATGGAGTTGTTGGTAAAATGGAAGGAATTATTCTGAACATTCCATGACACATTACATGTTTGGGCAAAAGAGAGAGAGGCATTAGTGACAAGACAATAATAGTACAGTTGTGGATTAGCAAATACCCTAACGGGATCATTTTTGGTGTACATACTTGCCCAGGTTTCATTGCATTTTACCGGACCTTCCTCGATGCATTTTCGCTGATGGGTAGGATTGTCCCAACAAGGAACAGCCCCCACAAATTCCTCAAAAGGAACCGACTGGACCGTTACCGGGGCATACCCTCCTCCCTTAGGCAAAGGGGTACAAATGATACAATCAGAGACATTCATGGTCTTAACAATCTCCAACACTGTAGATTTCCATGTGTTGGAGAGAGTCAAGGCCACGCTCCGAGGAGAGTGTATAAGGAATGTCCGGCTTTGCAACAGAACCAGGAGGGTTAGGATGCCAGTGATGATACATATTGGGAGACATTTTGTTCAGTACTTAGTTCTCGATCGTCCAGAGCCCATGGTCCTTCCCCGGTAAGGTAAAAAATGAATAACACAATTGCAACGGATAAAACAAATAAAAATATTCCTTCAGACGCCTGCAGCATCAGTCACAATCAGTCAGGCGCCGCTTTCAGATGGCTGACATGTATCCAAGTGTCAGTCCCATTCAATTGAACTGCGAAAGGTGACGTGGCAGTGACAATATGAGGTCCCGAGAACGTAGGACAATTCCAAACTGGGCGGGTGCAGTTTCTCTTATATACTTTAGTACCAATAGGAAAACAAGGCGTCACTGATGCTTGGGGCTCAGTTTGGACATTCACCACACGGTCCGCAATCTCTTGGACCGCTAGACGGAGACCTGCAAGATAAGAAGACAAACTGTCAGGTGTTGCTACATAGGGTTGAGGCAAATTTGTGGTGTGCATGTGTCACCCACTTACTACTTCATGGGGCGTAAGATGCATTCTTTTTAATGGGCAATTGCGCAGTTGGAATAGACACATGGGCAAGGCTTGAAGCCAGTTCATTTTACCAGAGGCGCACATTTTCCTAAGCTGTGTTTTCAATATTCCATTACACCTCTCAACGAGACCATTAGAAGTAGGTTTATATACTGACACATATTTCCACTGTAGAGGAAGTAACTGAGTAAGCGACTGAACAAGGGCATTTCGAAAATGGGTACCATTGTCTGAATATATCACCTTAGGGATCCCAAATCGAGGTATAATCTCTGTGTGCAATATTTTTATGACTCCCTCTGCAGTTTCTCGCTTACAGGGGAAAGCTTCAAGCCATTTGGACCACGGACAGAGCCATACTAACAAATATTGTTTCCGGTCACAGCTTTGGATCATATCTGTGAAATCCACATACCATGACTCAAAGGGTCCGTTGAGAACAGGCAAGTGACCCTTCCCTACAGATTTCCCCCCAGGTTGAGAATTTAAAATACATATTGGACATTTGGATACCAATCCTCGTATTCTTTTTTGCATGTCGGGACACCACAGGGTAGCTTCCAGGGTAGAATGTATCTGAGTGGCGTTGGAATGTCCTTCACTGTGCAAAAGAGCCGTGAGCTGTTTTAGAGCCATAAAGCAGACACATAATTTTCCTGATGGATGTGTCCAGATATTTTTAATCTGGGTACACCCAAGCCTCTGCCAATTTGCTTTCTCATTGGATAACGCATCTGCCTGGTAGTCCGTGACATCTGATAAAAGGTACTTCTGTGAGCGTGTCACAGACAACACAAAAGGACCTAGCTGGGTTACTTCTTTAGCAAATTGATCTGCTAACCGATTACCTCGCTGCTTAAATGACCCACCCTGGGCACCCATTCACAGCACAGGAATAAATTATTGATTTTTCTTTCTTCTAGACACTCATAAATCTGGTATATTTCCTCTGAGTAACTTATTATGCTGGCAGAGGAAGTAAGAAAACCTCTCTATAGCCACTTTTCATGAAGGACCATTAGGACTCTGCTTGAGTAGTGTGAATCAGTAAAAACAATAATGTTCTGCTTCGTCTGATGTAACATGACTGCCAAAATGGCACACAGCTCAACTCCTTAAGCACTGTAATGGTCAGGCAAACGATACTGCAATACCTCCAAAATTTCACCTGATGGGATTATTTGCACTGCACTAAAACCAGAGCAGTGCGACGTCTGTGAACCGTCAGTGAACCAGGTAGCCGAATCAGATGGCATTTCATGGAATGGCAATACATTCTGTGAAAAGGTAAAGGAAGAATGACCCTCTCCTTCATTTCCGGCAGTCACTGAGACCAGGTTTTGTAAATACCCAAAAGGGTGGCCGGTAGGAAGAGGTTTAATGAGGATGTGGCTATGCAAGAGAGCAGCACAGACCTGGTGTATTCAGTGAGGGGTGAAGTGGAGCGTGTTACTACTAAGTAATGCCTCCACATCACTTGGACAGTATACCGTTAATCTTAAGGGATGGAAGGTATTATAAGTCTTGCGGACTGCCTTACTAGCAGCTACCAATCCCTTTTCAGTCATGGGTAATACCATTTCTGTAATAGAAAAGGTTCCTGACAGATAGGACACGACTTTGCTGTCCTCCTGAAAAACCACTGCTGCCCAAGTATGTGGGCCATGAAATGTCATCAAGTTTATGTCCTTGGAATAATCAGGCAACTGGAGACTGGGCATAGCCGACACGTCTGACAACAGGGTCTGCAACAGTACTTGGTCTGATTCAGAAAGGGTGATAACGGTGGATCCTTTTGCGCCCCCTTTCAGGTATTTACGAAAAGGGTGCGTACGCTGGCTATGACCCGGGATCGAGTTCCGGCAAAAATTTACGATTCCCAAGACTGACCTTAGTTCTTTAACAGTAGAGGGCATCCGCAGTTGCAGACAATGCTGCTTGTTTTTTTCAGTGAGGGATAATGTTCCCTGACCTAGTAAGAATCCCAGGAACTTAACTTCCTGCTGGCAAATCTGCGCCTTTTCCATATTTATCTGGTACCCACACTGCAATAAATGGGAAACCAGTTCCTTGGACAACTCCAAGTTAACTTCAGCTTCCGCAGTGGAAAGCAACAAGTCATCCACATATTGCAATAAAGTACTTTTCTAGGGCATCTTTGCACAAAACGGCTGTAAATTCGTTGACACAGCCTGAGAAAAGATGGAGGGGCTCTCAACATACCCTTGGGGTAGCTGGGTCCACTGATAGTGTTGACCCTCATAGGTGAACGCTAGGAACAGTCGGGAAGCTGGTTTCACAACGATGCTGAAGAAAGTGTTAGACAGGTCAAGGACAGTGTGGTATTTGTATAAAGTAGCGGTTGTCAGAAGTGAAGAAGGATTGGAGACTACAGGGTACTGAGGTTCGACGACACTGTTAAGTACCCTTAGATCATGAACTATTCGCCAATTTCCATTAGGTTTCCTCACAGGGAACAACGGAGTATTGTACGGGGAGTTACTTAACTCTATAATACCGTGCCGCAATAACTCCTGTATTTCCTGACGGGAGCCTTCCAGAGCTTCTGGCTGAAGGGGGTACTGTGGGATTTTCGGCGGCTTACACCCTGACCTAATGTAAATGCTGACCTGTTTATGGGATTTTGCACGACCATAGGGACTGAGCAGTAAGGAACATTCTGGGCATGTCCTCCCGTCTGTATCATAAGTAAATTCTACCCTTAACGTCACCAGTAAATCTCTGCCCATTAAATTTACTGGACAATGTGGGGCAAAAAGAAATGAATGGGAGACGTGTTGATCTCCTATTGTCAAAGAAACAGGGTCAGTCATGAAAGATGTCATAGGCCTACCATCAAATCCCGTAGTAGTCATTTTCCGTTTACTAAGTTGACAAGCTCTGGGCAGGTTGGTCAAAACTGAGGAGGTAGCCCCAGTATCAAGTAAAATTTTGGTGGGCTCACCATTCAATTTTACTGTAATTAGGAGCTCTTGGTAAGTAAGCCTTGCCCGCAAAATGAAATGTGCCAGTCATTGTCTGGGAGGCACTGAGGCCGGAAACTGAGGTCTAGTACCTCGCGGGGGAGTCCACAGTGGGAAACGGTTTCCATCCTGCTGGGCTGGGCCTTTACGTGGGGCCCTGCAGGACTGCTGAAAATGACCAATCCTACCACAGTTCCAACATTGAGGTCCTGCGTCATATCTATCCGGAGGTCCCTGTCTCCCTTGTCTTTTCTGAGGATACCCGTACACTCCATCATTGTAACAAGTAACACGAGCAAGGTATAAATGTTCGGGGGCAATGTCCTCTTCATTGAAAGGATCTATGTCTTCCATTTCCTCGATCTGGGCTTGCTGTTCTCTTATTTTCTGTTTGAGTTGTTTAATTAGATTGTCATTTGCTTTCTTATCTTTCTGCTTCCCTAAAGAAAGCTGCTCCTCCTTTGCCTCTTGCAAGCCTATAAGTTGGAGGCTGAGTAGCCTAGCTTGTACCTGTTTCAAGTCTTTCTCAGGTTTCTGAGTTTCTTCCTCCATTGATCTAACATGGTGGAAGATGTGGGCCTGTTGTTTCGGCGAGGGCTCAGACTCAAGCCCTACGACCGCTTGTAACTTAACCACCACAGACTTTGGTAGTGTATTCATTAATGTCTGAAAAAAACATGTGGGCAAATCCAGGATCATCATAACATATCCCTGTCTGTGCCTCCCATAAGTCTTGGAATCGCGCAATATAAGCGCTGTGATGGGGAAGATCCGTCCCTTGCTGTGCAGTCAGAGGAAATTAAAGAAAACAGGTCAGATTCTGACAGCCAGGCAATGCACATGGCTACAGGTTGCCAAGGGAGATGTAAACAAACCCAGCCACGAGTGCAGCAGCCCCGCCCAAGCTGCAAACAAGCCCCGTGACCTGAGTGCAATAGGATTCACCTGGGTGGAGGAGGGGCGAAGCTAAGCACTGTGGAAGATAACAAGCACTCATTAGAAAGCAGAGTTAGCTCAGGAGGGAGCATACGCTTTAGCACAAGCTCAGGCTCTGGTTCAGGTGCTGATTCGAGTTCAGGCTGGAAAGGAAATTCAAGCTGGGGAGCAAGCTCAGGATCTGGATTTGGATCCGGGAGGAGTTCTGACGGAGCAGCTGTGAATTCCAGCAGCAGAGCTAGAACAGGAGAAAACATTGGAACGGACAGAGGAACAAAGAAAGCTCAAGCTGAAAAGGTACCGAGGGTTAAAACCTACAGTCTGCAGGAAAGCTTCTCTCAGTTAAAGCCTTGGGAGGAAGGCAGCTGGAGGGAGAAGCCACGCAGGGAGCCAGCTTGGGTGTGTCCAGAAGCTCACGAGAGAGAAAGGTACAAATCTCTGAACTTTCCTAATAGTGAAAGAGCACTGCTCAGTAAGCCTTGTAGGCAGAAGCCAGAAGGTAGTTTCTATAAAAGGAACAGAGAGAAAACTAAGCCTAATAGTTTTCTCTGGGACACTAAAGCTTTCCAGAATTCTCTTAAGGCTAAAGAGAATGTTTTGAAAACCCTATGTGAATGCGTGCCTTTGTATCCAGCGGGGGATGGGCTGGAGGATATGCAGGTTGAATACACAGATGAAGGCATAAACGATGTACCCATGGATTGTACGTTAACCATTGCAGATAATAGGGAATCACTTTGCTGAATTGAATGTTTGAAGCTAATGGTATAGCTGGAGAAAGCAAAGTGAGCATTATTGCATTGAAAAAGAAGCCTTTATTATTTCCTGTGTTAAAGGAATGTGTATTTAAAAGCTGGAAGAAAAAGATGCCATTTTTCTGCAGTTCCTGAGTTAATATTCTTTATTCCAGACGTATGGTTTTGTCCTGAGTTCATTTGTGTTTACCAAAATCCCGGGACGGGGAAATAAAACCTTATTTTGACCTTACCACTCTGTTACCTCAATTCCTTTGCCTGTGAGGTGTTTGGGACTTCATTACCCATAGGGCCAGTGTACTACTACGCCTGCACTACCCCCACTTCCTGGCTTAGGATAGACATCAGCTGAACACTCTCTGCTAGCCCTAGGACCCAGGGTGGGCCACTGGTGACAAGGTTGGCGTAGCTGTTGCGGATTTTTGCACAAGACAAGGACATTATAAAAGGAAAAAACCTCAGGAGATACCAGCTGTGTGAAAAGGAAGAAGGTCTGCTATCCTGAGAGGAAGGAAAGAGACGGACCAGATTCGTCAGCAGACTGACCTGGAGGACACAGAAACCTTTCTCAGTGTTGGACTCTACACTGTGCTCAGGTAATAGTAGGTGGGCACAGCAGTAGAAGGATTGTGAGAAAGGGGGAACATCTTTACTGCAGATAGGAGGCAGGAAAAAGTTTTGTTTGTGCCACACTTGGTGGGCCTATTTTTTCTGTCCCTGCAGGTAACCCGAGATGGATCCACACGATGTCATGAGTTGGATGAACACTCAATGGGAGAGACAAAGCGAGCTGGCAAGGCTGACCCAAGAGAGGACTGCTGCGGCAATGGCGGCGCAACAGCAGCCACTTCTGGAATTGTTAGATGCTTTGGTGAAAAAGTATAAGGACCCGGAGGAGACTATTCCCGTAGTGCGGAAGGGGGTAGGACTGCCTGAATATAGTGCGCTTGCACTAGGACAGCTGACTAACCATGATAGTTTTGATGACTTTGCAGATGCCTTTGAACGCATTGCTGAGGCAGCTAAATGGCCGGCTGATCAGTGGGCCGTAAGGTTTGCTGTATCTTTGACCGGAGAGGCTCTGGCAGCCTACAAAACAATGCCTGCTTCCCTAGCATCTAATTATCAGGAAGTTAAAAACGCTGTAAGAGATATGCTGGGGTTAACGCCTACACATTACAAGCGTAGGTTCAGAGAAGCTAGGCTAATGCCTAGAGAGACACCTAAAGCTCTGTTTCAGAGGTTAAAAGGACTGGCTATAAAGTGGCTTGCTCCAGAGAGGAGGACGATGGATGCCATAATGGACACCATCATCCTGGAGCAATACCTAGAAGCCGTGCCTCCTGAAACAAAGGCTTTTCTGATGCTCCAAAAATGCCATTCCACGGAGGAAGCGGCCAACCTCACTGAGCGTTATTTTGAGGCAGAGTTGGCCGTGACCTCAAAGGGAAGTGTTTTAAAGGTGGCTGGCATTAACAACCTTTGGAAATCAGAAAAGACCTCAAAAGTTAAAGTATCTGATGGTTATACTGCAAAATCTGTTGTGAAAGGCAAATGTTATAATTGTGGCCAGATTGGACATTTTCGTAGGGATTGCAAGTTACGAACTGCCCTAGTGTCAGGAGGTGAAAATCACCCTGGGGAAGGCTTCCTATTGAAAGTCCAAGTGGAAGGTATAGAGGCCCTGGCGCTGCTCGACTCAGGGGCAGACCAGAGCATGGTCTCGCAAAAGCTGTGGCAGACCATTGATGCCCATAACCGGTCTACCCCGAGTCAAGCAGAGGGACGTGTGAAAGTGAGATGTGTGCATGGATCATCCTCATATTACCCTTTATACAAGGTATGCATGAAAGGGTTAGGCATTGAGGAGGAAGTACAGGTGGCCGTAGTTCCTCGGCTCCTGTATGAGGTTGTTCTAGGGAGGGATTGGCAGCCATTTGTAAAAGGTATGGAGAAAGGCCTTAGGAAAACACCGGGCCCTGTCCTTACTAAAACCCTGGAAGAAACCCCGATAGTAGGTAGGGTGCAGCAAGAGGCCCCAAAAACAGAGGCTCTAGTGCAGAAAATCCCTGGTCCCTTACTTGGAAAACCACGGAAGGTGAGCTCCCAGTCTAAGCCACAGGAGGGGGATGGGTCCTTGAAACAGAAATTTGTTTTGCAATTCTGTAAGGTGTCCCCTCAGGCTCAAAGTCCTCAGAGGGCTTCTGAAGCTGCCGCCGGCTATAACATATCCAGTGCAGAGGATGCTATAGTCCCAAAAGGAGGGAAAGCCCTCATAGATACCGGGTTGCAAATACAAATTCCCGAAGGCTGCTATGGCCGTATAGCGCCACGATCAGGTTTAGCGGTCAAACATTTTCTTGACGTCGGTGCTGGGGTAATAGATCCCAACTACCGTGGTGTAATAAAAGTCTTGCTCTTTAATTTCAGTAAAGAAGACTTTGCGGTTAAAACGGGCGAAAGAATCGCTCAATTAATTTGTGAGTGGGTAGGCTTCCCAGCAGTAGAAGAGGTACCCTCACTGACTTCTACAAGTCGAGGAGGGGTGGTTTTGGCTCTACTGGGTCGAGGGAGGTAAAAAGCCTAACAGCTTTGGCCGAAGAAAAGAAGGAGGAGGACCTAGGCCCACAACCAGCGGACTGGAAGGAACGTCCGGAACCACGCATAAGCGCAGATCTGTCGCCACAACAGCGACAGGAGTTAGCGAAGGTGTTGACAAAGTTTTCTGATGTCTTAACGATGGTGCTGGGTGAGACCCACATCGTGGCACACGAAATTGTCACTACACCCGGGAAAATAATTAGGCAGAGGCCATATAGGTTACCCGAGGCCAAAAAGAAAGAAATGATAGCCCAAGTGAAAGAGATGATAGAGATGGGAATAGTGGAAGAATCGAAGAGCCCTTGGTCTAGCCCAATTGTATTGGTGCCGAAGCCGGACGGAACTCTCCGTTTCTGCATCGATTTTAGGCAGGTCAATAGTATATCACAATTCGACGCATACCCTATGCCCCGGATTGATGACCTATTGGACCGCTTAGGCCAAGCGCGCTATTTAACTACGCTAGATCTCACAAAGGGATACTGGCAGATTCCGCTAACTCGGGAATCGAAACCCAAAACAGCATTCAGCACGCCGGTAGGGTTATATCAGTTCCACCGGATGCCGTTCGGGCTACACGGTGCAGCGGCTACATGCCAACGGCTCGTGGAACAAGTGTTAAGACCCCACCATGAATATGCATTAGCATATATGGATGACGTGGTCATATATAGTAACACCTGGGCTGAACACCTGTCCCGAGTAGCGGCGGTCTTACAAGCCATAAGGAAGGCCGGTTTAACCCTGAACCCCGGGAAATGTTTATTTGCGAGTAGGGAGGCCAAATATTTGGGTCATGTAGTGGGAAATGGACTAGTCAAACCCCTGGCGAGTAAAATTGATAGTGTCAGGAATTTTCCCCGACCAGTCGACAAGAAGCATGTGCGCAGCTTCTTGGGCCTCATAGGATACTACCGCCGATTTATCCCTAGATTTGCGGAAGAAAGCGCAATCTTCACTGAAATGCTGAAGAAGAATGCACCCAACAGTGTAAAGTGGACCCCAGAGGCGGAGGAAGCCTTTATAGCACTAAAGGAGAAACTTTGTAGAGCTCCTGTTCTGAGGGGGGTTGATTTCCGGTTACCCTTTATAGTACAAACTGATGCCTCGGAAACAGGGTTGGGGGCAGTCATGTCACAAAGGTTTGAGGGGGTAGAGCACCCGGTCACCTACCTCAGTAGGAAGTTATCAGGCGCGGAGAAAAATTACTCTACGGTGGAAAGAGAGTGCCTTGCTATTAAATGGGCCATAGAGGCATTGAGGTTCTACCTCATGGGGCACAGATTTCTTCTGGTCACTGACCACGCTCCTTTGAAGTGGCTCAATCACATGAAGAATAGTAATGCCCGATTAACAGGATGGCATTTAGCGTTACAAGCTTTTAACTTTGAGGTACAACATAGGGCAGGGAAATTACACGGCAACGCTGATGCACTATCAAGGATTACATGCTGGCAGACTAAACAGTCAGCAGCCTGTAATATCTTAAGGGGGGGGGGGGATATGTGATGGGGAAGATCCGTCCCTTGCTGTGCAGTCAGAGGAAATTAAAGAAAACAGGTCAGATTCTGACAGCCAGGCAATGCACATGGCTACAGGTTGCCAAGGGAGATGTAAACAAACCCAGCCACGAGTGCAGCAGCCCCGCCCAAGCTGCAAACAAGCCCCGTGCCCTGACTGCAATAGGATTCACCTGGGTGGAGGAGGGGCGAAGCTAAGCACTGTGGAAGATAAAAAGCACTCATTAGAAAGCAGAGTTAGCTCAGGAGGGAGCATACGTTTTAGCACAAGCTCAGGCTCTGGTTCAGGTGCTGATTCGAGTTCAGGCTGGAAAGGAAATTCAAGCTGGGGAGCAAGCTCAGGATCTGGATTTGGATCCGGGAGGAGTTCTGACGGAGCAGCTGTGAATTCCAGCAGCAGAGCTAGAACAGGAGAAAATATTGGAACAGACAGAGGAACAAAGAAAGCTCAAGCTGAAAAGGTACCGAGGGTTAAAACCTACAGTCTGCAGGAAAGCTTCTCTCAGTTAAAGCCTTGGGAGGAAGGCAGCTGGAGGGAGAAGCCATGCAGGGAGCCAGCTTGGGTTTGTCCAGAAGCTCACGAGAGAGAAAGGTTCAAATCTCTGAACTTTCCTAATAGTGAAAGAGCACTGCTCAGTAAGCCTTGTAGGCAGAAGCCAGAAGGTAGTTTCTATAAAAGGAACAGAGAGAAAACTAAGCCTAATGGTTTTCTCTGGGACACTAAAGCTTTCCAGAATTCTCTTAAGGCTAAAGAGAATGTTTTGAAAACCCTGTGTGAATGCGTGCCTTTGTATCCAGCGGGGGATGGGCTGGAGGATATGCAGGTTGAATACACAGATGAAGGCATAAATGATGTACCCATGGATTGTACGTTAACCGTTGCAGATAATAGGGGATCACTTTGCTGAATTGAATGTTTGAAGGTAATGGTATAGCTGGAGAAAGCAAAGTGAGCATTATTGCATTGAAAAAGAAGCCTTTATTATTTCCTGTGTTAAAGGAATGTGTATTTAAAAGCTGGAAGAAAAAGATGCCATTTTTCTGCAGTTCCTGAGTTAAAATTCTTTATACCAGACGTATGGTTTTGTCCTGAGTTCATTTGTGTTTACCAAAACCCCGGGACGGGGAAATAAAACCTTATTTTGACCTTACCACTCTGTTACCTCAATTCCTTTGCCTGTGAGGTGTTTGGGACTTCATTACCCAGAGGGCCAGTGTACTACTACGCCTGCACTACCCCCACTTCCTGGCTTAGGATAGTCATCAGCTGAACCCTCTCTGCTAGCCCTAGGACCCAGGGTGGGCCACTAGTGACAGTGCTTATGTCTTCTCCTGCCTGGAAACGCATCGTTGTCAAAGGGGTCATACTCCGCTGGGTTGGGTACGTTTCGCGCACCGCATCCCAGATACGGGGACAGTAATCATTGAATGATGCACCGTCATGAAGGTTGTTAGTCACAGTTACCTTGGGGCAACCCTGCTGACCCAAAAATTTGGTTGGTGGCATTGTTACCCAAAATTTTAGCCAATAAAGCTTTAACATCTCCTAAAGCTAATCTATATCCTGCAGTGTGTCAGACGGCTGCCTAGGGTGAGAACTTACACAATCTTGACGATGCATATATTCATATGATTCTTGCAAGGTATTGTGGGTATTGTAGTTCATTCACTCCCAAACACAGCTGATGACAATAATTTGAGTTGTGAAACCAAGTGGTAAGATCAATAAAATACTTCTTTTATTGATGGGGTTTAATTCACCCAGCACATGTATGCTTGATAGCACTATAAATGAGGTTACTTGCTTGCAGTGTTTAAATGGATAACAAAAAGTCACAAAGTAAACCAGAAAACAACCTTCAGCTTGTCAGGCAATTAGCTAATGTGTTCTTAGCAAATAATTACCAAATACAAAGGCACAAAGAAAAGAATAAACTTTGCTGGTTAGGTTAACTTCTGCTTATTTTCCACGCCGATCTCAGCAGTGATTCTCCCTTGCTCACACACACAATCAGGTGCAGCCCTAATTACTATCAATGGACCAGCTGAAAGCCTTTAGCTGGCTGGCTGCTACTGTGTGAGCCCAAATCCTGCTTTAAGAGCTGTTTGCAGTGGAAATAAAGAACAAAGTTAGGTTTCTTTGTGATGGCTGATGTGTTTGCTCATAGAAAACTAGCAATAGCATTTAGATAAAGAACAGTCCATGTAAATAGTTTCATCTGCTGTATTTCCCCCTGCATCAACAATCATAGGGTCAATATCATACATTGGCACAGATGAGTCTTTCATTAAGGCACTATCATGAAAATGCTTATTCCCTTGCTGCCATTCTCTATTATAGATAGGGTCTGGATCAGTGTTCATACCTGAGCCTCTCCTGCCATCATAATTCCTCTCTGTAAAGCCTGGCCAATATGTAATCCAATTCTGATGTCCAGCCTTCCAATCTTGATCCCTGGACACTGGATCTCCTCTCACATACCTTCTGGCCTTGGTCTGAAAGTCCCTTCCACATGCAGTCTTCTCTCTTCCAGGTAGCCACTGGTGATTCCTATCTCTGCCACTCCATTCCTCTGGCTGAATCCAGTCCAATGGACTCTGCTGGCCTTTGGAATACCTCCCAGTATGAGTACTGCCTTGGAATCTCCCAGATCTTCCAATGGCCTTTCTTCTCTTCCTTCCAGAGAGTTTCCTTCTCTTTCTATCTGCTTGGCTTGGCTTCTGTTTCTCCAGGTGATACTGGTGCTTGTAGCCATTGCTGAAGCTCTCCCCTCTGTATCTCTTCCTGAAGCTGTTCTTGAAACTGTTGCTGAAACTCTCCCTGAAGCTTTTATCTGAAGAATAAGCTCTATTCTTATCCTGTTCTAATGTGTGCTGCTCCCTAACACAGCGCAGCTGTGTTGAATCAGGCCCTGCCCTTTGAGATGAGTGCTTAGGGATTACCTCATAGCTCTCTTGATTGCACACACATTCTCTCACTTCAGCCCCTCTCATGGCTGCTGAAAACCTGGTGCATTCTGGGACTGGTAGTCTTTTATGTGAAAATTCTGTTTTCTCACTTCTACCAGAACTGACAGGTTGCTTGTTCAGAGTCACATCATCTTTTCTATAGCTCCTACCTGAGCTATGATAAGCTTCCTTATCACAAGTGACACATTCAAATTTCTGAATCCACGCCCCGCCTCCACAACTTAATGGAGGCAGAGTGGAGGTGATATTCGCCATATCAGTAAAATTCCAAGGAACATATTTTTGTCCATGGGTGGTATGTATTACTGGGAACGTCAAATTTCGCTTAGGTTCCTGACCCTCATACTTCTCTCAGACCCTCAGGCCAGACTCCATATATTCTGGATCCCACTCGGGGTCTCCGACTCCTCCTCAGATGCAGAGGCGAGCTGTGTTAAGATGGACTGTAGTCAGTGAGCCTCTTGGAGGCCACTGCAACATTTGAGGCTGATTATTTTTGGTCCATCCATACATATTTGAACACCACTAGTAGACATAATAACTGTCACCACCTTCCTGCTTAGTAATAAAAGTCAATACATCCTCCTCTCTCTTTTTTACAACCATTGTCTGCTGAGACAAGACCTGGTCGTCGGTTTCCGGCCCACTACCACCAGAATACTCATCATCACTGGCAGATATTTTACCGGTCGTTTGTGAATGAGTCAAAGGCCTCTGTTGCGGTGGCTCTTTGTGTTTCACAGATTTCTGTCTAAAACTCTCTTGTGGAATCTTTCCCCTGAGATCAGACCATTCCTCTTTCAGTTTCTGCTCTTCTTCTTGAAAATGTCGATCGAGGCGATGTTTAGCCTCGGTCAGTTTTTCCTTATCAATTACTATTTGAGCCTTTTTGTCCTCAAGCCGTAGTTCTATTTTCCTAAGTTCGGCTCGAGCTTCTGCATATCCAGCTGGATCAGCAGGTTGCAGAGGGGCAGTAGGCTGCAAATTTACATATCCCTCTATCTTTGCCCATAAAGAGCCATCTTCAGTTTCTCTACTGGCACCGCGAATAGCTCTGCCTATTTCTGGATCCCGAGGCATGCCCTCAGAATGTAGGGGTTTTGGTTCACTGACCACCGGGTCAGTGTACCCTATTGCTGCCATAGTTTTACTCTCTGATGCCCAGTAGGGCGGTGGAGAAAAGCTGGGGGCTGAGGTCTGAGGACCTGGGGCTGCTTGCATCCACAAAGATACATGGCACAAATGCTCCAATTGGGGCTTACCACATTTGGGAAAAGGATATGGTCCCTAATTTTTGCTAAAATGAGCAGGTTGAATGATCCTCCCGCTGGCCAGACGAGAGAAGGATTCTTTTTCGCCCATCTTTCCCATTTTTTAGAACACTCCCTTATGGACACCTCTAAAAGGGGATTCTGTTTTACCAGATTGTGTATCGGGGTTGGCACATTCGAACCCTTGTCTTCCTTCACTTCACTAGACTTTTTCTTAAACATTTTTCTACACTAGTACAACAGTCTATATACAGTAAACCCTGCTCCCCTTTATCTACAGGAGAATCCCCCTACTCCCCTTTTATTTACAGGGAACAGTCCCTTTCCTCTTTATTTACAGAGGTTAGAGGAGAAGACTATTAGTTACTGAGACTTGTACATGCAGTCTCCCTCTCGCTTTGCTCGTCTCCGGCTGTCCCCCTCGCGGGAGTACAGAAACGCAAATCAGAGCTCCACTCTCGCTTCGTGCTAGTAGCACGTCTCACTCACACACATTCAGTCTCAGGTACAATATCATACACAATGATATCCCACCCCACAACTGTACAGAAGCTTCATAAGTAAATATATACTCACTCACATTTGTGTAGAGAGTCTTCCGTCTGCTATATTTGACAGGAACCGCTATACACACCACAGAGTCTTCGTACAGAAAGCCCTTCCTCATCTCGCCGTTCTCCACCTCTTAGAACGGAATACCCATCTCCTGTCTATCAGTATGACAGGAGGAACACAAGGGATAGTCCTACAACTATGTCATTAAATTTCGGAGTATGGCGTACTCGGGGTTTCTCCCCAATTTCAAATCACGTCGGGGTCACCAATTTGTGGGGTTCACTGACCCAGTCCAGCTGCATGTCTAACCCCACACTATTAGGAAAAATTGAACTTCAGACACTTTTCAGAAATGAAGCAAGCTTTCCCTTTATTCAGTTAATAGGATACAAGATTCATTTGCACGCTGTGTCTCCCTCGTTCAAGCGTCGGACAGCGTCCCCCCTCCTCCTTTCGTGTGAGAAAGGGGAGGCTGCCCCGAACCATGTTGCTGCACACTTTTATACCCCTCTCACTCTCAGTGTTTACGTATTCTTTTACTTGTATTCCTTCATTCCCTGTGACAACCCAGATTAGCAGGTTCTTAGTTTGTTTTTTTCTTTAGCTTTCCACACCCTGCCATTTCCTTTGGAACATTGCTTATCTACAGCCTCCGGCACTGTTGGTAATCTCAGGGCTTTTGAGTACATATCGCCCAGCTTGTTCATGCCTGCTTGCACAAACCGTTCTGTTTTGCAAGACTCCATTCTCTGCACATTCTCGCACAGAGTGTAGTTTCATCCTGCTTTTACTATGCTGTTTTAGTGTACTCAGTTCTTGCCTTTCTTAGCCCACATGTCTTTTTATGATGTGCCCTCATCCAGGTATAACACTAAAGCTGGTCAGGAATAGGCTAGGGTACCGTAAGGTATTCATGCCAATCATGCAACTCAAGCAGAACAATTCGGCCAAATTTCCCTACAGTTAGGGCACCTTACTGCCCTTAGGGCACCTTAATGTCCTAAGGCCACCTTAACTTAAGGTGCCTTAATAAGGTGCCTTAAACTAAGATGCCTTAACGTCCTAAGAGCGCCTTAACCTGAGGTGCCTTATAAGGTGCCTTAACTTAAGGTGCCTTAAAAGGTGCCTTATCCCAAGGCACCTTAAAGCCTTTAGGGTGCCTTAACCTAAGGTGTCTTAACCCAAGGTGTCCTAAGGGCTTTAAGGTGCACTAAGGGCTTTAAGGCACCCTAATGTAAGGCACCTTAGGTTGTGGCACATTACAGCCCTTAAGGTGCCTTGAATTAAGGTGCTTTAAGTTAAGGTGTCTTAAGTTAGGGTGCCTTAAAGCCCATAGGGCGCCTTGTCAGTCTTAACGTGCCCTGTTTTTCACCTTAACGTGCAATGTCCCGTTAATGTGCATTACATGGCCAAGGCACCTTTTAACACATGTTAAACAGCCCATTGCTCCCTTTATGTTGGAACGCCCCCTTCCTGACCACTTCCTTATATGGCTTCAGGTACCTTAATGCTGCACTTAACACTGGTAACTTTACCGTAGTTTAGTAAACATACCCAATGTATTTCTAAAACTATGGGGTATGTTTACTAAAGGGCATTAAGGCAGCTATAGGGGGTGTTACCTGAAAAAAGGGCTGTGGGCCTGTAGAAGGTGTTCCAGCGTTAAGGGCTCCATAGGGCATTTAATGTGTGTTAATAGGACATGGGGCGTTAAGGTGTCAAACATGCACCTTAATGTCCGAAAATGGCTGTAACTCTAACGCTGGATAAAGGAGCACCAAGGAAGGTCAATCTGAAGGTGATGGATGGAAGGTGGGAGCTTGTGGACCTGCCATATCCATGGGCACCCTAGGTGGCAGCAAGTAAAATGGACGAGCATTTGGGAGGCAGCTGTACTGATGCACAGGGGTGTGCCAATGTTAAATGGCACAATGTCAGAGTGTGGCATAGGATGGGGAAGACGTGTCCCTCAGTGGAGCCAGAAGTGATAGGATGTGTGCAGCAACAGGAAGACAGAGTAGGAGTGGTGACATGCAGATCAGGCACAGGAGAAGTGTGCATGAAGAGCCGAAATGCAGAAAGGAGTATCATTGTAGGCCATGGTGTAGTAGCTTGCACAAGAAGACATGACTGCACACAGCCAACAGAAACAGATGGATGGGCTGAAGGAAGGATAGTGGCTGAGGAGAAGGTGGTATGGGCTGACTGCACTGATGTGCTGTAGGTGCCATTCCCAAAGTATCTGTACTGTGTAAGAAAATGTATGCCAGTGCCACTTGGAAGGCCTGATACCAGACATGTGGGACTCACACTTGTCCCAGCCACACAGCCACCATACAAAAGCTCAGACAAATGTGCAAATAACAACTGCACAGGTGTCATCCAAACTGGGCAAATGGGGCACATACAGATATGAGGTGATACCTGCAGGTGGCTCTCTGAGGGGTAGGATGTGTCCACATGTACTGCAGAGATGTAATAGAGCCAAAGTTATACAGTTCAGTCATGATGTCATACATGACTCATGTTGCCCAAGTAGGTTACAGTTGTATGCATGTAACTGCCTGTTAATATATCGCTGTAACAGTTTAGTCACATCAGGGTACATCTTACCATCAATTGGTAATGTCTGATGATAAACAGGGACTGTATGGACCTGCAGTCAGATGAGCCATTGGTGGATTAAGTGATCAGCTCAAGGTCACAAGGAAGTGTCAGTCCATGAAGGTTGTGGCAGACATAAAATGTGACAGAAACACATCCCAAAATGTCACATAAGGAGTGGCAATGGACCTCAAACCCTGGTATCTTGACCCCCAAGCCATTGCCATGGCCATCACACCAGGCCTCGAAGCCATCTGTAGGGTAAACATGTCTGACCCCCTGTAATGTGCTGCAACATAGTCAATAAAGCCATGTTTTCAGAAGGCCATGATGGGGAATAGCATGTTTGTTGACTCAAAGTGTGACCACAATGCATAACAAAGTAGAAGGATGAGTGTCTGCAAGTCACAGCAGAGCCAGGACTATTACAGGCAGGGAAATCACCTGAGTAGCACAGGTGCATAATGAATAAGTGGGTCTTAAACCCTTGTCCCCTGCTTATGGGGACATGGCACTAACAAGTTTGCTGCACCTCTACATGTCACTAAGATACAATGTCTACAGATCTCTGCCTAAACTGTCTGCTGTGTGTGCCAGTATAGGTTAGTCCCATCAATACCCATGATGCACTGCACATGCAGTACAGAAGTCTGCAGCTGATCACCAAATGGAGGATGGACTGATCCATCACAACAGCTCAGTACGATGCATGACAGTGTGTGCTTTGATCACATAACAGCTGCAAACCATGCTACTGCGCAATTTCAGTGGTCACCCTGAGGGTGAGGGTGGGCGCTCAGCATCCCCAGAACTTACCATGCTAGAGATAGTTTTTGCTAGTTGTGTTATAAGTCCTCATTGCTGTTAGTGTATAATAGGTATTGTCTGCTGTGTGTTATGTTAGTCATCTTGTTTTCTGTGCAATTTCAGCATGCTGTATGAGCCAGTTCCAGCTAGGTCCTGTGTCCTGTTAGACAGGGATCCTCCTAGAACAGTGTATGTCGATATCCAGGGTTAAGTTGCTGTAGGGGCTTCTAGGGGGTTGTTACTATAGGTCTACCATTACCACAGGTGTTAGGCTAAGAACACCTGCTCTCCCAACCACCAACAATCATCAACAGCATGCACAGTTAGATGGCACCTGCCCCACACCACTTCGTGTGCCAGCCATGCACATACCAACTGCAGACAGTCCACTGGTCAGCACACATTGCATGTGCACCCAGCATTTGGTTCAGTGATCGGGTCAACAGGAAGTACACCTACATCACTAAAGCCAGACTCTATACAGCACTTTGTGGATACATAGCCATGCCATGGTCACTGCTCACTCAGAGTGAGAGTGCCCTCTCAGCATGACATGCTGTGGCCACCCAGTCCATGCAAGTGGCAGATGGGTACTACGATGTCTCATCCATTGACCCTACCTCTGAAGCAGACACATCCTGGTAAATTTGCCTTGTTTCAGGCCATACTCACAATACTATGCTCCTCATCATGCACATTTACAGACTAATGCTGGGAACAGCTTAGGCAATAGGAGGCAATAGGAGGTGTAGAAAGCCACAAAACAATGGAGAGACATAAACACACACACTCACATCACTGTGCTGTGCCTGCCACTTTGGTCTTGGTATCAGCTCAAGCATCATTAACATGTGCTCATTGTGCAGGTTCTAGTAGCACGCTCTGATATTATTGCCTGTTGTTAGCGCCCACTCATTATGCCGGTGCTATCAACCTGACTCTCCATCCAGCTGTGGATAGTGAAGCCTATCTGTGTGGCTGATAGGTGTTTGTACCTTTGCTGGCCGTTTCATTGGGGGCTGCACATGCTGGTATTGTACCTACACTGTAAGCTAAAGTTTAGCTACAGGGACATGCAATGTATGATCCACAACAGGGACTTGAACTTGCGACCTTTCAATCATATACACACCAAGGGCCCAATTTTAATTCAGATGTTCAGGCCTGACCAGATCATTCTATTGCCATGGCACCACGGCTCCATTATAAAGCTGTGATCCCTGACCGCCAGCTCCTACAATGCTTTCCCCACAGCCCGATCCCCGAATCCAGCCTTCCAAAGCTAGGGTCGGGTTGTGGGGAATGCTTTCTGCCCCCTCCTGCCACTGCCATGCCCCAGGCCGCCATCCTCTGCCCAATCGGGGAACTTATTCCACCTCAGAGATGGAATAAGTTCCCCCTCTAAGCCGTTGGTCCCAGATGTACAGGGCCAACATTGGAATCAGCCCCATATGTCCAGGGCCATCAACTGCCCACCACTCACCCTAATGCAGCCCCCGATCCGCCCCTTTCCCACCTCCATCTAACTTCCCTTTACAATGAGCAGGGAAGGAGGATGGGGACGGGAAAGGGCATGAATAGCTCAGAATGATCCCCCCCAACTGTGTCTGTAGAGCCACAGTGCTGCCATATGGTCACAACAGTCCCTGGGGCTGACATGCTTCCCATCAGACAGACTTTGGCATATGTTGCAATTGCATTGCGCACAGGACCAAGACATTTATTTTTATTTATTTATTTAAACAGGTTTTATATCCCGCCTTTTCCTTCAATCAAAGCATTCACAGTACAATACAATACAAGGTTGAACAGAGGTGAGGGAAACATGACTTTGGTCTGTTGCAGGCTGGTGCTGCTGCCCCCTCCGCCAACACCCCCATACCATACTGACATGCCCGTGGGCTGTCAGTGTTGGTGGTACGCAGCCCCAGCCCATCCAACATATGGTTTGGTGGGCACTTAGGGCACAAGGTCTGGATGGGGGGACAGAGGTATATATGGATGGTCACACAGCCCCCCAACCATCTGCCTCTGTAGGGACCCTATCACCACCTGCCAACGATACGTCTTGGGGGGGGGGGGGGAGAAGGATGACAGCCACTGCTGTGGTAGTCCCCCAGGCGCCTGCATGTTTCAGTTACCTGGAGGGCTACAGCTGCTGGCACTATTGGCCTTTTCCCCACAGCTGGGTTCAGCAGAAGCAGAGAGGGGCCAGCCAGGATCTCTGCCTGGGGTGCCAGGACCTTTGGACCGCCCCACGTGGCACATCTCCTTTCCACAGCAGCAGCATATCTGTGTGCCACCACTGTCACTGTGGGATCATGACAGACATCACAGATGGTAATGTGGATGGCAGGATACCCCCATGAGCAGAGGCTAAAATGTTTGAGGCTCTTCAACCTGGGGAAGAGACGGCTGAGGGGAGATATGAGAGAGGACTATAAATTAATGAATGGAGTATGACGGGTAAATGTAGATCAATTGTTTATGCCATCAAAATGTAGAAAGACTAGGGAACATGCAATGAGGCTACAGTATAACCAATTTAAGACTAATAAGAGAAAATATATTTTTCAGTCAACGCGTAATCAAACTCTGGAAACCGGAGGAATGTAGTAAAAGCTGTTAGTGTAGGTTTAAAAAAGGTTTGGGCAAGTTCCTGGAAGAAAGGTCCATAAACCATTAAGAGGACCCAGGATATCTACTGCTTGCCCCAATACAAGCATTGTGGAACCTGTGTGTCTTTTGGGGAAACTGCTAGGTACTTGTGACCTAAATTGGCCACTGTTGGACACAGGATATTGGGCATGATGGATCTTGGTCTGACCCAGGATGGTATATTTTATGTGCCACCTGGGCAGCTGCTTGGTTCACCCTGTGCACCAGCAACCACCACTGCATGACTTACATACCACCTCTTTTGCCCCGTTTGCATCACCAATATAGGGCCCTTTCATACTTGGGCACCATGCTGTTGCTGCTAATGGAGAACTACTATCACTATCTGGGGCTCCCCTGTCACTGCATCACATTGCAGACATGCAAAGTGGATCCCTCCCCTCTAAATACACCCTTTCTGTGATGTATTACTTGGCGTTAGGTTTCCAGCATTAAAGGGCTTTAAGACATGTTGTGCAACAGGCGTTAAGGGAACACACGCTGTTAATGCCCACTCTCCGCCCCATTGATGCCCACTCCCCCCTACTGCGCCCTTAACGCTGCTGGAGCCTTTAATGCTAATATGTGTTTTCATGTGGTCATTTTCAAAGTGTCTTCATTTTCAAAATTGGTATAAAGTCAGCAAGAAAGAGACTCTGAACTTATGGAGGCAATTATAAAGTTATCCCCTAAGAATATAGATGGACATAAAGAGGAAAGAATATCCTTCAATTAGAATAACTGATTTCTCTCTGTGTACAGGTCTTCCATTTGCAGATCGTGCCTTTAAGGGATGCGTAACCACTGGAGGCTGCGAACTTGGGTTTGCTATTACAGAATCGACCACTGCCCTAAAGCAATACAGGGTGAATTGCTACTAAAGCTGCTAGAATCATTTATGCAATCTTGATCAGATCCTGTTTTTATCTTGTGCTTTGCAGTGGTTTTGACTAGTATAGGCCAAGTTCGCTACTATGACACTGATCATCGTTAAAGCCCCAGTAGCTGAAGACCGATGACTGTTTTCAACTACACTATGTGCTTTCATAGAGCTCCCGAATATCCACATAGCTTACTTTAAAACCAAATGTTAAGTATAAAACCTAAGAAGTATACAAGGAAAAAGAATAAAGCATAGATTGTAATCCCTGCTCTCTGTCACTCTGTTATTGTAAGCTCTATGAGACATGTGGATTGTAAGATCAGCCTAGTGATTTTGTAATTACGAGGGGTGTCCGATATTAAAGGTATAGGCCAAAATTACACTAACATTTGTATTTAAAGAAATTATTCAATACATTCCACCAAAAACTACATACTTTTGTTTACTTCTCCACATAATCGGCATAAACATTGAGACATTTATCCCAGCGTGACACTGGTTTGAACATCCCTTCACGGTACAGTTGCATGTCAAGTTGCTTGAAGTAGTCCATAACGGTGTCTTGCAATTCCTCCTGATCCGCACAGCATTTCCCCTTCTTCAAAGGTCTGAATAAATGAAAATCTGAAGGGGCTAAGTCCGGACATTGCATACAGCCATAAGACGGAAAAGGCCGGGATGTACGCAAAGGAGTTAAACTTCTGCACGACGGCGCAAGACCCCACACGTCAAAACAAACCAATCTGTGGTTGACACAGAGGAAGTGGGAGGTCCTGCTACATCCTCCGTATAGTCCGGACTTAGCCCCTTCGGATTTTCATTTATTCGGACCTTTGAAGAAATTCTTGGTGGGGAAACGCTTTGTGGATCAGGAGGAATTGCAAGACCCCGTTATGGACTACTTCCAGCAACTTGACATGCAACTGTACCGTGAAGGGATGTTCAAACTAGTGTCAGCTGGGATAAATGTCTCAATGTTTACGGCGATTATGTGGAGAAGTAAACAAAAGTATGTAGTTTTTGGTGGAATGTATTGAATAATTTCTTTAAATACAAATGTTAGTGTAATTTTGGCCTGCACCTTTAATATCGGACACCCCTTGTATATCTCACTTTGTAAGTAATCCATATACACAGACCTTACTGAGACTGCCCATTGCATAAAAGCTTTGTTCTTTCTGTTCAAGGCGGAGGGGACAGGGTCTCTCTAACATATGAGTAATCAAATGGGGAAAGTCTGCGGAGCACGGCTCGTGGAATTCTTTCCATCCCCTTCTGCTTGCATGCTGTGTGTGCAGCTACAGTATAGAGCCTCTGTGTGTGTCTTTAACTTGGAGGAGAGAAGGAATAGAGCAACTTGAATGGTCGAGTACCCAAATTTTTCTTGCTTTGGAAAGAATCATTCATTTAGACTAAGGGGTATGTTTACTAAACCATCTTAATGTTACTGGCGCTAGTTGCAGCGCTAATATGAGGAATACAATATAAGGTAGTGGGCGTTCCGGAGGAAAGGTAGCAAGGAATCTGTATCGGATGATAGAGGGCGCCTTGGCTCGTTAACATGCGTTAACCTTAAGTTCATTCCAGCGCTGTGTTAGAAGCTATAAAGATGTAGCCCACTGGTTACTGCAATGACTGCAGAGGCAGAGGTCATGGGTTCCATTCTACAGTGGTGTTATTTAATGAGGCTGTCTGGGCTTTTCCTTTTAATTTAAATCTGTGCTGCCAGCAAAAACACCCTCACAGTGCCGTAACCTAAAGTGCCTCATAAGGCACCCTATAAGGTGCTCAATAACGCACATTATAAAGTGCCCTGTCTGCCAAGGCACCTTATAATGTGCCCTATAGGGCGCTTTATAGGATGCCTTATAGGGCGCCCTATGAGGCACCTAAGGTTACGGCACTGTGAGGGTGTTATTGCTGGCAGCACAGATTTAAATTAAAAGGAAAAGCCCAGATAGCCTCATTAAATAACACCACTGTGGGATCAAACCCATGACCTCTGCCTCTGCAGTCATTGTAGCAATCAGTGGGCTACATCTCTACAGCGTCTAATGCAGTGCTGGCTGGCTGCAGAAAGACTGCAGGGCACTGCACAAACTGTCTGCTGTGGTTACCAGGTTAGGGTAAACCCATCCGTACCCATGATGCACTGCACATGCAGATCAGCAGTCTACATCTGATCACAAGATGGGGTATGCGCCTCTACAGCACCTCGGCCTGGTAGGGGGAACTGACTGTGTGTGTTACTGGCACAGAATAGCTACAGACCGTGACATTGTATGGTTCCTGTGCTCACCCTGAGGGTGAGGTGGGGCGCCCATCTCCAGGTCCGCAGCACCTGGCTTAGCTGTGATAGGTTGTGCTGCAGGTCCCCATCAGTGCCAGTGTGTGCTAAATAGTCCTTGCAGACACACCTCGGATATACCTGTGTTTTCCAGTCATGTTTAGCCCTTGTGGACTATGATGCACCAAGAATAGTGCATATCCTGTGCAGATGCATCCTGCCAGACTGCTGTGTTTGGGCCATACCCACAATACCTTGCTCTTCATTATGCACATTGGCAGGCTAACACTAGAAACAGTGCAAGCATTGGGGGTTCAGTAAGGTGTAGGCAGTCACAAAACAGTGGATAGACATACACACACTCCCAAACCTATTTCAGCATTGTGCAAAGATAGAGGTGGTTGGCAACCCTGGCTGCCACACCAGTCCTGGGCACAGTGCAGGCATTGCTAAGGTATGCAGGTGCTAGTAATGGTAGCTACTGCTCCGCGTAGGGCCCAACAGTGTGACTCTCCATGAGGGTTTGGATAGTGCAGCCTGTCGGTGTGGGTGTTTGTGCCCCTGTTGGCGCATGCTCTAGGGCAGAGGTTCCCAACTCTGGTACTGGTGGGCCAAACACGATTCAGGTTTTCAGGCTGTCCCTAATGAATATGCATAAGATACATTAGCATACAATGGGGGCACTGCATACCAATGCATCTCATGCATATTTATTAGGGACAGCATGAAATCCTGAATGGTGTTTGGCCCTCCAGGACTGCAGTTGGGAACCTCTGCTCTAGGGAGTGCACATGTTTATGGTATATGTGTGCTGTAGGGTAAAATATAGGGACATGGTCTGCAAGAGCCACAGCTGGGACTGGAACCTATGACCTTCTGCCCCTGAACACACCAGCTGTGTGTACCACACCAAACTGTTGCCACAGTGGCAGCTCATTCCCTGGGGCTACCTTTACTGTTCATCGGACAGACCTTGTCTGTTGCACTGTATGCCACCCACCTGAACAGGGCTTGGCCTTGGTGTGCTGTGGGCAGATGCCACTGCCCCCTCCACAACCAGCATTCCTCCGCCACCATGCTGACATGCCCTTATGCCGGTGGTGCTGGTGGTGCGCAGTCCCAGGCCATCCAGTGTACTGGAAGACGGCTGCCTATGGTGTGGAATCTGGGGTAGGGGTGCCTACATAGACATCCGCGCTTCCCCCACGGCACCGCCTGTCAATGTTATGTACCCTTTGGGGTATCTGCTGGGTACTGTCCCCTGGGACACTGTGGGACACACACTCGTGGGCATGTTTGCCCTTGGTCATTTGCTGGCTTGCTGATTTGCAGTTTCTGCATTCCTATGTGCTACCTAGGCATCTCCCTAATCCACCCTGTGCCCCAGCTGCCCCACTGCATGTCCCGCCTGCAGCCCCCTGTACCCAATTTGCAGTCTCGCCCTAGTGCCCTTTCGTAGCTGAGCACTATGCTGTTACTGCACATGTATCACTACCATCACTTTTCTTGGTTTCCCTGCCTTTGCAGTACATTGCTGACTGAACTGGTTTCTCTCTCCTGCACATGTGCCTCTAACGTGAGGTTTTCACTGTCATTAATTTTCAGACCTTCATTTCACAGCATTAGTGTAACTGGAGCCTCTCCCCGCCCACAGCCCGCCCATTGACCCCTTCTCTCCACCCTCTGGGGAGCCTTACTCCACCCTCTGTGTGCCTTAACGCCGCTAGAGACATTATCGCGCGAAACGTAACGTTATCGCGCGAAACGTAACGTTATCGCGCGAAACGTAACGTTATCGCGCGAAACGTAACGTTATCGCGCGAAACGTAACGTTATCGCGCGAAACGTAACGTTATCGCGCGAAACGTAACGTTATCGCGCGAAACGTAACGTTATCGCGCGAAACGTAACGTTACGTATCGTGCGATAACGTCGCCGCTGCAACGTTAGCACTGTTTAGTAAACATACCCCCAAGTGTGATAGTACATGATAATATCTCAAGCCATTAGATATCACTGACAAGATATTTTAAAGGATGGATTTTACAGTTTAATCAGAGAGGGCCACTGTCCTACAGTCAGGGCAACATTAAAAACATGCTGGTCCATAGGCAAATCTACATTTGTAGGCTTATACCACAGAATCCTATTATCAGTGGTGCACTCTGGGTCTCCAGCACCTGGGGGCCAGTGTTTATGTTTGTACCCTCAACAGAGATCACCTCTGACCCCTCTCTCTAAGGTGGTCCATTCCCAACTCACAGCAGGAGAGTGCAGCACATGGTGGAGTGGGCCAAGTCTTTATCAATATCTGCATGTCTTTCTACCAGTGTCCCTCCATGCATTACCCCCTGAGAATATAGATGGACATAAAGAGGAAAGAATATCCTGCAATTAGAATAACAAAACCGTCCACTGCCCTAAAGCTCAGATGCGCTGTTTGATATGCTTGGTGTTCTGCAGATTTCTATTGCAGGCTAAAAAAGACATTGGTGACAGGAAGAAGAGGTTGAAGAAGCATCTGGCATGCCATGCCATAAACTCCACTCTCTTTTCCAAATATCAGCTGGAATTAGGCCGTAGAGTTTGAGGAGGGAACTAAAAAATGAGAGAGAAAAAAGAGGTTATGGACGGCGCCTTGGAACAGTGGGCAGATGCATTACTTGACACCTAAAGGAATCAAGTTTCAGTCCTGTACAGCCCTCACCCAAGATTTTGATCTCTAAAGTAACGTCATGACGTCCCCGCCCACATCAAGAATGATCCTGTAAAAACACATGAAGGCCAGATTTAGATAGGATGTGCAGAGGGGAATTAAGACCCACACATTGGGATGTGAAAAATTTCCACTGCATTTTACAAAGGCTCTGCTAAACTCAGAGGAGGTGCAAGGATTGGAGGAGTCCTAGGCAGACCCTCCATCCATCCACCCCCCACCCTTTCATGGGGTGCTGATTGCCGCTGCTTCCACTGCTTTCTGGGGCCAGCAGCAGTGGCAATGGCTTTCAAACCACAACATAGCACTAACCTCAACCATTGGTTTGTGGCGTCTGAGACCTGCTGTTTCCACCCCCATTCAACACAACTTCCAATTTATGAGGCGGCAGGTCCTAGAAACCATGAACTGTGATGCAGCACCAGAGTCATGAAGTAAGCACTGCGCCACAGTTTAGAACTCATTGCTGTCACTGCATGCCCCAGAGAGGACGGCAATTGCATGCAGAACAGGAAGAAGTAGGCCTTGCTCCTGCTCCCACTAGACACCAATGCACCTAGTAAGCCAGGGATGATTATTAGAGACTGTAGGGAATGGTTGCGGTCACTAGGTGGTGTTTCAGGGGGATCAACACTTTACTGTTTTGTCAGAGGGGGCCTTTGGGGAGAGGAGATTCAATGGTATGGCTGGGAAAGGGGGTTAGTTATGGCTCATGGATGGGAGGGGAGCTGGAGTTATGGCTTGGAAGAGTGAAATTGAACATGGCCAAAATTGGATTTCTTATCTTTCCCCCTAAGTCCACCTCCCCTCTTCCTCCTTTCTCTATTTCTGTGGATAACACTCTACTCCTCCCTGTTTCTTCAGTTTGCAACCTTGGAGTCATCTTTGACTCTTTCCTCTCCTTCTCCACACATATCCATATCTCTCCTCTCCTTTACTGTAAACTACATGAATGTGCGGTTCATCACCGCTGTTTTGACTTTCTCTCCTCTCAGTCTCTTCTGAATCCATTGCAATCTGGCTTTCGCCCTCTGCATTCCACTGAGATGCTCTTGCAAAAGTCTTCAATGGCTTGTTTCTCACCAAATTCAAGGATCTTTACTCGATCCTCATCCTTCTTGACCTTTCTGCTGCCTTTGACACTGTTGATCACCACCTTCTCCTCGATACCCTGTCCTCTCTTATATTTAGGGGTTCTATCCTGTCCTGGTTTTCTTCCTATCTCTCCTACCGCACTTTTAGTGTATGTTCTGGTGGATCCTCATCTACTGCTATATTGCGGAAGAATTGAAAGAAATATCGATACACAGGGAAGATGTATTACAACTATTTGATAAACTGAAGAGTAGCAAATCATCTGGACTGGATGGTATACTGTACATCCAAGGGTATTGAAAGAACTGAAATATGAGATTGCAGACCTGCTATTAGTAATCTGTGAATTATTATTAAAATCATCTGTAATACCTGATGATTGGAGGATCGCCAATGTAACGCCAATTTTTAAAAAGGGTTCCAGGGGTGATCCGGGAAACTACAGACCAGTGAGCCTGACGTCAGTCCCAGGAAAAATAGTAGAAACCATTATAAAGAACAAAATTACTCATCATGTAGATAGTCATGGCTTAATGGGAGACAGCCAACATGATTTTAGACAAGGAAGATCTTGTCTTACTAATCTGTTATGTTTTTTTGAAGGTATGAATAAACAAGTAGACAAAGGTGAGTTGGTTGATATAGTGTATCTGGACTTTCAGAAAGCCTTTGACAAGGTCCCTTATCAGAGACTTTTGGCAAAATTAAAAAGTCATGGGATAGGAGACAGTGTACTATTGTGAATCAGGAACTGGTTAAAAAATAGAAAGCAGAGGGTAGGGCTAAATGGCAAATTTTCCCAATTGAAAAAGGTGAATAGTGGAGTACCCCAGGGATCTGTGCTGGGTCGGCTGCTTTTTGACATATTCATAAATGACCTGAAAGGGAAATAACGAGTGAGGTTATCAAATCTGCAGATGACCCAAAACTATTTAAAGTTGTTAAAACCCAAGAGGATTGTGGAAAATTGGAAGAGAATCTTGATAAATTGAAAGACTGGGCATCCAAATGGCAGATGAAATTTAATGTGGACAATTCAAAGTTATGCACCTAGGAAAGAACAACCCAAACTATGGTTACATGATGCCAGGTTCCACATTGGGAACCAAGACCCAGGAAAAAGATTTAGGCGTCATTGTGGATAACATGCTAAAACCCCCCGCCCAGTGTGCAGCGGTGGCCAAGAGAACTAATGGAATGCTAGGTATCATAAGGAAAGGAATGGTGAATAAAACAAAGGATATTATAATGCCTCTGTATCGTTCCATGGTGAGACTGCACCTTGAAGACTGTGTGCAATTCTGATTGCCGTATCTTAAAAAGGATATAGCGTTATTAGAAAAGGTTCAGAGAAGAGCCACCAAAATGGTAAAGGGGATGGAAGGATACTCCTATGAAGAGAGGCTAAAAAGGTTAGGGCTCTTCAACCTGGAAAAGAGACGGCTGAGGGGAGATATGATAGAGGTCTATAAATTAATGAATAGTGTGGAACGGGTAAACGTAGATCGATTGTTTACATCATCAGAATATAAAAAGACTAGGGGACACGCAATGAAGCTACAGGGTAACCTATTTAAGACTAATAAGAGAAAATATTTTTTCACTCAACGTGTAATCAAACTCTGGAATTTGTTACCGGAGGATGTAGTAAAGGCTGTTAGTGTAGCTGGGTTTAAAAAAGGTTTGGACAAGTTCCTGGAGGATAGGTCCATAAACCATTATTAAAAGTGACCCGGGATATCAATGCTTGACCCAGTACAAGCATTGAGGAACCGGTGTCTTTTGGGGAGACTGCTAGGTACTTATGACCTAGATTGACCACTGTTGGAAACAGGATTCTGGGCTTGAAGGACCTTGTTCTGACCCAGTATGGCATATCTTATGTTCTTATGCTTTCAGACAGTGTGCCCCAATGTCCTGTCTTGAGATCTCTCCTTTTTTCTCTCTACACTCAGCTCCTTGATGCACTCATCTTCTCCCATGGTTTTCAGTACCATTCCTATGCTGATGACTCTCAAATCTACCTCACTGCACCTGAAATTTCTCCAAGAATCCAGGCCTGGATCTCTGTTTTCTTATCTGACATTAGTGCATGGATGTCTCACCATCATCTGAAATTGAACATGGTCAAAACTGGGTTCCTTATCTTTCCCCCAAAGCCCACCTTCCCACTTCCCCCTTCCTCCTTTCTCTGTTTCTGTGGACAATGCTCTACTCCTCTGTTTCCTCGGTTTGCAGACTCATCTTTGACTCCTTCCTCTCCTTCTCCACACTTATCCAATAGATAGCTAAAACCCACCTTTTCTTCCTCTATAATATTGGCAAAATCCGTCCCTTCCTTTCTGAGCACAGTACTAAGACCCTTATCCATTGTCTAGTCACTTCACGTCTAGACTATTGCAACCTCTTCTTTGTGGTCTTCCTGTGTATCATCTCTCTCCACTACAACTGTTCAAAACTCAGCTGCATGGCTAATCTTCCACCAGCGTAGCTATGCTCATGTCACTCCTCTTCTCAAGTCACTTCATTGGCTGCCTATCCATTTCTGTATCCAGTTCAAACTTATACTACAGACCTATAAGTGCCTTCATTTGACTGTTCCTCACTACCTTTCCTCTCTTATCTCTCCCTATATTCCTCCCCTGAAACTCTGCTCTTCTGGCAGATCATAGAAACATGACAGCAGAAAAAAAAAACACATGGCCTATCTAGTCTGCCCTTCCATATCAACTACAATAGTCTCCTTCTATCTGTGCCCTGCAGACTATGATCTTTCAAACTATCAGAGTTGATGTGTCAGGCTCCATCTCTGGACCTGTTTAAATCCAGGCTAAAAACTCACTTCTTTGAGACTGCTTTTGGATCCTGATCCCCCTAGTCTCCTGTTCACCTCCTATGTGTTTTCCTACCATTCCCCAAAGGGGCAATTAGGTGGTAGTTCCAATAAATGTAGTTTGTAACTGCTCTGGATGATCTCTAGAACCCATAAGTCTGAGGTTATGAGGAGCCACCAATGTGCAAAAAGAGTGAACCTTCCCCTGACTGGAGCGTTTCCTACTGCGGTTATTGGGATAGTGGCTATGCTCTGAAGGAATCAGTGAAAACCCCGCCCCAGGTTTTCGCTGAAGAGTCAGCTAGGTCTTCTGAGGCTTCTCTCGATACTGCAGTTGGTGAGGGCCCTCTTTGGGTTGGGAGGTCTGGGACCCAGGAAAGAACCTATGCCTACCAGAATAATAGGTCTTTTCCCTTGGTACCTCCTATAATAGGAGACCAGCTCAGACATGTGCCTTAAGAGTCAACTAAGAGTGACATACTACTTTTCAATATAGCCAGCTTTCTCTTCGACCTGTTCTCCAAATAGATTTTCCATGGCATGGAAAGTCCACCAGCTTGTTCTGCACTGATTGTTCCAGGTCTGACAATTGGAACCAGGTGAATCTCCAGACACCAATACCTATAGCAGCATTTCTTGATGCTGTTTCAAAGATGTCATAGGTTGCTCAGACCATGAACTTTGAACAGTCCTTGTCATGGGCCACCAGGGAACAATACTGATCCAATTTCTCTGGAGGAAGAAACTGGGCCCGATCACCCAGGTTGCAAATGATGTCCTTCAAGAACATGCCCACGTACAGCTAGTAAGGAGCCATGCAGGCTACAAGCATGGAACTCTGAAAACACCTTCTTCCTAAAGAGCCCAGTGTTTGAGATTCCCTCCCTGGGGGCATCAAGGAATGAGTCTTGGTACTCTTGATTCTCTTTAGGGCAGATTTGATCACCAGGGAATGGTGCAGAAGCTGCGGCTTCTCGAATCTGGGAGCCTTCTGAACTCTGTACATGGAGTCAAGCCTTCTACTAATTGTAGGCACAGTGAGGGGGTTCTCCCACATTCTCATCTGTACTCTCTGCAGGATGCGGTGCACGGGCACTGTCACTGCCTTCTTAGGGGCTGAACAGTACTGCAGGATCTCCAACTCTTCTGCCCTGGGCTCATATTCAGTGTCTGAAGAAAACGGCATGACCTTGGCCATGTCCCTTACAAACTCCTGGAAAGTCTTGTCCTCAGGAGGGGACTTACACTGCTCATGAAATGGAAAAGGGTCCAATAGGAGCTCAGGGGACCTGCCCTCCGACATGTCCTCAGATTCCATGACAGTGTCCCAGCCTTCAAGTGGATTAGGAGCTCCTTTGAGAATGATGATGCACTGATATCCATCTAGACTTTGAGGGTGCATTGGACCCAGAATGCTAGAGAAGGATATTGGCTGAGCAGATACCTGTGTCAGGGCCCTTCGATGCCCCGATGCTGATGCCTTTCCCACAGGCAAGGTGTGCATCTCGAGGATTGACTGTACAATGGCCAATGTCGACACAGCTGATGTCAAGGCCCCGGCATGCTGCACTACCAAAAGTGCTGCAGTGCATTACTCAAGTGCTTGCAGAAGGCGTTTCTCCATAGCTGCCAATTTTGAAAGCTATGGGGCCTGAGCAACTTCAACCGATGTACCCAGCAGGGCCGGTGCTGGGTGATAATCCTGGTAAGCACGGCAGGGGATGCCGAGATCAGAGGGGCGCCATTGATAACTGCCTGCCACCTCACCTCTGATCTCCCAGCCCCACTGCTGCTGCTGCTGCTGCCTTCGCATAGGATAACCAGGGTGGCGCAGGGCAGAAGGCAGAACAAGGCTGTCTTAGAGAAGCAGATCCTGCCCACAGGACATGCTGGTCATGCAGGCAGAAGGCAACGCAAGGCCACAATTGTGACCCAGAGAGGTGAATCCTGCCTGTGGGACATGCTTCTCTCACAGTTAAAAGGCAGCACAAATCGCGGCCCAGAGGTTTTCCTGCTCATCAGTGCCTTCACTCGCTCATTTCTGTGTACACCCCTGCTTGGGGGCTCCATGCTTGCAGCAGACCACTTTTCTCAGTGCCCTTCTTTTCCACCTTCAGACTTCATACATGCCATCTTGCTGCTCCATATTTCCGGAACACCCTACCTTTGTGCATCAGGCTGCTTCCCGGGCCTACTGAGCCATCTACAATCCCAGCCTACAGACCCATCTCTTCGCAGCTGCTCTTGTGTGCTGATTCTCCCTATCTTGTGCACTACTTGTGTGTCTCCTACCACACTCTTTCACCCAGTTTTGCTATTTCCCCGGTCTTGGGTAGATTGTCAGCTCAGCTGAGCACTAAGAGTATCTGACATCTCTGTATACAGCACTGCATATGCTTCATTGAACAATAAAGAGGCATAGTAGGCTTCTGTGGAGGGTGATTAGCTGCCTTACAACTAACAGTCTCAGCATAGACACTAACCTTGCTCCTGCTCCATCTGCAGACATATCCGATGAAATAGGCTTGGCCTGGTGCACCTGATGACTCTGAAGCATACACGGTATGCCTCTGTGTCACTCATGATGTGGAAGCATCTGTGGAGAGGAGACAGACATGCCCCTTCATCAGAACATGTGTAATACCATACTGGATCTGACCTAGGTGCATCATGAACAGTATCCTGTTTCCTACAGTGGCCACTCCAGATCATAGATGCTTGGCAGGTTCACATGTTTGTGACAGGGTAGGCAATAGATTTCCCCAGTCTCCTTTATTTATTTAACATTTCTTATATATCTCCTTTCATGATATCAAGGTGGTTTACATTGAACAAACTGAAATTACATTGAACAGGGCATTATAACTTGGAGATAACTATTTTACAGGGAACATGGGCTATGGAGGGTTAAGTGGCTTGACCAAGACCACAAGGAGGACCTGTGGGACTAGAAACCCCAGTCCTTCCAGCCCAAGGTTGCTGCCCTCTAGTGGGATTTGAACCCCTGACCTTCCAGCCTGAGATAATTTGCCGCAACCACCAGGCTACTCCTCCTTTAGTTGTGGTATAGGGACCTTTCCTCCAAGTACTTGTGCAAACCTTTTTTCCACCCAGCTACACTGACAGCTTTAGTAACCTCATCCAGTGACATATTCCAGCATTGGATTACATTGACTGCAAATGATTTTCTCTTCTTAGTCTTGAATGGGTTACACTGTAGCTTAAATGCATGTCCCAAGGTCTTTATACTTTTGGATGGTGTAAGTAAACAGAGTGTAGTGGTAGCCTAACTGCTGGTACAAATGCTTTTTGCCTGTAAGAGCTCAGGGTTTGATTCCCACAAGGATTCTTTGGAACATTATACAAGTCACATTACATCAGGGTCTTACAAGCATGCATGCCAGAGTCTCAAGAGATGGTGCTTTTTTTTTTTCTCCAAAGTTGATAGCTCGCTGCCGCTTATATGTGTAGTGAACTATCAACTTTGAAAAAAAAACTGAAAATAAAAGCATCGGCTCTTGTGACTCCGGCATGCTTGTAAGATCCTGATGGGTCTCGCCCCATCTGATGATGCTGTTCATTTCGGAGGAGGGCAGAAACAGCAGGGGCTTACCAGCGCATAGGAGTCTTGAAAACTGCTCAGATATTACAGTCTATTCTGCTATTTCTCATTCAGTTGTCCTCATGGATTCATTAAATTGATGGTATTAATCTTTAAATGATATCACAAAATCTAGTCCTACCATTTATGAAGGCATTTGGATACATGCAGCCCATTAGGCTTTTAATACAGCTCGCCCCTAATGTAGGCTCATACAGCGGGTCTTTTCACATATTGATACATAATAACACACCTAGAATTCCACATGTATCATCTTCTTTCTTACATCTTCTTTACCCTCCTCTCCCTCCCCCCTCCTTTCCCCCTCCCCTTTTTTCCTTTTTCCCATCAGTGCACTGAATAGATACAAAAAATAGCTGACATAATTTGTTGAGATCAGCATCTAAATAATAAACGTTCCCCAAATAAATATGATATAGATGTCCACTCAGTGTTCCCCGATGTTCACATGATCCCCACTAGCGGTTCCGACAAAAATTCTGCCAATAACATTAAGATCCAACAGCAGGTGGTTTAAACCCTCATGTACAACATAAGGGTATGTTTAATAAACTGTCTTAATGTTCCCGGCGCTAGTTGGAGCGATAATGTGAAGGATGCCATATAAGGAGTGGGTGTTCCGGTCTTAAGATAGCATTTTGGGTTATCGCGCGATAAAGTCCGTTATCATGCAAAAGAGGGAGCTGTGGCCCGTTAACGTGCGTTAGCCTTAATTAGGCGCGCTGACCTGCAATCACAGCAGCAGAGGTGTAGCACACTGGTTAATACTTTGCCTGCTGGTACAGTGGTTATGAGTTCAATCCTTCAGTGGGCTCAGTTAAAAGGCTGTCTAAGGAAATCCCTTTTCCTGCTTGTAACAGCCAGACACATCCCAACAATCCACACTGCCAGCCAATAAAGCCTTACCCCAGTGCCGCAACCTAATGCACCTTTTAGGGCGCACCATAAAGCACATCATAAATCACCACGTTATCCAAGTTCTCAGATTCCATGTCAGTGACCCAGCCTTCAAGTTGATTAGGAGCTCCTTTGGGAGTGATGATGCACTGATATCCATTTAGACCAGGGGTCTCTAAACCTGTCCTGGAGGGCTGCAGTCCAGCCAGGTTTTTGGGAAATCCCTAATGAATATGCATGAGATATATTTGCATGCACTGCCCCCATCGTATTCAAATGTATCTTATTTATTTAACACTTCTTATATACTGCCTTTCATGATATCATTTTACATCAAACAAACTGAAATTACATTGAACAGGGCTTTATAACTTGTGTGACTAGAAACCCCAGTCCTTCCAGCCCAAGGTTGCTGTCCTTTAGTGGGATTTGAACCCCCAACCTTCCAGCCTGAGGTACCTTGTCCCAACCACTAGGCCACTCCTTTAGGGATATCCCAAACTCCTGGCTGGATTGTGGCCCTCCAGGAAAGGTTTGGAGACCCCTGATCTAGACTTTGAGGGTGCATTGGACCCCAGAAAGCTAGAGAAGGATTTTGGCCGGACAGGTACTGGTGTCAGGGCCCTTCGATGCCCCAGTGCTGATACCTTTCCCACAGGCAAGTGTGCATATCGAGGATTGACTGTACATTGGCCAATGGCGACGCACCCGATGTCAAGGCCCCGGCATGCTGCACCAACAAAAGTGCTGCAGTGCTTTACTCAAGTGCTTGCAGAAGGCATTTCTCCATAGCTGCCAATTTTGAAAGCTTTGGGGCCTAAGCAACTTCAACTGATGTACCCAGCAGGGTTGGTGCTGGGTGGTAAGCCTGGTAAGCATGGCAGGGGGTGCCGAGATCAGAGGGGCACCATTGATAACTGCCTACCACCTCACCGCTGATCTCCCAGCCCCACTGCTGCTGCTGCTGCCGCCTTCACACAGGATAACAAGGGTGGCGCCGGGCAGAAGGCAGAACAAGGCTGTCTCAGAGAAGCAGATCCTGCCCACAGGACATGCTGGTCATGCAGGCAGAAGACAACGCAAGGCCACAATTATGGCCCAGAGAGGTGAATCCTGCCTGTGGGACATGCTTCTCCCACAGTTGAAAGGCAGCACAGATCGTGGCTTAGAGGTTTCTCCTACTCATCAGTGCCTTCACTCTCTCATCTCTGTGTACACCCCTGCTTGGTGGCTCCACGCTTGCAGCAGACCCCTTTTCTCAGTGCCCTTCTTTGCCACCTTCAGACTTCATACATGCCATCTTGCTGCTCCATATGTCTGGAACACCCTACCTTTGTCTGTGCATCAAGCTGCTTCCCGGGCCTACTGACCCATCTACAAACCCAGCCTACAGACCCACCTCTTCGCAGATGCTCATGTGTTGATGCTCCCATCAATCTTGTGCACTACTTAGATCAGAGTCTCCCAAATGCAGTTCTGGACGGCCAAACACCATTCAGGTTCCATGCTGTCTCTAATAAAGATGCCTGTGCTGCATTTCTATGTGCCGCCCCCATGGTATGCAGATGTATTTCATGCATATTCATTAGGGACAGCATGAAAACCCAAACAGTGTTTGGCCCTCCAGGACTGGAGTTGGGAACCTCTGCCCTAGAGCCGCGGCCAACAGGGGCAGAAACACCCGCAACCCACTGGCTCCATTATCTAAAGCCCCCTGGAGAGGCAGGATGTTGGGCTCTGCATACATCTCCCAATACTAGCACATGCATACCTTAGGAATGCCACCCTAAACCTGAGAATACGGTACACATATATCAAAAGGTTGCTATGATTACTGGCAGATAGCAATTCCCAAGTTAAGCACAATTTGCTGATTGAGCTGCATCATAGCAACCTTTCTGATGTCTGTGGAGTGTGTACCAGGTCTGGTTTCGGACAGTGTTTACCACCCCGGGGAGTGACCCCAACAGTACCATAGCCATGCCTGCACTGTGCCCAGGACTGGTGCAGTGGCCAGTGCTGCCAAACACCTCTATAGTTGCACAGTGCTGGCATAGGTGTGGGAGTGTGTGTCTGTCTATCCAGTGTGTGGTGGCTGCCAACACCTTCCTCAGCCCACACTGCTTGCACTGTTGCCAGTGTTAGCCTGCCAATGTGCATAATGAGGAGCAAGGTACTGTGGGTATAGCCTGGACAGGGTGGCCTGGCCTGGATGCATCTGCACAGGTCATAGGGCAATGGCTGGGTCATTGTAGTGCCCGGCCACAACCTGCACGGACAGGGTAGCCACAGCATGTCCTTCTAGGAGGTCACACTCACCCTGACTGAGCAGTGACCATGGCATGGCTGGGTCCCCCATAGTGCTCTACTGTATTTCTCTCAAGTGAAATGTATGAGTTTTCTTTTCATTGATTTATTTGCTTGGTGGGTGCATTCACATCCCAGTTTTGGGTGCACACATTTCTTCCAAGAACATGCACTGTGGACTAGCTAGCAGACTGTCTGCAGTTATATGTGTGTGTTTGGAACACCTTGCAGGGTGCAGTGGCTGGTGATTTACTGTGCTTGCTGCTGGGGAATGTCTGGTGGTGGGGGGCAGATGAGCATTTCTAGGTCTACCACTGGAATTTAAAGACTGTCTGCAAAATCGATTTGCTGCTTTAGATACAAATGACAGAGCTACGGAAGAGTTATGAAATGACATCAAGAAGGTTGTGTTGGAAGAAAGCAAGAAGTCTCTACAAAAGGTGAAAAAGCAAAAACGGCCAAAATGGATGACGGAAGAAACTCTGAAAATTGCCCAGAAACGCAGAGAAGCTAAAGCCAGAGGAGAAAGAAAGACAATCGCAGAACTCAACAGAGATTTCCAAAGTGCAGCAAGACAGGACTAGGAAAAGTACTACAATGACACTTGCAAGGAAATAGAAGCACAAACTATTAGAGGAAGAACAAGATCGGCTTTCCTAAAGCTACGAGAGTTAAAGAAAAAGTTCCAGCCTCGAATTGGAATGTTACAAGATGCTCAAGGTTCTATGTTGAATGATGCTGAGAAGATCAAGAAAAGGTGGAAGGAATATACAGAGTTTTTATATGATAAAGATCAAGTGGACCAACAGCCGTTTCAACCTGTACCTTATGATGAAAGAAGAAGTTGAAGCAGCAAAGATTCGACTTGTTCAGGCCATGGTATTTTCAATAACATCATATGGATGTGAAAGCTGGACAGTGAAAAAGACAGACAGGAAGAAAATTGATGCCTTTGAATTATGGTGCTGGCGGCGAATACTGTGTATACCATGGACTGCCCGAAGAACAAACCAGTCAGTACTAGAGGAGATCATACCTAAGCTTTCTTTAGAAGCTCAGATGACAAGACTTCGACTTTCATACTTTGGACACATCATGCAAAGAGAAAGATCATTAGAGAAAGACATCATGCTTGGCAAGATAGAAGGTCAACGCAAAAGAGGAAGGCCAGCAATGAGATGGATCGATACAATAACAGCAGCTATGGGTACCAGTCTGTCAACAATGAGCCGCCTGACTGAAGACCGAACACAATTTAGAATAGCTATCCAGAGGGTCACCATGAGTCGACTCCGACTCGACAGCACTTAACAACAGCAACTGTCTGTCTACAATTGCTTTATGTATGTGTACAGCTCTGCATTGGCTGCCCTGTAGGGTGTCTGTTCCCCAGCAGGACTGGGGTTGATGGCCCCTCTCTCCCCTCTACTGCCACCATTGCAGGGAGGTAGAATGTGGATCTGTTGGTGGGGGAATCCTGTCTACCACCCTGAGCCACAGAGAGTGGGTTGGATGGTGCTACATAATCTGCCTGTGGGCCCAAAACCACTCTCTTAATTACATCATGTTACCATGGCACCAACACAGAATATGCATTATTCCGGATGCATCATAGCCCATAAGGACTAGGCCCAATCCCTCACCCTCAGGGTGAGCACAGTACCCACACAATGTGACGGTCTGTAGCTACTCTGTGCCACTAACACACACCGTCGGCACCCCCAACTAGGCTGAGGTGCTGTGGGGTGCATACCCCATCTTGTGATCATCTGTAGACTGCTGATTTGCATGTGCTGTGCATCATGGGTACGGGTGGGTTGACCCTATTCTGGTATCCACAGCAGAATGTTGGTGTGGTGACATGCAGTCCTTCTGTAGCCAGTCAGGGGTTTGTTGGTAGCTGTAGCCCACTGGTCGCTTCACTGGCTGTGGAGCCAGAGGTCATGGGTTTGAGCCCACAATGGGGTTTTTTGATAGGGCTGTCTGAGGCGTTGTCTATTTTTAATGTAAATTAGTGCTGCCAGCAAAAACACCCTCAGAGTGCTGTAACCTTAAGGCGCCCCATAAAGTGCCTTATAAGGCGTCCTATAGGGGACATTATAGGGTGCCTTGGTGGACAGTGCAATTTATAATGTGCCCTCTGGAGTGCCTTATAGGACGCCTTATATGGCACCTTAGGTTACGACACTGTGAAGGTGTGTTTGCTGGCAGCACTAATTAAAATAAAAATAAAATGCCTCAAAAAGCACTACTTAAACAGTAATGCCTCAGCCAGCCTTATTCATTAGGCACACTGGAGGATCAAACTCATGACCCCCATACCATCAGTCAGTGTATTAAGCATTGTGCTACACCTCTGCTACTCTGTTTGCTAGTCAGCGTGCCTACTTAAGATTACCGCGTGTTAATGTGCTTAGCAGTTTCTTGCACATACCCCTTAGTCTTGAATGGGTTGCACTGTAGCTTAAATGCATGTCCCAAGGTCTTTATACTTTTGGATGGTGTAAGCAAACAGAGTGTAGTGGTACTCTAATGACTGGTACAAATGCTTTTTGCCTGAAAGAGCTCAGTGTTTGATTCCCACAGGGGTTCTTTGGAACATTATACAAGTCCCATTACATCAGGGTCTTACAAGCATGCATGCCAGAGTCTCAAGAGATGGTGCTTTTTTTTTTCTCCAAAGTTGATAGCTCACTGCCTTTTCTTATATGTGCAGCAAACTATCAACTTTGAAAAAAAAACCCTGAAAATAAAAGCGTTGGCTCTTGTGACTCCGACATGCTGATGGGTCTCGCCCCATCTGATGATGCTGTTCACTTTGGAGGAGGGCAGAAACAGCAGGGGCTTACCAGCACATAGGAGTCTTGAGAAAACTGCTCAGATATTACAGTCCATTCTGCTATTTCTTATTCGATTGTCCTCATTGATTCATAAAATTGATGGTATTAATCTTTAAATGATATCACAAAATCTAGTCCTACCATTTAGGAAGGCATTTGGATACATGCGCCCATTAGGCTTTTAATACAGCTCGCCCCTAATGTAGGCTCATACAGCGGGTCTTTTCACATATATTATTGATACATAATAACGCACCTAGAATTCCACATGTATCATCTTCTTCCTTACATCCTCTTTACCCTTCTCTCTCTCTCCCCTCTCCTTTCCCCTTCTTTCCCCCTCCCCTTTTTTCCTTTTCCCCATTGGTGCACTAAATAGATACAAAAAATAGCTGAAATAATTTGTTGAGATCAGCATCTAAATAATAAACGTTCCCCAAATAAATATGAGATAGATGTCCACTCAGTGTTCCCCGATGTTCACATGATCCCCACCAACGGTTCAGACAAAAATTCTGCCATTAACATTAAGATCCAACAGCAGGTGGTTTAAACCCTCATGTACAACATAGGGGTATGTTTAATAAACCGCGTTAACTTAGCAGATGCTACATTAACACGTGTTGTGTAACGTTAACGCGCGTTAAAATGCTCGTTAACGCTACATAACACGCGTTAGCATTCCCGGCCGCAGTAAGTCCCGCAGAGGGTGGAGAGAGGGCGGAGAGAAGGGGTCAATGGGCATGGAGTGGGCGGGGAGAGGCCCATCCACACTAAAGCAGGGAACTGAAGGGCTGAAATCTACCGCAACTGAAAACCTGGCATTAGCACACATTTGCAAGAGAGAGAAACCATTTCAGTGTCAGCAATGTACAGCATAGGCAGGGAGCCCAGGAAAAGTGATAGTAGTGCTCCATTTGTAGCAACTTAATCACCACCCCCAAAAGTGAAACACATAAAACAAAATCCTGCAAGAATCACTAAATATCACCTCATTCCTTGTTGTATTTTTGTCGAAGCTATGCTGTAGGAGGGACAGTAATGTGGACTATCCCACACCAAGCAGCTAGCTGCCTTTTTTTCTTTTTTATGTGATCCTGTGTCACTTCTCAAATTATTTTATAACCATAACATTGTACTTAGCTTTCATTCATCCTTCCGTTAATCCTGAAGAGGAAGATGGAACATGACGCGCGCGTTTCGAGCCCTAAGGCTCTGTATCAAATGTTGGACTCTTCTTCATTCAAAAAACGGAATCCCAAACAGACGCCGTCGTCGCGGCTGAGGCATACGTCTCTCCTCTATGGCTGCATCGTTAGACTATTCGATTTTTTAAACAGGAGCACAACCTATCAGAGAAGGAACGCCCCACATGAAGGGGAATCCCAAATCGGATTGGTTCTCTTCAGATGACATCAGACTATCGAATACCATTCAACTTCCCGATTTAAACCTGCCGGTTCTAGTGTATCCAAAGAAAAAATCCATCTTTGTTCTAATAGTTGAAGTTGGTGGAGGCGATCTCCTCCTCTGGGATCAGCTGGAATATGATCAATAATTGTCCACCGTAAATCAGTAAATGAATGATTGAGTTGTAAACAATGGGTTACCATCGGCGCTGTCAAGACACTATTTCGCAATCGGGAAGCGTGTTCCATTAGACGTGTCTTCATAGTACGACTAGTCCTACCTATGTAGAGTAATGAACACGGGCAGAGCAATAGGTAGACTACATAGCTAGAGAGACAGTTCATATCCCAGCGTCGTGTAAACAGTTTTTTTGTTTTTGGATGTGTCCATTGTAGCCCAAGCATAGATAATGTACAAAATTGACATGATCCACACATCAAATGTCCAGTCTTAGCAGGAAGTCGATCGGGTCTATCAGACGGTAATGCTGTCTTCATCAGCATATCACCAAGATTCCGCCCCCGAGAAAATGCTATCTGAAGAGGTTTGTTAAAACAATCTACTAATTGCAACATTGGCCAATGTTGTTTTAAAATCTTTAGAACTGCAGAGCTACCCTCAGTAAATGGAAGAATACCCACTATGGAATCTTCTGAACTCTGCCCCGAATTGACATAATTTGGATCAAGCAACCATTCCCGATGAACGAAACGTGCTCGTGCTCAATTCAGAAGCATGGGTCATATATTCTTCAAGTGTGTTGCAGTTCCGCCGTAATCTAAGAAATTGGCCAAAAGGCAATCCACGTTTAAGTGGGCCAGGGTGGTAGCTTCGAAAATGTAGCAAACTGTTTCTTTGCACATTTTTTCGGTAAAGAGTGGTATGTAAACTCCCATCCAATATTGTAATTTGCAAATCCAAAAATTCGATCGTAGTAGGATGGACATGTGCTGTGAACTGTATATTGGTTCGTACAGTATTTAGCCAATTCAAAAACTCAGTGAGCGCCGGCAAATCCGAAACCCAGATAAACAGAATATCATCAAGGAATCGTTTCCAGAATAAAACATTTGAGAAACCAGAAAATTGTTGTATTTGAGATGACTCCATGTGACCCATATATAGGGTAGCTATAGAGGGGGCACATGTGGCCCCCATCGCTATACCAGAAATTTGTTGGTAGTAGACACCCTCTGAGACAAAATAGTTCTTTGTAAGAACCAATTGCATCATTTTTAACAAGAAAGATCGTGGAAGTCGAGCTGGAGCAGTCTGAAAACAATCTGCCAACAACATAAGAGCCTCCTGTTGATCTATCTTTGTATAAAGCGAAACTACATCAAGAGTGACTAGAAAAGCTCCTGGAGGGACCTTTAGTGTTGACAGCAGCTGTAATAGATGGGTTGTATCTCGAAGAAAGGAAGGCACCTGACAAGCCTCCTGTTTAAGAAATACATCGCAAAACTTTGAAAGCGGCTCGAGGACTGAATCCCTACAAGACACAATAGGGCGTCCAGGAGGTCTTAATAGAGTCTTATGAATTTTTGGCACCAGATAAAGTATAGGGATCCGAGGATGTGTATTAACTAAAAATCGATGTTCTTTAGAGGTGATCCAACCCTGCTGGAAGGCTTCACCCATTAAAAGCTTAACTTCCATCAAGAGATCCACAGTAGGATTTGCAGATAATACTCGATAAGTATTAGTATCTCCCAAATGTTGAGACAATGTCAGTCGATATTCTTCTACAGACCATAACACCAGAGCCCCTCCCTTATCGGCTCTCCGTACTATCATTGAAGAGTCAGATTGCAATTCTGCAAGAGCTTTCCAACTGCTGGAATCTAGGTTGGAAGAATGGTGTAAAGGGGTATTTGCTAATTGTTTGACATCCCTCAACACTAAAGATTGGTTTGTAGCAACAGCATAGTGCCCATGTATGAAAGGCCACTATGGTGATGGTGCAAATGGGGCATAGGGGGCTGCACGTGGGACATGTGGTGGAGGCAGCTAGGGCACAGGGTGGGCTAGGCAGTCGCCTAGGTGGCACATAGGAACATAGAAACCGAATATCAGCAAGGCAGCAGCTGACAATGGCCAAACACAAGCCACCTACATCTACCTGGTCCACCCTAGCTAACAGTTGCAGGACACTGACCTGACATCCCCCCAGCAACCCTCCCCCAAGCGGAAGGCACATAATGTTGGCAGGCGGCGATGGGGCGGATGTGAGGATGCCCATGTATGCCTCCCCACTCCAGACCCCCCTCCCTAGGCAACCGCCTACCCACAGAGTGGATGGCCTGGGACTGTGCACTACCAGCACCGGCAGCATATAGTCATGGGGGGGGGGGGTGCCAGTGCTGGAGGGGGTAGTGGCACCTGTCTGCAGTGGACCTAGGCCATGCCCTGTACCATAAGAATATAAGAACATAAGATCATAAGATATGCCATACTGGATCAGACCAAGGTCCATCAAGCCCAGTATTCTGTTTCCAACAGTGGCCGATCTAGGTCATATGTACCTAGCAGTTTCCCCAAGAGACCAAAGTTCCACAATGCTTGTACTGGGTCAAGCATTGATATCTTCGGTCACTTCTTAATAATGGTTTATGGACCTTTCCTCCAGGAACTTGTCCAAACCTTTTTTAAACCCAGCTACACTAACAGCCTTTACTACATCCTCCGGTAACAAATTCCAGAGTTTGATTACACGTTGAGTGAAAAAATATTTTCTTTTATTAGTCTTAAATAGTTTACCCTGTAGCTTTATTGCATGTCCCCTAGTCTTTCTATATTCTGATAACGTAAACAATCGATCTACGTTTACCCGTTCCACTCCGTTCATTAATTTATAAACTTCTATCATATCTCCCCTCAGCCGTCTCTTTTCCAGGTTAAAGAGCCCTAACCTTTTTAGCCTTTCTTCATAGGAGTATCCTTCCATCCCCTTTACCATTTTGGTGGCTCTTCTCTGAACCTTTTCTAAAATCGCTATATCCTTTTTAAGATACGGCGACCAGAATTGCACACAATATTCAAGGTGCGGTCTCACCATGGAACGATATAGAGGCATTATAATATCTTTTGTTTTATTTTCCATTCCTTTCCTTATCATACCTAGCATTCTATTTGCTCTCTTGGCCGCCGCTGCACACTGGGCCGAGGGTTTTAACATGGTATCCACAATGACGCCTAAATCTTTTTCCTGGGTGGTGGTTCCTAATGTGGAACCTTGCATCGTGTAACCATAGTTATTCCACTTTCCAGATCATTTATGAATATGTCAAAAAGCAGCGGACCCAGCACAGATCCCTGGGGTACACCACTATTCACCTTTCTCCATTGGGAAAATTGGCCATTTAGCCCTACCCTCTGCTTTCTATCTTTTAACCAGTTCCTGATCCACAATAGTACACTGCCTCCTATCCCATGACTCTTTAGTTTTGCCAAAAGTCTCTGATGAGGGACCTTGTCAAAGGCTTTCTGAAAGTCCAGATACACAATATCAACCGACTCACCTTTGTCCACCTGTTTATTCACTCCTTCAAAAAAACATAACAGATTAGTAAGACAAGATCTTCCTTGTCTAAAGCCATGTTGGCTGTCTCCCATTAGGTTGTGACTATCTACATGCTGAGTAATTTTATTCTTTATGATGGTTTCTACCATTTTTCCTGGTACTGACGTCAGGCTCACCAGTCTGTAGTTTCCCGGATCACCCCTGGAACCCTTTTTAAAAATTTGGTGTTACATTGGCGATCCTCCAATCTTCAGGTATTAGAGATGATTTTAATGATAGTTCACAGATTACTGATAGCAGGTCTGCAATCTCATATTTCAGTTCTTTCAACACCCTTGGATGTGTACCATACAGCCCAGGAGATTTGCTACTCTTCAGTTTATCTCATAGTTGGAAGACATCTTCCCGATGTATCGATATTTCCTTCAATTCTTCCGCACCTTTAAATACCACTTCAGTCATGGGTAACATCCCTACATCTTCCTCAGTAAAGACCGAAGCAAAGAATTCATTCAGTCTCTCCGCTATCGCCTTGTCGCCTCTTAGTGCTCCTTTAACCCCTTTATCATCTAATGGACCAACTGACTCTCTCACGGGTTTTTTGCTACGAATGTACTTGAAAAGGTCTTTATTTCGCGTTTTTGCTTCCGCAGCAAGCTTCTTCTCAAATTCTCTCTTTGCCTGCCTTATCAATGCCTTGCATTTGACTTACCAGTATGTGGTGTGCAGTGAAACAAAAAAGGTCTGGTTGAGGAAAAGTACAGGTAGCTCTAGGGACTTTTGTGGCAACAGTGTGGTGCAGTTCACACAGCCAATGTGTTCAGGATCACCAGTTCAAGTCCCAGTTGTGCATCCTGCAGAGCATGTCCTTATATCTTACCCTACAATGCAGAATTATTTATTATTTATTTATTTAGCTGTATTTATATCCCACTTTTCACCGGGTCAAAGTGGTCAATTGGGGGATACATTTAACACGAGGGGATATGAGACACATATGCTAATACTTACAGGGAACATGGGCAATGGAGGGTTAAGTGGCTTGCCCAAGACCACAAGGAGTTCCTACAGGACTAGAAATCCCAGTCCCTCCGGCCTGAGAATGCTGTCCCCAGGTGGGACTTGAACCCCCAGCCCTCCGGCCTGAAGTACCTTGTCCTAACCACTAGACCACTCCTTCCTCAACAGCAACATATGCAAAGCCTAAAGCAACGGCGAACAGGGGTACAAACACCCACTCACACAGGCTCCACAATTCAAAGCTGCATGGAGAGTCAGGCTGTTGGCTCCAGCATGGAGCTGCAGTTATCACCAGAGCACTACTACTACCCACTGCACAGTTTATCAATGTCGGCACTGTGATCAGGACCAGTGTGGTGGGCAGGGTTGCCAACCACCCCTATCTTTGCACAATGCTGCAATAGGAGTGTGTGTGTGTGTGTGTGTATGTCTATCCATTGTTCTGTGGCTGCCCACACCTCACTGGGCCCACAATGTCCCACTGTTACCAGCGTTAGCCTGAATATGTGCATAATGAGGATCAAGGTATTGTGGGTATGGCTCGGACAGGGCGTATTGGCCAGGATGCATTTTCACAGGGTGTGGGCAATGGCTGGGACACTGTGGTGCCCAACCACCGCCTGCATTGACAGGGTGGCCACAGCATGGCATGCTGGAAGAGCACTCACTCTGACCGAGCAGTGACCATGGCATGTCTAGATTCCCACATAGTGCTATTTACACTATATGTCTCTAGTGATGCTTGTGTGTTCTCAGTGCTGGGGCCTACTCACTGAGATACCTGTTTGGTACACATAGGGGTAGGTTTACTAAACTGTGTTAGTGTGATTTGTGTTAGGAGCTGTGGTAGAGACAGAAGCCCCAAATAAGGATATGGGCGGTACATCGATGCCGAGAATGCGTGTTACAAGGCGCCATAAATGAATGAGCGCTACAGGGCACGTTACTGCGCGTTAATCTTAAGAAGGCATGCAGGCATACGATCACAGCAACAGAGCTGTAGCACAATGGTTACAACACTGACTGATGATAGAGGGGTCATGAGTTCGATTCGCCAGTGGGCCTAATGTATAAGGCTGGCTGAGGCAGCACCCTTTACATTTAAGTAGTGATTGTTGAGGCATGTGACATGTATTTTAATTTGTGCTGCCAGCAAACACACCCTCACGGTGGCATAACCTAAGGTGCTGCATAAGGCATCCCATAACGCACTCCATAGGGCACATTATAAAGTGTACTGTCCGCCAAGGCACCCTATAATGTCCCCTATAGGACACCTTATAAGGCTGTGAACAAAGCCCTGGCTGGCTGCAGGATTGCACATCACCACACAAACTGTCTGCTGTGGTTACCAGGATAGGGGTAACCCACCCATACCCATGATGCACTGCAAATGCAAATCAGCAGTCAAGAGATGGGCACAAGATTGGGTATGCACCCCCACAGCACCTCGGCCAGGTAGGGGGAACAGACCGTGTGTGGTACTGCCACAGAGTAGCCACAGACAGTCACATTGTGCGGGTACTGTGCCCACCCTGAGGTTGAGGTGGGGCGCCCAGCACCAGGTCCACAGCACCTTTCATGGCTGAAATACACCATGCTGCAGGTCCCCATCAGTGTGTGATAGGTAGTTCTGTTAGACACACCTAGGATACATCTGTGCCCTGCTATATGTCTCGGTCTTGTCTAGTCCTTATGGGCGATGATGCGCCCAGAATAGTGCATATCCTGTGTTGGTGCCATGGTTATCTGGTGAAGGAAGGAGGGGGGGGGGGGTGTATGGACCCATGGGCATATCATGTACCACCACACAACCCACCCTCTGGGGCTCAGGGTGGGAAACAGGATCACCCACCAATAGATCCACAGTCTACCTCCCTGCAATGGTAGCAATAGAGGGGACCATCAACCCCAGTCCTGCTGGGGAACAGACAGAGCAGTACACATCCATAACGCAATAGCAGACAGACAGCAGGCCTGGAAATGCTCAGCTGCCCCCCACCATTATCTGACATTTTCCAGCAGCAAGCCTCCAGCCGCTGCACCCTGCAAGGTGTTCCAGCCAGACACATACTAACTAAAGACAGTCCACCAGCTAGTCCATAGTGCATGGTCCTGGAGGAGCTGCATGTTCCCAGAATGGGGATGTCAGCATACTCACCAAGCAGATAAGTCAGTGATTGGGCCCCAAAAGAAAACCCATATACATCACATGAGAAAAACACCATATAACACTATGGGGGAACCTAGCTATGCCATGGTCACTGCTCAGTCAGGGTGAGAGTGACCGCCCAGCAGGACATGCTATGGCCACCCTGTCCGTGCAGGTGGTACCGGGCACTACAATGTCCGAGCCATTGCCCTATGCCCTGTGCAGATGCGGCCAGGCCAGGCCACCCTATCCAGGCTTTTCCCACAGTACCTTGCTCCTCATTATGCACATTGGCAGGCCAATACTGGCAACAGTGCTAGCAGTGTGGGCTGTGGAGGGTGTTGGCAGCCACCACACACTGGATAGACAGACACACACTCCCCACACATATGCCAGCATTGTGCAACTATAGAGGTGTTGGGCAGCCCAGGCCACCACACCAGTCCTGGGCACAGTGCAGGCATGGCTATGGTATGCAATACTGTAGGAGTCACTCCCCAGGTTGGTAAACACTGTCAGACACAAGACCTGTAGCACACTCCACAGACATCAGAAAAGTTGCTATGATGCAGCTCACTCAGAATATTGTACATAACCTAGGAATTGCTATCTGCCAGTAATCATAGCAACCTTTTTAAAGATGTGTACCATATTCCCAGGTTTAGGGTGGCATTACTAAGGTATGCAAGTGCTAGTATTGGGAGATGCACGCAGAGCCCAATGTCCTGCCTCTCCAGGAGGCTTTGGATAATGGGCCTGTGGGTGCGGGTGTGTCTGCCCCTGTCGGCTGCTGCTTTACGGCAGAGGTTCCCAACTCCAGTCCTGCGGTGCCAAACACTGTTCGGGTTTTCATGCTGTCCCTCATGAATATGCATGAGATACATCTGCATACCATGGGAGTGGGGCATAGAAATGCAGCACAGGCATCTTTATCAGAGGCAGCATGGAACCTGAATGGTGTTTGGCCCTCCAGGACTACATTTGGGAGACTCTGCTCTAGGTAATGTGCATGTTTATGGTGTCCATGCTCTGTAGGGTAAAATGTAGGTGTCTTGGGCATGTTTACGTCATCTGCAATATAGGTGATGTCTGTATTAGCACGTTGTAGTAGTGGGTAAAATATGGGGACTGGGTTGGCAGGAACTACAGCTGGGACTTGAACCTGTGACCCTCTGCTTCTGAATACACTGGTTTTGTGCACTGCACCACCTTGTTATCACAGAGTCAGTACATTCCTTGGTTATACCATGACTGTTCGTCAGACGGGGCCCGTCTATTGCAGTACACGGCACCCACCTACACAGGGCTAGGCCACGGTCTGCTCTGGGCAGCTGCCACTACCCCCTCCACCACCGGTTTCCCTCAGCCACCATGCTGACATGCCCTTCTGCTGGTGGTGCTGATGGTGTGTAGTCTCAGGTCATCCAGTGTGCAGGTAGGTGGCTGCCTATGGTGCGGGTTCTGGGGTAGGGGTGCCTGCATAGGTGTCCACGTTTCCCCCCAGCACCGCCTGCCAATGTTCCGTGCCCTTGGGGGTAGCTGCTGGGTACTATCCCCTGTGACACTGTGGGAAACACAGTCGTGCCCATGTTGGGCCTTCAGCAGTTGCTGTCTGGCTGCTCTGCTGTTTCAGCATTCGTATGGAGGAACACACGAAGCAAGAGATGTAGGTTTGAACCAGACTGCTTTATTGAGAAATAGTCCCTACGCGTTTCGGCATACGCCTTCTTCGGGGGACATACAGCTACCATAAAATAAATAAATAAATAAACAATGTTAAAATGAGATTGAAAAGACAATGTGTACTACAGTAAGTTAATAATATATAAAGGATAAATACAAAATCATTAAATAAAGCATGTTAAAAAACGTACACAAATCCATGCAAAATCCTCCTGGCCGACCAATTGGCTCACTGTTTGAACCTCTGTCCAAATTCTTGGATTTGTTTCTGCGGCCATTTGTCTCACTAGCGCCTTCCTATGTTAGGGACTCTACTCATATCATCAATATTCTCAACGGTTTTCAGGGTTACCATGATGGTCTTATTTTACTGACATTGGATATTAATTCACTTTATACAAACATCCCACAACAAGCAGCTTTGGAAGTGTTTGCAAATGTATTAATCCAAAGACCAAAACCGGTTCGCATCCCTACCTTTTTTCTCACACAGTTGGCTTCTTTAGTTATGTCAGAGAATTATTTTATCTTTAGAGGTCTTTTCTACAAACAGGTAAAAGGTGTTGCCATGGGTTCGCCCATGGCTCCTGACGTTGCAAATCTTTACGTATCCGAATTTGAGAATAAATTTTTATCTTTCCATCCTTATAAGAAACATATTCGTCTTTGGAAACGTTATATTGATGACGTGCTTGTTATTTGGGATGGCCCTGAAGACATTTTACATTCTTTTCATATTTGGCTTAATACATTAGATTCTAATCTACAATTTGAGGGAACATATAGTTCAGAATCTCTTCCATACCTTGATATTATGATTAAAAAATCAGATAAGGGTTTTGTCACTGATTTGTACAGGAAATCTACTGACAGAAATAACTTTCTTACATATGACAGTTGTCATAACACTGCCTTTAAACAGAATCTTCCTGTCAGCCAATTCCTTAGAATTAAGCGACTATGTACCAACAATATTGATTTTGAGAAACATGCCACGGATCTATATCATCGGTTTGAACAGCGTGGTTATCCTAATAAGTGCATTCATAGAGCATACAAGAGAGCATCGGCCACAGACCGCCCAACACTTTTACAGAACAAGGTACGGTCACAAACGGATAGAGTCACTTGCCCTCTCACTTTCTCATCATATTCTAAGACTATCACGGACATCCTGAAACAGGAATGGAATCTTATTGCCGCTTTACCTGCTTTTCAATCAAAACGGTTAATGGTATCCTATAAACGGGCATTCAACTTGAGTCATTTTTTAGTCCCCTCTGCTCTGACTGCTCCCCGGCCTACTCTCAAAGTGAGAGGTCATTATAGTTGTGGCAATTGCTCGGTCTGTCTTCATGCCATTATAACCAAAGATTGTTTCATACATACATCCACGGGTTATAAAATCATCATAAATCATTACTCTAACTGTAAGACCATCAATGTTATTTATCTTATTTTATGTCCTTGTAACATGATTTATATAGGCAAAACTCTACGACAAGTACGGACACGCATAATTGAACATAGGAGTAATATTCAGAGACAACTTGTTGATAAGCCATTAGTTTCACATTGGTTAGAAAAGGACCATAAGGTTAGTGACCTTAAATTTTTGGTCATTAAGATTGCCATTCCACACTGGCGTGGAGGTGACATTAACAACACTCTTCTCAAGTTAGAACAACGATACATTTTTGAGCTTAATAGCCTGGAACCGTCTGGTCTTAACCAAGAGAGTGACCTTTCTGTTTTCTTATGAATTGCTCTTGTACATTTCTTGTTTATCTATTTTTAATATTTAATGTTATTATTTTAATGCCATTTCTTAATTTTAATTTTTAATATTTATTATTTTAATTTTAATTTTTATTATCTTTAATTTTTATTATCATTTTTTATAATTTATTATATTAGTGCTATTCAGGTCACATTTGCATTAAATGGAGCTTTTTAAATATTATGATTTTATTCAGCTCCTTTCTTCCTTTTTTTACATATTTATGATATTATGTATTTTTATTTTTTATTTATTGTTTATTATTATTATTTTTTTAATACTGATGGATTTTACATGATTAACATAGCATTTTTTGTCTATACGTGTCATGTCTGTTGTATATTTGTTCCTTCCCCTTTACGCTTTTGAGCCATACTTATCTAGTGATCTGTTCAGTACATCGTGGTAATTCCTTTCTTCTATATTAACGGCACTAGGAATACCTCCTCCCCCCTTTTTTTGTTCTGATGGTTTACTTTTTCCCCATTGTTTGGATGGTTTTCTTTATTTTATTTTATCTCCCTTTCACATTGTATTCATAACTCCGCCCACTTTTGGTCACGTCATCTCAAAAGGCGTGAAAAACGGCGTCTATATTAACTGTTGATCATTTCGAGGTCTCTCTTTCCACTGGCAATACGCTGTGTTTAGATTCAGCATACAGGTGTTATTTACGTTTGCAAACGTTTTACACACGTCTGATCATCGATCAAAAGTGAGTTTTTGCTAGATGGTTCATACTGCACTTTCTTAGCGTTTTGTCAAAAACATCAGTTTTATTACAGACCTGTTTGCATTGTCTTTCTCATCCTTTCTCTTCACGTATTCCATCAAACACATATTGTTTGCAATTCATTATCCTTGGGCTCAATGAAGCGTCATGTCTCGTTTATTTTTTATATTACAATCAACTCATTGTTTCACATATTTAATTATTATTATGTCCCGCGTACTGTTTATTGAATAAATTCACCTTTGAAATCATGTTACTGTTGGTTGCATGCACTTCTTGTGCACTGGCCATACAACGGTTTCACCTTGAGCACAAGGCTTACCATCCGTTTTTTTCTACCACGACTTGTACAGCTCTAAGTATCATGCCGTCCATAACTATAATGTTTAGTTTTTGTTTTCCCTCACATTGTTACTCTACAGTAATTCAAATAGTTCTTTAACATGATGAATTTATTATTTTACACTCTGTTATTCATCATCTTTTGTATTGCACTATTTTTGCATTTAACCCTTTGATTGTTCACATTTTTGGCATCGTATCACTTTCAGTTTAATCCGTGTTTTTTGTTTACTCGATCCATCATTACAATTTTGGTTTGCATTCAACATTTTCATTCCCCTTATTCCTGTCTACAGAATAGTACACTTGACTCCCACAATTAGGTTAGCCCTTGTCATCTTCGTGGTTTCACTTCAGTTTTACTGACATTTAGGGGGATGTTTACTAAAGTGCGGTAAACGTGACTAACGCGCGTTATACGACGTTAACGACCGTAAGTGCCGTATACTGCGCGTACCGACGCGCTAACGACCGTTAACGTACTACTATGCGCGTTAAGCATAGTTAACGATCGTAAAGTCCCGCGGCGCGTTAAAACAGCGCAGAAGGTGGAGAGTGGGCGGAGAGAAGGGGTCAATGGGCGGAGAGTGGGCGGGGAGAGGCTCCCCTCACACTAACGCACTGAATTCCTGAGCTCAATTCCAACGCGAATGAAAACCTGTTGTTAAAGGCATTTAAAGGGAAGAGAAACCATTTCCGTCAGCAATGTACAGAAAAACCGGGGAAGCCCACAAAACCTGAGCAGTGTGATACATGTGCAGAGAACAAACTTACACATAAAACGTTAAAAATGACCACAAGAAACATTTTAAAAAGCATAATTCAGCTGGGCAACAGTGATAGCAATGGGCAACAAGGAACAACACTCCCTGGAAAGCACCAAATAAAAAAGAAATGATGTGTGGAAGGGTCAACGCTCCGCAGACCCTTTCAAAGATCATTTCATTGTAATGGAGCTGTCCTGGGAGTGTTGTGTAATGTTGCCCAATGATATCATTGTTGTCCAGCTTGGTTATGGGTGTGTGCCCCTTTTTTGAGGTCTTTTCAGAGGTTTATGTGCACCTTTTTCTGCATACAAGGTAAATGAGGCCACAGTAAACCTGTTGCAGAGCAGGGTTTCTGACTCGTCAGGCCGCTTTAACTAACTCCAGGGACTGCACAGTCTCTGTGGCCACAGTGTGGTGCAACAGACACAGCCAGTGCCTGTAACACCAGAGGGTCACAGGTTCAAATCCCAGCTGGGGCTCCTGCCAACCCAGTCCCCATAGTTTTACCCACCACCAAACAGTGATAGTAAAGACACTCCTTTATTGCAGAGAACATACGCATGGCCTATATTTTACCACACCAAACACAGACACCAGAAACAGGCACATTACCTAAAGCAGTGTCCCGCTAATGCAGTCCTGGAGGGCCCCACACCATTCCAGCTTCATGCTGCCTCTAATAAAGATGCCTGTGCTGCATAGCTATGCACCACCCCCATGGTACGCAGATGTAGCTCATGCATATTTATGAGGGACAGCATGAAAACCCGAACAGTGTTTGGAACACCAGGACTGGAGTTGGGGAACTCTGCCGTAAAGCAGCAGCCAACAGGGCCACACACACACCCACAGGCCCCATTGGCCAATGCCTCCTGGAGAGGCAAGACATTCGGCCCTGCCTGTATCTCCCAATACTAGCAGTTGCATACCTTAGCAATGCCACCCTACACCTGGGTATATGGTACACAGCTATCAAATGTTTCCTATGATAACTGGCAGATATCAATTGCTACGTTAAGCACATTTTGCTCATTGAGCTCCACCATAACAATCATTCTGATGTCTGCGGTGTGTGCTGCAGGTCTGGTCTCTGACAGTGTTCACCACCCTGGGGAGTGACCCCCCAACAGCCTTGTGTACCATATCCATGCCTGTACTATGCCCATGACTGGTGTGGTGGGTATGGCTGCTGACCACCTCTATAGTAGCACAATGCTGGCATAGGTGTGGGGGTGTCTGTCTGTCTATCCAGTGTGTGGTGGCTGCAAACACCTTCCACAGTCCACACTGCCAGCAATGTTGCCAGTATTGGGCTGCCAATGTGCATAATGAGGAGCAAGGTACCATGGGTATAGGCCGGACAGGGTGGCCTGGCCAGGGTGCATCTGCACAGGGCATAGGGCAGTGACAGGCACATTGTAGTGCCCGGCCACCACCTACACAGACAGGGTGACCTCAGTATATCCTGCTGAGAGATCACTCTCACCCTGACTGTGCAGTGACCACAGCATGGCTAGGCACTCCCATGGTGCTGTCTAGTATTTCTCTCATGTGAAAAATATGGGTTTCCTTTTGGGTCCCAGTCACTGATGTATCTGCTTGCTGTGTATGCTGACATCCCAGTTCTGGGTGCAGGCATCTCCACTGGGCACTAGCAGACTCTTTGCAGCTGGTAGGTGATGGAGTGGCTTGCAGGGTGCAGTGGCTAATGGCTTGCACCAGGGGAATATCAGATAGTGGTGGGGTGCAGCATAGCATATGCAGGCCTATTGTCTGTTTGCTATTGTGTTATGATATGTACAGAGCTGCATTGATTGCCCTGTGGGGTGTCTGTTCCTCAGCAGGACTAGGGTTACTGTTCCCCTCTACTGCTACCTTTGCAGGGAGGTAGACTGTGGATCTTTTGAGGGGAGACCCTGTTTACCACCCTCAGACCTGGGGGAGGGGGGTGGTGGTGCATGGGGGCTACACCTAACTGAAACAGACAGAGATGTCCAAGGTGTTCCTGCAGAAACTACCTATCTCACACAGTAACACTGCTTTGGACCTGTGCCATGGCCTCTTTCAGCCACAGACGGTGCTGTGGACCTAGTGCTGGGCGTCTCACTGCACCCTCAGGGTGAGTACAGTACCCGCACAATGTGACGGTGTGTAGCTACTCTGTGCCAGTACAACACACGGTCAGTACCCCCTATCAGGCCGAGGTGCTGTGGGGGTGCACATGGTCAGTTCTCCCTACCAGGCCGAGGTGCTGTGGGGGTGCATTCCCCATGGTGTGTATCTGTGGACAGCTGATTTGCATGTGCAGTGCATCATGGGTGTGACTGGCCCAATCCAACCCTGTGAAACTCCAGCAGCTGCTCACAGGCTCTGATAAACCATAGGCCATCACACGTACATCTGTTAGCATAATGCATAGGTGCAGGACACCCTACAAAGTCTGTAATATAAGATGCTCACACTGGTAAAAACACACGTACCCACGCACGTAAACAAACACGTACCCACGCACGTAGAAACGCACGTAAAAACACACGTACCGACACACGATTGTACGCGCGCAGCTACGCACGTACCAATGCACGCAACCTCGCACGCACCAACGTACGTGGCTAGGCACACTCCGAGGGTGTTTTTCTGACACCAATACTCAGCGTAACGAAAAACATGCCTCCTCTTTCCCTCTGTAATGTGCAGGGTGATGCCTGGGACAGCCTTCTGCGTTAGGCACACTGGGGACTCAAACCCATGCTGCCTGTAACAGCGGTCAGTACCGTAACCATTGTGCTACAGCTCTGTTTCAGTGCTTTGTTCTGTACGTCTTCTTACGATTAACGCGCAGTAACGCGGCACGGCGCCCGGTAACGCTCGTTAATTTTTCTAACGCGCGGTAGTGGTGACGATGTACCGCCCATGTCCTTATTTGGGGTTTCTTTCATTACCGCGGCTCCTAACGCGAATTGCACTAACGCAGTTTAGTAAACATACCCCTTAATCTTATCACTGAAAATTGTTATATCATTTTTTTCATAGGGGCATGTTTACTAAACACCGTTGCTGTGCGGGTTCCCGTTAGTGTGCTGGTGCCATATAAGGAGTGGGCGGGCCAGGCAGAAAAAAGCAAAAAAACGGACCGTACGTGTGTGCGTCGCGCTAATGTGTGGGGCCCACATTAGTGCGTGGGAAGGCTAAGTTGTGCGCTGCTGCAAAACCAAGCAATAGAGCTGTAGTACAACGGTAAAGACACTGACCAATGGTGCAGGGGCCAGGGGTTCAAACCCCCATTGCGCTCAACAAAAAAGACCAGCTGAGGCATCAACATTTATGGGCAAAAGTGGTTTAGGAGGCATATTAATTTTGGGTGGCAGAAGGCGGCGCACTGTTATTTTTATTACGGCATGAGGCGGCGCACTGTTTAGTGTGGGCGGCAGATGGCGGCGCATTGTTACGTTTGGGCGGCAGAAGGCGGTGCGCTGATAAATGTGGGCAACAGAAGGCGGCGAGCCGGTGGGCAGAAGGCGGCGCGCTGATGTGTGAGGGGGCAGTCCAATAGTGGGAGGGATAAGTGGTGCGCTGATGTGCAAATAGCAGGAACGGAGCCATAGCACAATGGTTAAGACACTGACCACTCGTGCAGGGATCATGGGTTCAACCCCTCACAGTGCCCAGTGAACAAGGCTGGCTGGGGCAGTATGTATCATGGTGAGGAATGCTGTAGGAGGCCTTCCATTTATATTTTATTTCCCACCACTAGTAAACCCACTCTCACAGTGTGTTAACATACGGATGCCCGTAAGGCACATGTTACAGTGCACTGTCTGCCAAGGCACCCTAGAATGTCCCCTATAGGGCACCATGTATGTTGCGACACAGGATAATGTATAGTGCACCCTATATGGATGGCAACCATAAGGTGGCCTATAGGGCGCCCTATAAAGCACCCTCAGAGGCACCTAATGGGTATAGTAAGCTGTGTGTGGTTTTGCCGGCATAGACATATGTACAGTAAATAAAAATAAAGCTGTGGACAGCCCTATCAAAGGGCCCCACTGTGGGTTTGAACCCATGACCTCTGGCTGTACAGGGAGTGACATAACCATTGAGCTACAGCTCTATAGCTGACAGCAAGCCCCTGGCTGGCTGCAGAGAGCCTGCATGTCACCCCACAGACAGTCTGCTGTTGTAGACAGGATAGGGTTAGGCCACCCGTACCCATGATGCACTGCACATGCAAATCAGCTGTCCACAGATGCACACAAGATGGGGAATGCACCCCAACAGCTACCCGGCCTGGTAGGGGGAATTGTCCATGTGCACCCACACAGCACCTCGGCCTGGTAGGGGGTCCTGAGCGGGTGGACTACCAGCAAAGAGTAGCTAAACACCGTCACATTGTGCGGGTACTGTGCTCACCCTGAGGGTGTGATGTGGCACCCAGGACCAGGTCCACAACACCAGCCATGGCTGGATGAGGCCATGACAGAGCTCCACAATAGTACTAACCTGTGAGATAGGCAGGTGCTGCAGAAACATGTTGGATATCTCTGTCTGTTTCAGTTAGTGGAAACCCCTATGGACCCCCTAGGTGGTCAAACACAAAACCACCCCCCCCCCCCCCCCCCCATCCCATCCCTCCATGGCAGTAGAGTGGACCATCAAACCCCAGTCCTGCTGGGGAACAGACACCCTACAAGGCAGGCCAAGCAGCTTCTCACACATCCATTACACAATATCAGACAGACTTTAGGCCTGGATATCCAATGATGCACCCCAGCACTATCTGATATTCACCTGCAGCAAGCCATCAGCCTCTGCACCCTGCAAGGCACTCCATCAAGACACAAACCAGCTGTGAACAGTCTGCTGGTTAGCCCTGATGGAAATGCATGCACACAAAACTGGGGTGGCAGCACACACAAGAAGAGAGCTCTGTGAGGAGGCCCCAACAGAAAACCCATATATATCACAAGAGAGAAACACAATACAGCACTATGGGGGTGCCTAGCCATGCTGTCATCACTGCACACTCAGGGTGAGAGTGCTCCCCCAGCAGCACATACAGAGGTCACCCTGTCTGTGTAGGTGGTGGCCTGGCACTACAATGTCACAGCCAGTGCCCTATGCCCTGTGCAGATGCATCCTGGCCAGCCCACCATGTCTGACCTATACCCATGGTACCTTGCTGCTCATTATGCACATTGGCAGGCCAATACTGGCAGTAGTGCTGGCAGTGTGGGTTGGGGAAGGTGTTTGCAGCCAACACACACTGTATAGACAGACACACACTCCCACACCTATGCCAGCATTGTGCTACTATTGAGGGGGTGATTAGCCTTGGCCACCACACCGGTCCTGGGCACGGCACAGGCATGGATATGGTACGCAGTACTGCTGGGGGTCACTCCCCAGGGTGGTGAACACCGTCAGAGGCCAGGCCTGGAGCACGCACCGCAGACACCAAACAGATTGTTCGGATGGGGTCAACTAGCAGTATGTGCGTAACGTAGGGATATCTATCAGCCTGTACCCTTAGCAAACGTTTCAGAGCTGTGTACCTCAGGTGTAGGGTGACATTGCTAAGGTATGCAGGTGCTGGTATTGGGAGATGCACGCAGGGTCCAATGTTCTGCCTCTACAGGAGACATTGGCCAATGGGGCCTGTGGGTGTGGGTGTGGGTGTGTCTGCCCCTGTTGGCTGCTGCTTTACGGCAGCGCTTCCCCACTCCAGTCCAGTTTTGCACCACACTGTTCGGGTCTTCCTGCTGTCCCTCATGAATATGCATGAGCTACATCTACATGCCGTGGGGGTGGTGCATAGATATAGAGCACAGGCATTTGTATGAGTGGCAGCATGGAACCTGACTGGTGTGTGGCCCACCAGGACTGCATTTGGGGGATTCTGCTGTAGGTTCTGCTCCTGTTCATGGTGTCTGTGCTCAGTGGGGTAAAAGATAGACGTATTACCATTGCATATGTCCTCGTCATGAAAGGTGTGTCCTTACTGTCACTGTTTATTTGTGGGGAAAATATGAGTGCAGGATTGCTGGTAGCCCCAGCTGGTCTTTGAACCTGTGACCTTCTGTTTTTGCATGCACTGTCTGTGTGCACTGCACCACCGTGTAGCCACAGATTGGCTGAATTCCCTGGATAGTCCATGACTGTGGATCCGGCAGGGCCTGTCTGTTGCTGTGGACTGTGCCAGCCTGCACATGGCTAGGCCTCTGTCTTCTGTCGCTAGCAGCCACTGCCCCCTGCACCACATGTACTCGTCCGCCAACATGCTGGCATGAGCTTCTCCCATAAAAAGCAGGTGACCTGATTGGAATGTGGCAGTACGGGACTGCATTTGGGGTACTTGGCTGTGGGTAATGCCCATTGTTTTGGTGTGTGTGCGTTGTTGGGTAAAATATGGGTGTTTTCCCCATGCTTATGTCCCCTGCAATACAGGGGTGTCTGCGCTATCTGTGTTTAGTGGTGGGTAAAATGTAGGGACTGGGCTGGCAAGTGCCCCAGCTGGGCTTTGAACCTCTGACCCTCTGGTCTTAGAGGTACTGACGCTGTCTGCTGCACCACACTATGGCCACACAGACAGTACTGCCCCTGGAGGTAGTAAGCCTGGCAGGATGGAGTCACAAACCCTGCTCTACGCAAATTTACTGTGGGCATATGCACCCTGTCTGGTGACAAACGTGCACATAAACCCCGGAAATGACCACGGGAAATGGGGGACAAAATATCACCACGCTGGGCAACAGTGATATTAATGGGCAACCATAGCAAACACTCCCAGGAAAGCTCCACAAAAGGAAATGTTTTTGGAAGAGTCTCCGCTCCATAAACCCTTCCAAAATTCATTTCTTTTTTCTGGAGCTTTGCTGGGTGTGTTTTCTGTATTTGCCCATCACTATAAGTGTTCCCCAGCTGAATTACTATTTTTAATAGTTCTGTTGTGGTCATTTTCTATTTTTATTTGCACTTTTGTGCTGTGCACATGTATCACACTGCTCACGTTTTTCTGGTTTCCCCGGTTTTCCTGTACATTGCTGACGGAAATGGTTTCTCTTCCCTTTAAATGCTTTCTACCGCGAGTGTTTCACTGGCGGTATTTTTTCCTTGTAAATTCGGGCACGCTCCTGTGTGGGGAGTCTCTCCCCTCCCACATTCCACCCATTGACCCCGTCTCTCCGCCCCTCGGGGGCCTTCCTCCGCCCTCATTTCGCCTTTCCACGCCTCTATCGCACATGAGCGCCCCGCAAACGTGCGCGTTTTCGGCGCACGCATGCGGGACCCGTTAATGTGCCACGCACGCGTACGGGGCACTTAAGAGCACTTAAATGCATCATTTTAGGGCGCTCAGGTGCGCCCCGCACAAGTGCCCCGTTTAGTAAACATACCCCATTGTCTTTTCAATCTCATTTTAACATTGTTTATTTATTTATTTATTTATTTTATGGTAGCTGTATGTCCCCCAAAGAAGGCGTATGCCGAAACGCGTAGGGACTATTTCTCAATAAAGCAGTCTGGTTCAAACCTACATCTCTTGCTTCGTGTGTTCCTCCCTTGTTCTGCAAGAGTTACGCTCCTCCCCTTGTTCCCTCAGCATTCGTATGGGCCACCTAGGCATCGCCCTAGTCCGCACTGTGGCCCAGCTGCACCACAGCATGTGCCGCCTGCGGCCCTCTGTATCCCCTTCTCCGGCATCTGTCCAGTTGCCATTCCGACATGCCCGCCCTGATGTTGTGGGACATGTGCACGCCATAGGAACCCTGTCCGATGGTGGGGAAAACCCTGAGCAGCGCTATTTCACTGTGGGCTCATTCACCTTGTATGGGGACGGAGTATAGACCCTTCCACGATTTATATCTGTTATATGGAGCTTACTCGGGGGGGGGAGGGGTTGATGTTTCTCATTGATACCACTATAGGCCATCTTGGTTATGTTTTTTTTCCAGTTTGTTGGGGTCATTTTCAGTGTTTCTGTGCCCTTTTGTTCTGTGCACATGTGTCACACTTATCACATTTTTTTTGTTTCCCTGCCTGGGCTGTACATTGCTGACGCTGAAATGGTCTCTCTCCCCTGTAATGTGCATTTAACGGCAGGTTTTCATTCGCGTTGGAATTCAGCTCTTCAAATCAGCGCGTTAGTGTGAAGGGAGCCTCTCCCCACCCACTCTACGCCCACTGACCCCTTCTCTCCGCCCTCTCTCCACCTTGTGCGGTGTTTTACCGCTCCACGGGGCATTACGATCATTAGCACATCATAACGCGTGTTATGTAACTTTAACGATCGTAAGCGCAGCATAACGCGCGTTATGTAACTTTAACGATCGTAAGCGCAGCATAACGCGCGTTATGATGCGCTTACGATCGTTAACGTTACATAACGCGCGTTGTGTACAATTACCGCAGTTTAGTAAACATACCCCATAGTTCTGTGAGCATGCACTATGGATTGGCTAGTGGACTGTCTGCAGTTAGACTGTGCATGGTTGGAATACCTTGTAGGGTGCTGTAGGTGCAGTTTGGGTTTTCCAGACCTAACCCGAGCATTACTGCTGGTTTGCCACTGCCCCAGTCACAGGTATGGCTCTGGCCCACCAACCCTAGAGGTTGCTTCACCGGGGCTCAGGCTCCTGTCCCTTACCTACAAAGAGGGTGATTGTGGGCCCTTTAGAGAATATAGTGTATACTACTTTGGCATGTAGAGGCGCTACTACACACACCTCATGCAAGTCTAGAAATCTCTCTGTCCTGATAACAGGTGCCCATGTCAGCCAGACCCTAACACTGGGTATACACTAATCTGGGTGGTGTCTGATCCTAGAGAGCCACATGTAACCACAGGATACAGAAAAACATCAAATTATCTTCATATGCACTGCAAAGAACACCTGTCACACACTGATAGTGATGGGGATGTACAGCAGAACCTATCTCTAGCACCACATGTACTGCGGACCTAGTGCTGGGCACCCATCCTATCCCTCATGGTGAACACAGAACCTGCACAATGGCATGATCTGTAGCTACTCTGTGCCAGTATCTGTAGGGGTTAAGTGCTTGTAGAGGTAGAGGTTAAGTATGATACATTTGGGATTTAGTATGATAGATTTGCTTTTAATTTTTAAGTGCTAAGGATTAATAATGTTCCTGATTCATAATCACTTACTGGCTGCCCTGAATCTCACAAAATAGTTAAAGCACAGTCATTCTGCTATAACATGTGAGCCAAGAATACAGGCCTTAGCAAGAAGAGATCCAGCACCGGAAAGAACCATATAAGGAGATATCATGAGCCTTGTGAGGTGCCAGTTTGGGCTGGAGAGTCTAGACTAGGACCTGCAAGGGGATATCAGATATAGGCCTGTAAGGTCTATGTGTCAAGATATGCATACACAGGAAACCACAAAGCTACCAACATATATGCTGGGCCCGGCTCTGAAGAAAGCAGATTAGCTGGATCATGGTGAGTCTGGGACGAGGGGGCCAGGGGGATTTTGCAACAGGAACTAAGGGGAGTAAAGGGTAATAATAGGAAATAAGGTAGGGGAGGGGGAGAGAACACAAAGGAATAGCTCTGGGGACTGGACTGTATGTAAAAATGCGGAAGAGAAAAAGGTATAAATTGTAATATGCTTTCTATATTCTATGGGGGAGAGTTGCATTCTTGAGGTGCCTAGTGCCCGATAGAACTCTCTTCCCCACTTCGCTGCCTGTATTTGGTCATCAGTTATCTAATAAACAGAGACTCTGATTGCACCTGTACTGACTTTTCGGATCTGATCATTTCAGGTAATAATAATAATTATAATAATTAGGTGGTGGTCTATTTTTGTACGAAACAGGGCCGTACATAATTGGTGCCAAACGCCCGGGATTGGCCTACGGGTGGGTCTTTATGGCCAAGATATAAATTTAAAGATTTGGATTCCCCTCAAGAAAAAGAGGGAGGTACGTAAAGATTTGGATTCCCCTCAAAAGGTTGAGGGAGGTGTGTTCCCGGTGCTGAGTGAAGACCGGAGAAGAAGTGAGTGATTGATTCCCTAGGATGACGGCGGCCTGTAATGATGGCGTCGTGAGTATATTTTTAACCAAGCTTGGTATGTGTTGTTTAATTTTTGTTGTTGTTATATGCATAAAGTGTAAGAATAATTTGCTGTTATAAACTGGGACTGAATGATAAGTGATTGAGACAGTACGTGTCGTCTGACACGAAGCGTGTGTGTGTTCTTGCTCACGGTTCCATACCTCCGTGAGGAGATTGGCTGGGCTTGAACGAAGCGAATTCTTGTTTGAAAGGTGTCCTGGACATTTCGTGCACTTCCTTCCTCTGTAAATAAAGAGGGTGGGTATTGAGACCCTTAAATAAAAGGTTGCACGTAGGAATCATGTCTCTGTTTAGGAGAGAGAAAGATGACAATCAGGGAATAATGATAAATCAGGTTTCCCCAATGACTCCGGTCGAACGGATGATGAGAGATAATCCCTTATTAGGAAAGGAAATAGAGAAAGTTTTTGTCTATTTTCACCCCCACACAGTGAAAACAACAGGTTTACTGATTTATAGGCTGAGGGACAGTGAAGGAGAATAAAAGATTGTTCTAAAAGAAAACAATGGAAGAAATCTCCTTATCTGGGATCAGACCAGAGAGGGTGACAATTAGATCAATTGAAAGAATCAGTCTAGTTACATAACAATGTAAACAAGATACACATCAATTGTAATTATGGAGTTCTGAACTTTGAGGTTTATTCTTTGAACATTGCCAGTACCTGGCCAGTGCTTGGTTGTGTTTAATGAATAATTGCTCCTATATGTCGTCTGATGAAAGATAGCTAATTGCCTGCAGCAGGATAAGATGGTTGCCTGTTTTTAGCTAGAAAGAGGGAGGGGGACTGCTGGGGGATTTTCTTCTGGTGATGGACGCATTACCTAGGGGAAACTCTCGATTGAGCAGTCTTTCTTGTTTGTTTAAATAAAGGATTTATTCAGTGTGACAGGAGTTGAAGTTCAGAACTCGGTGAAGTATTTTTTCCTCTGTAATTAGCTTGCTAGCTTTCTAGGTACGGAAATGACACTGAAAAAAAAAAAAAACTTTTTAGAAAAACTTAGGGACCTGATTCTGTTCTATGTGTGATAGTTATAATTGTTGTGAATGAATGGGAAGATCTTCCATGCTTTGATATATGATTATTGTTTTGTGGTATATTCTGGAAACAAAATTAGTAATAGAGGAACAATAACAGCTATGATATCTGCAGAGTGTGATTCAAAAGTTACTTTGCTTTTGAAGCAAAAATTACCAGTGCAGCCGTTTCCCTTCTGGAAGTTCTGTATAACACTCACGCAATCAACGCTTTCTTAATTAGATTTTATGATCTCTGAAATTGAACTGCTTAGAATTCTTTGCTACTGGTGCAACAGAAGAAAACTGTTTCCTTTTTCCATTTGACCTTCAAAGTAGAGATTAAGATCCCTGCAGGATTATGTGGTATTCTGAGCAGATTGCAACTTGAGAATGATTTAAATCCTGAATGAATAAAATGTTAACCATGTTTGGATTTTGTTCTGATTGTATTAAGCAAAATTAAAAGTTAAACAGGGATTTTATATATTGTGGCAAGGTCGAGGTTAGCTGTAACTCTCAGTGATTGAAATAACTTAAAAAAGGGAAGTGTTTGCATTCTAGATGTCCACCAGTCTTTTCATGAAAAGAGTATCAGTTTCGCTTCCCCGAACTGTAAGAATTACTGTGTAAGTCTTTTGAATTTCAGTTCCAGGAGTTCTGTCTTTAGTTGCTGTTTAGAATGAGCACATATATCCATTCAAAACTACACCAATTAAGTTAGTGGGACTGAGACACTGTTTAACAATCTAAATTTATATTTTCTGCCTCCCATTTGTTTGACTTTTAACAATTGTTTTAGAAGCAGGATTAGCTGTTGTGTGCGAGCAGCAATCCCAGAAAGCAATCCAAGAAGAGGAAAGGGGGAGGGGAAACAGCATTCTCTCTTTTGTTTGTACCTGTAGAATTTCAGGCAACTGAATTGGTGGAGCGAGTGACAGACATTCTGATAAGAAGTTATTTCAGATCTAATGCAGCACACCTGTGGACAACAGCGACCCCTACTGCAACTACATAATGCTGACTTTTGTGTGACCTTTTGAACTGGTTCAAGCTTGATTGAAATTTATATAGAATGGTATAATGGTATAAACAGTATGGTGTGTTCTCTCCTTCTGCTCTCTCTGAAGAATGGCAAGTGTTTGCTGCATTGTGTTTTAAATGCTGTCATGTATCAAAGTTTCACTGCTGTTGTACTTAATCCTTTTTATGCCTGGAAGCTAGTGTATCAGGCTGTATTTCTGCTCTTTTCTAAGCCATGCTTTAAGCTTACCTCTTTAGGGCTACTTTTGAATATGTGATCCAGCTCACCATTGTCACCGTTACTTCCCCCTTTGTTGCCCACTTGAATGATACTGACACTTGGACTCTTGAAGGTTTCTTCAACTGTCACCTCTGCTTGATCTACTTCCTTCCTGTATGAACTGTTGCTGACCAAGATAATTGCTGCCAAACCTGCTCCTTGGGACACCATCTGTTTCCTTCATCCTGATGGACAATTAGTTTTACTTCTGCGAGTTCACAGTACAACCCACATCTCCAAAGAGGTTCTCAATCACCCCCTGCCTTGAACTGAAATCGGGACAGTCTGTTGAACTTTTTGCTCCATTGCTATTACACGTAGGTTAGATGCTGGACTTCCTTGATATCTTTCTAGACCCCTGCCATAACTGCTGGACTTGGTATGGCTATCTGCCGTCTACAATGCTTACTGTATGTTCAAATGAAAGCTGTTATTGATTCTATAACTAAGTTGTCAGAGTCCCTAGAGCAGAATACACAAATGACTCTGCAAAATAGACAAGCCCTAGATTTGCTCCTTGCTTCTGAATGAGGCCTTTTGTTCTTTTATTAATGCCACTATCTGTTGTATAGTCATAGCGAATCATTCAGTGTTTGTGCTTAATGCTATGGATAAAATACGTCACTTGTCAGAACTACATATTGATGATTTTAAGGGTGGTTTCCAGATTGGAGATTGGTTTTCATCTCTCTCCTCCTGGTTTCACTCCCTTGGCTCTGGCTTGAAAGGTTTATTGATTTCTGTTGGCATTATTTTAATCATTGCTTTACTCTTCTGTTGTTTTGTTTCTGTTTTTATATCCTGCTGTAAGAAACAACTCTCCAAAGTATCTACCTCTTTTTTGCCTGTTCAGACTAGCCCTACTCTTGTCAATGTTTCTTATGCAGCCGTCCCCATGTCAGACTATTCAGACTTGGATTTCTCCCATTCCCCAGCCGAATAAAAAAAAATAAATAAAAAATGGGGGAGTTGTAGGGGTTAAGTGCTTGTAGAGGTAGAGGTTAAGTATGATACATTTGGGATTTAGTATGATAGATTTGCTTTTAATTTTTAAGTGCTAAGGATTAATAATGTTCCTGATTCATAATCACTTACTGGCTGCCCTGAATCTCACAAAATAGTTAAAGCACAGTCATTCTGCTATAACATGTGAGCCAAGAATACAGGCCTTAGCAAGAAGAGATCCAGCACCGGAAAGAACCATATAAGGAGATATCATGAGCCTTGTGAGGTGCCAGTTTGGGCTGGAGAGTCTAGACTAGGACCTGCAAGGGGATATCAGATATAGGCCTGTAAGGTCTATGTGTCAAGATTTGCATACACAGGAAACCACAAAGCTACCAACATATATGCTGGGCCCGGCTCTGAAGAAAGCAGATTAGCTGGATCATGGTGAGTATGGGAAGAGGGGGGCCAGGGGGATTTTGCAACAGGAACTAAGGGGAGTAAAGGGTAATAATAGGAAATAAGGTAGGGGAGGGGGAGAGAACACAAAGGAATAGCTCTGGGGACTGGACTGTATGTAAAAATGCGGAAGAGAAAAAGGTATAAATTGTAATATGCTTTCTATATTCTATGGGGGAGAGTTGCATTCTTGAGGTGCCTAGTGCCCGATAGAACTCTCTTCCCCACTTCGCTGCCTGTATTTGGTCATCAGTTATCTAATAAACAGAGACTCTGATTGCACCTGTACTGACTTTTCGGATCTGATCATTTCAGGTAATAATAATAATTATAATAATTAGGTGGTGGTCTATTTTTGTACGAAACAGGGCCGTACATATCACGCACTGTCAGTTCGTCTTTCCAAGCTGAGGTACCGGAGAGGTGCAAACCCCATTTGGTGATCAGCTGTAGACAGCTATTCAGCATGTGCATTGCATCATGGGTACTGGTGGGGTTACCCTATCCTGGGACTCAGAGCAGACAGTTTGTGCGGTGACCTGCAGTCCTTCTGTACCCAGCCATTGCTGCAAGATACACCATGGAGGTTTAGCCTACTGGCTAGTACAATGCCTTTCTCAGCAGTGTTCATGGGTTCACTTCTTCATTGCTCCCTCCTTTCATGCCTGTCCTACTCAAAGAGTTTGCATGCCTGTAACAGTCATATTTTTGCAGAGCTGTGCTGCCAGCCCATAATACCCTCGCCACAACTGCCAACATTCCTTCGGTCCATCTATCTGCGTCTGTCAGCTGTATAGAGTCCTGTCTGCCTGTGCAGGCTGTCACCCCATGTCCTGCACTGCTACCCTTTCCTGCATTGCGCCTCTTCGTGCTTACCTCGCCTGTGCCAGATCTGCATGGCACCACCACTCCTCTGTCCACCCATCATTGTAACTATCCTGCCACCTCCGTCTCCACTGGGGGACACGTATTCCCATCATCTGCCACCCACTGTCTTTCCAGTACTTTACATTGCCTTGTGCTGTGGTACCGTTGCCCCCAACATGTTTATCAACAGTACTGGAAGCCACATGAGATGCCCGCAGATATGGCAGGTCCAGCAGCTCCCAGCTCTCCCTCCTTCACTCTCCTGTTCATTGCCTTTCCTCAGTGCTCTATCTAGTATTAGGGCTACATCTGTTTCTATGCCTCATAGGTCATGCATGTCATCCTGCAGCACCTTGCGACCCTTAGGGCACACTAACCTAGGGCACCCTAACCTTATTAGTCCACCTTAACCTATGGTTCCATAACCCAGGGTGCCTTCTAAGGCACCTTGTCCAGGGGTGCTAATATGATGCTTAACCTAAGGAGCCCTATAGGGTGCCTTACAAAGCGCCTTATGAGGCACCTTACAAGGCGCCTGACAAGGCACCTTACAAGGCACATTACAAGGCACCTTACTTATAAGGCACCTTACAAGGTTAGTTTAAGATGCCTTGTAATGCACGTTAGCTGATACGGCTTGCCGTAACGATGCACCGCCCATTCCTTTATATGGGCATCCATACCATTACCGCGGAACCTAGTGCAGGTGACATTACCGCAGTTTAGTAAACATACTCCATAGACTTATATCATGTTTTTTTAGACGGAATAGTTTTTCATAGATGCAATTATTGGATTGCCAGAAGCATCTCCTTTTTTCACTAACCTCCCCTTTCTCCCTTCCCCCTTCTCTCTGTGGATCTATCACAAAATGGTTTTAAACTTTTGACTTAGAAACATAGAAACATAGAAATATGACGACAGAAAAAGACCACATGGCCTATCTAGTCTGCCCTTCCATAACAACAACTACAACAGTCCACTTTTTACCTTTAGAGATCCTCTGTGTTGGTCCCATGCTTTCTTGAATTCAGTTACTGTCCTCATCTCTACCACCTCCACTGGGAGACTATTCCACGGATCCACTACTCTTTCCGTAAAGAAATATTTCCGCATATCACTCCTGAATCTATCTCCCTTCACCCTCATCCCATGTCCCCTCGTAGCAGAACTTGCTTTCAATTGAAAGAGGCTCTCTCCCTGAACATTTATGCCACGGAGGTATTTAAACATCTCAATCATATCACCTCTATCCCGCCTTTCCTCTAAGGTGTACATATTAAGATCCTTAAGTCTGTCCTCATATGCTTTATAATGAAGCCCATTAATCATTTTGGTAGCAACCCTCTGCACCGACTCCATCCTGTTCACATCCTTTTGAAGGTGCGGTCTCCAGAATTGCACACCTTACTCCAAATGAGGTCGCACCAAAGACTTATACAGAGGCATTATCACCTCCTTTTTTCTGCTAGCCATTCCTCTCTATATGCACCCAAGCATCCTTCTAGCTTTTGCCGTCGCCTTTTCTACCTGTTTAGCTACTTTAAGATCATCAGACACAACCACGCCTAGGTCCCGCTCTTCTTTAGTGGACAAAAGTACTTCACCTCCTATACTGTATTGCTCCCTTGGATTGCTGCAGCCCAAATGCATGACCTTACATTTTTTAACATTAAATCCCAGCTGCCAAATTCTAGACCATTCTTCAAGCTTAGCTAGATCCCTCCTCATGTTATCTACCCCTTCCTGGGTGTCTACTCTATTGCAGATTTTGGTATCATTCGCAAAGAGGCAAACCTTACCCGACAGCCCTTCCGCTATATCACTAACAAAGATGTTAAAAAGAATCGGACCAAGGACAGATCCCTGGGGCACACCACTGGTAACATCCTTCTCCTCAGAGTGAGCTCCATTTACTTGTACTCTTTGTCGCCTCCCACCCAACCAATTTCTAACCCAAGCAGTAACTTTAGGGTCCATCCCTAGGGTGCTCAGTTTGTTTATAAGTCGCCTGTGAGGAACAGTGTCAAATGCTTTACGGAAATCTAAATACACCACATCTAGAGCTCTCCCTCGATCCAACTCCCTGGTCACCCAGTCAAAGAAATCAATCAGATTTGTCTGACAAGACCTGCCTCTGGTGAATCCATGCTGCCTCGGATCCTGTAATCCGCTGGACTCCAGAAACCTCACTATTTTCTCTTTCAGCAGCGTTTCCAATAATTTACTCACCACCAAAGTTAAACTAACCGGCCTGTAGTTTTCAACCACATCCTTACTTCCGCTTTTGTGTAAAGGCACCACATGAGCCTCTCTCCAGTCCTTTGGCACCACTCCCGACTCCAACGAGGCATTGAAAAGGTTAGTCAGTGGAGCTGCTAGAACGTCCCCAAGTTCCCTCAGTATTCTAGGGTGTATCCCATCCGGTCCCATCGCTTTGTCTACTTTAAGTTGAGCTAGTTTCTCACGAACACAGTCTTATGAAAATAGTTCAAGATGTCCCTCGCTTCTGTTCTTATTTGTGGGTGTTTTCTGAGATCCTGCTCCTGGTTCTTCATCTGTGAACACAGAACAAAAATATTTGTTAAGCAATTCCGCTTTATCCTTATCAGCTTCTACATATTCCCCCCCTGTACCCTTGAGTCTGACTATACCACTTTTGCCCTTCCTCTTCTCACTAATATATCTGAAAAATGTCTTATCCCCCCATTTTATTGCATTGGCTATTTCCTCCTCCTTTAGAATCTTTGCCTTCTTGACTACTTTGCTAGCTTCTCTAAGTTTTTCCAAATACAGATGCCTGTCTTCCTCTCTCTGTGATCTCTTGTATTTCATGAAGGCCTCCCTCTTTTTCTTCACTTTTTCAGCTACTTCCTTCGAAAACCATAGCGGTCTCCTGTTCCTTTTGCCTTTATTTACCATTTTAACAAAAAGGTTGGTTGCCTTTAAAATACCCCCTTTCAGTTTTGCCCACTGTTTTTCTACATCCCCCAGCTGTTCCCATCCCACTAACGACTCCCTGAGGTATTGGCCCATCTTCGCAAAGTTAGTCTTCCTAAAGTCTAAGATCCTCACCTTGGAATGGATTCTAACAGCCCTAGTCCTAATACTGAACCACACCATCTGGTGATCACTGGATGCAAAATGATCTCCCACTACAACATCAGAAACACTTTCACCATTGGTAAGCACCAAGTCCAGTATGGCCCCTTCATGTGTGGGGTCTGTTACCAATTGCCTGAATAGTTCTCCCTGTAGAGAATCCAGGATCTCCTTACTTCTAGAAGATACTGCAGCAGGAATGTGCCAATCAACATCTGGCATATTGAAATCTCCTATCAGTAGCACTTCCCCTTTCCTAGCAATGCTGCATATGTCTTCAATTAACTCTCTGTCCACCTCTTCCTCTTGTGAGGGAGGTCTGTATATCACTCCAATGCAAATAGATTTCTCTTTCCCTCTTTCTAGTTTAACCCACAATGCCTCCTCTCTCCCTTTTAAGCTCTGTAATTCCAAAGCTTTAATAGTAGTTTTTACATACAGTGCCACTCCTCCTTCTCTTCTTCCTACCCTGTCCTTTCTGAATAAAGTATAGCCAGGTATAGTTACATCCCAGTCATTGTTTTCTGTGAACCATGTTTCTGTAACTGCCACTAAATCAAAGTCAGCCACTCCCACCAAAGCTTCAACCTCAGGGATCTTATTTCCCATGCTACGGGCATTAATACACACTGCTTTCCATATGTTACCCCTGTTACCCATTTCCATAAAGGTATTTAATGTATCACCTACCTGGGGGCTTTCACTTACCTGGGGGCTTTCTTCACCCATCCCCAATGAATCTAGTTTAAAGCCCTCTTCAGTAGATTAGCCAGTCAACTACCAAAGATGCGTTGACCTCTCTTGGACAGATGGATGCCATCTCTGCTTTGCAACCCTTGGAACAGGGTTCTATTCCTTGTTCTATTCCCTGCAATATGTTTGACTGCTGAGGCTTCTTCATTCTCATTTATAAGATGATGTTCTTTATCACACTTATACAATTAATAACCCTATGGTCCTTTTCCATTTTCTTCCTTCTCCCCGTCCCCTCCCCTCCCCTCCCCCCACCTCATCTGTTCACTTTTGCAATATTATATGCCAAGCACGATTTATTCCTAGTTATAATTCATGTCTAGTCAGATTTAATTCAAAAATCCATATGAAAAACAACACATCATTTAAAATGCTAGCATAATTTAAAACACTAGGATCGTGAATAGATTATGCAAATTATGCCTCTGTGTTTTTGACGCCAAAACCCAGACTTAAAAAGTGGCTTATGCGGCTTCTGTCTCTCTAATTACTTTCAAAACAGAACGGTGTCTTCGGCTCCCACTGCACTGCTGATGGTAAGTCTGGGCCACTAGAACTGTCCTTTTTGAAGTTAATAAAAAAGTAAAATAGTATATGCACTGGGACCGAAGGCACCTCTGAGCCGCCTGCATGTGTCAGGAACCACATAGACTGTGGAGGCCATGTGGCCTAAAAGACAGAGGAGCTCTCTGGCTGACACGGAGTAGCATTGCTGAACTTCAGCCGCAACGGCGATGAGGCGATCTGCCCTGTTGGGGGGAAGATAAGCCTTTGCCTGGGCTGAGTCCAGTCGAGCGCCGATGAACTCCAGTACTTGAGTTGGAGTGAGGTTGGACTTTGGATGGTTTATCATGAAGCCAAAGTATTGTAAGACCTGGATGGTGCAGCTGGTGGCCTGCTCGGCCTCTGAGGCTGTGCCTCCCTTGATGAGCCAATCGTCGATGTAAGGAAAGACAAAGACCCATGGAGGCAGAGATGGGCTGCCATCACTGCAAGGCACTTGGTGAAGACTCTGGGGGCTGAGGCGATGTCAAAGGGGAGTACCCTGTACTGGTAATGGTCGCCTGTGGCTTGGGTGGATGAGGATGTGGGTATAAGCATCCTTCAGGTCCAAGCAGCATAGCATAGGTAGGGCAGCAGTGTTCCAAGGGAGAGCATCTTGAATTTCTCCCGCACCAGGAACATTGAGGTTTCTTAGATCCAGGATGGGCCTTAGGCCCCCTGTTCTTTTGGGGACCAGGAAATATCTGGAGTAAAACCCGTTGCCCTTTGAATGATATGGCATGGGCTCCACAGGCTTGACCTTGAGGAGTGCTGCAAGTTCTTGCCTCAGCAGTGCCTGGTGCTGGTGAGGCAGAGTGGGCTCCCCAGGGAAGAAGGGTGGAGGGACCAGGTCGAGGTGAAGGAGCTAGCCCTGACCACCTGAAGGGCCCAGGAGTTGGTGGTGATGGAGAGCCACCAATGGACAAAGTGAACAAGGCACCCTCCTGTTGGGAGCTGGTCATCCAGCAGAGGAGAGGTTATGTCGATGGCATCAAAACCTGACCGAATTGGGCTGGTGACTGAGGCTTCGAGTCCTTGGGTTTGCATGGGGCCTGACCCGTCCCCTTGCCCTGGGGGCCTTGCTGAGGGGTCTGGATGGCAGGGTATGGTGGATAGCTCCGGTAGGGTTGCCCTTGCGGAGGTAAGGGGGCTTCTTGCCCTGTGGCTTTTTCCAAAAAGAGTGGAAGTTTTCTTGAAGAGGCGGTATGCGTCACCTTCTCTGTCTCTATTTCAACCACTTTATCCTACATTGGCCTGCCAAAAAGCTGATCTCCAAGGCAGGGAACATCTAGCAGTTTCTCCTGCACCCACTGCTCAAGGTCTGACAACAGAAGCCAGGCCTGGCATCGGGCGCCAATGCCTGCAGTTGCCACCCTCGCGCATGACTCAAAGCCATCATAGGCGGCTTGGGACAAGTACTTGGAGCAGTCGGAGGCAGACTTCGAGAGGGTCTGAAAACACCGCAGGTGGTCACCATCAAGGCCAGCCGCAAAGCCTCCGAGTTCCTTGATCAAGTCCCTGAGTAACATGCCGATGTAAAGTTGATAGGTTTGAATATGGCATGCCAACATCGAGACCTGGTAACACTTCCACCCGAGGACATCAAAGATGTGGGACTGCCTGCTTGGGGATACTGAAGAATGTGACTTTGGGCTCTTTTGCCGGCGCATGGCTGACTCAACCACCATAGAGGTGTGGGGAAGCTGCGCCTTACAGAAACCTGGGCCATGTTGGACTCGGTACATTGTGTCCAGCTGGCAGCTGACAATGGGTACTGACACAGGGGTCTCCCACATCCAGAAGAGAAGCCGTTTGAGGATAGAGGGAACAGGGACCATCAAGGTCTCCCTCAGGGTGCCTCATATTGGAGAATATCTAGTCCCTCCGTACGAGGGTCCCTTTCAGACTCCGCTGTGATTGAGAGTGCCAGATCCATATCCCTCACGAACTTGAGAAAGGAGATGTCCTCGGGTGTGGATTAGTGCTTGGCAGCTGGAGGGGATGGGCCCAAGGGGAAGTATCTGTGCGCTCAAGACACCAGGGACGTCTCAACATCAGACTCCCAGTTGGAGTAGTCTGATGAGGAGTCAAGACCCGTCAGTTGCAGTGGGGCTGGCAGCTTCAGTTCAGGGTGTCTTGCGGTGAAGGTATGGCCAGAGCCAGAGGTGCTCGCCTGAACGGGAGCAAGAACGAGACCCATGCCGAGAAACAGACTGAGACATCTGGCTCTCGGCGATCATTTTGGCAGTCTGGGGGTGTCTCAAGGTCGAAGTCCCTGTGGTCCCTGTGGTGATGAATGCAGAAATGCAAAATTTGAGCTTCCCAATCGGGGGCAACAGCCATTGCACCGACGCTGGGGTGACCGGGTCAGGCATCGAGGAGGAGAGGGGGTTCTCGATGGGATGGCTCTCAGGGGACCAAGGACCATCTCCAGAAGCCACGACATCCATCTTGGGCACCTTTTGGGGACGCTCCTGCTCTGGCTCCTCGGGTACTCACCGGGGGCTGAGGGACAGGGCGTGGGACTTCCCATGCTTGTCCGCCTCCCTGGAAGAGGCTGTCATGGTCTTCTTTTATTTCTTATACTCACACTCTGGAGTGCCTTGTTTGGAGTGCCTGTGGGCCCGTGGGGGGACCGAGGAGGCCCTGTGTGACTCTGAGGATCCGTTCAGGGCCTTGGAGTGAAAGGCTACTGGTGATACCGGGGTTGTGGAAGATGTTGTCCGCAAAGGCCATCCAGAGCCGCCGGTTAAAGCAGGACATTTTCTTGCACAAGGGGCATTCCTCTGGGTTATGGTCGGCACCCAGACACCCGAGGCAACAGTCATGTGTGTCGGGGAGAGACATATTTTTAGAGCACCGATCACATTTTTTTGAAACCAGTAGCCATTGGAGCAAAATGGACCCCAGTGGTTGAAAAAGGTTTGAAGCACTGAAAAATGGAAAGGAAGTAAAAAAAAAAAACAAGAGAGAAAAAACTGAAGCCCGATACCATATCAGCGGGCCTCCAGAAGAGAAGAGAGCCAGCGCAAACCGGAAAGTACAATATACACAAGTTATAAAACTTTTTTCTAGGGAAGACAAGATGTACGTCTGTAGGGCTCCACAGAAAAAGGGAGACTGAACAAGATGGCACCCTTGAGCAGCAAGGGGACCACGCATGCGTGGTGGCATGTACAAAAGGCTTCCACAAGGGCTCCGTCGACATCACTCATATTTGAGGACTGACTTTCTGCTTGTTCCTGGAGATACAGAGGATCTTTAAAGGAAAAAAGAGGACGGTGGTAGTGGTTGATATGGAAGGGCAGACTAGATAGGCCATGTGGTCTTTTTCTGCCGTCATGTTTCTATTTTTCTAAATGTGTATTGCGGATCCGCATGATGTCTGAAGTCGTGGACATGGAACCTGACATTTGCAGAAATAATGGCAGCCCGATCTAGGAAGCCCTGATTCTTGGATGCTGACCTGCTGGCCATCCTGATTACCTCCAGGCAGACCCTGTTCCCTGTTCCTGTGGTAAGGTGCAAAATGGTGTGGCTGGGCAGGGTATGGCAGTGCGTGCTGTGACACTACAACCGCAGTGCTGATTACAGCAGCGCAGTAAGTACCATGCTCTAACTGTCTGAATTGCCAAGCTTGGCAGTCCCAGGAGTGCGTTTTTCAGCCAGTCTGGGATTTCTGACAATCTAAGGGGTATGTTTACTAAATCGAGTTAAAGTTACCAGCGGTAAGGGCAGCGTTAAGGTACCTGAAGCCATATAAGGCAGTGGGCAGGTAGGGGGCATTCCGGTGTAAAGGGAGCAATGGGCTGTTTAATGCAAGTTAACGGGACATCGCACATTAAGGTGACAAGCATGCACCTTAGAGCACGTTAAGGCTGACAAACATGCCTTAAGGTGCCCTAAGAGCTGTAAGATGGCCTAACTTAAGGCATCTTAACTTAAGGTGCCTTAGGTCAATGCGCCCTAAGGGCTTTAAAGTGCCTTAACCTAAGGCTCCTTAACCTAAGGTGCCTTATGTCAAGGTGCCCTAAGGGCATTAAGGCACCTTAACCTAAGGCACCTTAGGTTAAGGCACCTTAAAGCCCTTAGGGTGCCTTGACTTAAGGCATCTAAATACCCTTAGGGCACCTTGACTTAAGGCGCCTTTGGTTAAAGTGCCCTAAATTAAGGTGCCCTAAGGGCTGTAAGGTGCTTTAAGTTGACAAACATGAACTGAAAGGCCTAAAAACAGCTGTAATCCTAACGCTGGATAGAGCACCAAGGAAAGGCAATGAACCTGACATATCTGTGGGCACCCTATGTGGCAGCCGGTAAAGCAGACAAACATATTGGAGGCAGCTGTACTGATACACAGGGTGGTGCCAATGTAAAGTGCTGCAATGACAATGGGTGGCAGAGGATGGGAATACGTACCCCCCAGCGGAGGCAGAGGTGGCAGGATATTTGCAGCAAGAGAAGGACAGAGAAGTAGTGGTGCCGTGCAGATCAGGCACAGGAGAGGAAAGCATGAAGAGCCGCAATGTAGAAAAGGGTACCAGTGCAAGACATTGAGTCAGAAAGGATTAAAGTTTTGCAGGAAACAAAATTTGCTGTAGAATCTCTAAGGATTGAAATTCCATGTAAAAAGGGGAAGGCGATGGCAGTGGGGGTGTACTATCGACCTCCTGGCCAGAATGAACAAATGGATGATGAAATGCTCAAAGAAATCAAGGAAGTTAACAAACGTTACAGCGCAATAATAATAATGGGTGATTTCAATTACCCCGGTATCGACTGGGTCAGTGTCACGGCAGGACATGCTAGGGAGAAAACGTTCCTAGATGAAATAAATGACTGCTTCTTGAAGCAGCTGGTTCATGAACCGACCAGAGGGGAAGCCATATTAGACCTAGTTCTTAGTGGAACACCAGATCTAGTGCAAGAGATAAGGGTGTTGGGGCCACTTGGCAATAGTGATCATAGCATAATCGTGTTTGATTTAATTAGTGGAGGAGGGATAGTAAGGAAATCCATAGTACTACCTTTTAACTTTCGAAAGGGAGACTATGATAAACTGAGGAAAATAGTTAAGAAAAAACTAAAAGGAGCAGTTGCAAAGGTTAAAGACTTACATCAAGCTTGGGTGTTGTTGAAAAATACTATCTTGGAAGCCCAGACCAGCTGTATTCCACGCTTTAAGAAAAGCGGAAGGAAGTCAATAAAACTGTCAGCATGGTTTAAAGGTGAGGTCAGAGAGGCTGTTGTTGCCAAAAAAGCATCTTTCAGGAAATGGAAAAAAGAGCCAAACGACAAAACCTGGAAACAGCACAAGCACTGGCAAGTCAAATGCAAGGCATTGATAAGGCAGGCAAAGGGAGAATTTGAGAAGAAGCTTGCTGCGGAAGCAAAAACACGAAATAAAGACTTTTTCAAGTACATTTGTAGCAAAAAACCTGTGAGAGAGTCAGTTGGTCCATTAGATGATAGAGGGGTTTAAGGGGCACTAAGAGGCGACAAGGTGATAGTGGAGAGACTGAATGAATTCTTTGCTTCGGTCTTTACTGAGGAAGATGTAGGGATGTTACCCATGACTGAAGTGGTATTTAAAGGTGCGGAAGAATTGAAGAAAATATCAATACATCGGGAAGATGTATTACAACTATTAGATAAACTGAAGAGTAGCAAATCACCTGGGCCGTATGGTATACATCCAAGGGTGTTGAAAGAACTGAAATATGAGATTGCAGACCTGCTATTAGTAATCTGTGAACTATCATTAAAATCATCTCTAATACCTGAAGATTGGAGGATGGTCAATTTAACACCAATTTTTTAAAAGGGTTCTAGGAGTGATCCGGGAAACTACAGACCTGACCTCAGTACCGGGAAAAATGGTAGAAACCATCATAAAGAATAAAATTACTCAGCATGTAGATAGTCATGGCCTAAAGGGAGACAGCCAACATGGCTTTAGACAAGGAAGATCTTGTCTTACTAATCTGTTATGTTTTTTTGAAGGTGTGAATAAACAGGTGGACAAAGGTGAGTCGGTTGATATAGTGTATCTGGACTTTCAGAAAGCCTCATCAGAGACTTTTGTCAGAACTAAAGAGTCATGAGATAGGAGGCAGTGTACTACTGTGGATCAGGAACTGGTTAAAAGATAGAAAGCAGAGGGTAGGGCTAAATGGCCAATTTTCCCAATGGAGAAAGGTGAATAGTGGTGTACTCCAGGGATCTGTGCTGGGTCCGCTGCTTTTTGACATATTCATAAATGATCTGGAAAGTGACATAACGAGTGAGGTTATCAAATCTGCAGATGACACAAAACTATTTAAAGTTGTTAAAACCCAAGAGGATTGTGGAAAATTGCAAGAGGATCTTGATAAATTGGAAGACTGGGCATTAAAATGGCAGATGAAATTTAATGTGGACAAGTGCAAAGTTATGCACCTAGGGAAGAACAACCCAAACTATGCTTACACGATGCAAGCTTCTACATTAGGAACCACCACCCAGGAAAACGATTTAGGCGTCATTGTTAAACCCTCGGACCAGTGTGCAGCGGCGGCCAAGAGAGCAAATAGAATGCTAGGTGTCATAAGGAAAGGAATGGAAAATAAAACAAAAGATATTATAATGCCTCTATATCGTTCCATGGTGAGACCGCACCTTGAATATTGTGTGCAATTCTGATCATCGTATCTTAAAAAGGATATAGTGTTATTAGAAAAGGTTCAGAGAAGAGCCACCAAAAATGGTAGACGGTTGAGGGGAGATATGATAGAAGTCTATAAATTAATGAACGGAGTGAAATGGGTAAACGTAGATCGATTGTTTATGTTATCAGAATATAGAAAGACTAGGGGACATGCAATGAAGCTACAGGGTAAACTATTTAAGACTAATAAAAGAAAATATTTTTTCACTCAACGTGTAATAAAACTCTGGAATTTGTTACCGGAGGATGTCGTAAAGGCTGTTAGTGTATCTGGGTTTAAAAAAGATTTGGACAAGTTCCTGGAGGAAAGGTCCATAAACCATTATTAAGAAGGGACACAGGATATCAATGCTTGACCCAGTACAAGCACTGTGGAACCTGTGTCTTTTGGGGAGACTGCTAGGTACGTTTGACCTAGATTGGCCACTGTTGGAAACAGGATACTGGGCTTGATGGACCTTGGTCTGACCCAGTATGGCATATCTTATGTTCTTATGTTCTTATGGGGTAGCAGCCTACACAAGAAGACAGGACTCTACACAGCTGACAGAGGCAGATAGATGGGCTGAAGGATGGTTGGCAACTGAAGTGAGGGTGTTATGTGCTAGCAGCACAGATCTGCAGAGATGTGACTGTTACAGGCATGAAAATGATTTGAGTAGGACATGCATAAAAAGAAAACAAAGAAGACTTAAACCCATGACCCCTGCCTAATCTGTGTACTAACCAGTAGTCTACACCTCCACAGCTAGCTGCATAGCAATGACTGGATACAGAAAGACTGCTGGTCACCACACAAAATGTCTGCTCTGTGTGCCAGGATAGGGTAGCCCCACCAGTATCCATGACGCAATGCACATGCAGAATAACAGTTTACAGCTGATCACCGAATGAAGAATACACCTCTCCAGCACCTCAGCTTGGTAAGAAGAACTGACAGTGTGTGATACTGGCACAGAGCAGCTACAGACCATGCCACTGTGCAGGTTCTGTGGTCACCCTGAGGGTGAGGACGGGCAACCAGCACCAGGTCGCAGTACCTGTGGCGCTAGAGATGTGCTCTGCTGCAGATCCCCATTGTTGCCAATGTGTGGCAAGTATTTCCTGCAGTAGAACTTAAAGTCATTCTCTGTCCATTTGTGTACCCCAATCCCTGGTGGACCAGGACCCACCCAGAATAGTGCAAACCCAGGGCAGAGAGGTGTCTAGACTCGCATGAGGTTTACATAGCAATGCCTATATACCGCCCTCTCTGGGTCAGAGTGGTGTACAGTTTATGCACCCCTTGTCCCCAACGGGCCCGCAATCTACATTTTGTAATTGAAGCAGTGGAGAGAGAAGTGGCTGTGGGATCAACAACCCCTAGTCCCACTGGCCTGAGATTTCGGTCCTACAGGGGCATTGGACCAGTAGGCCACATCTGTACCTGGTACTAGGGCATTGGCAGACCACCAATAATGTTGGAAAACCTCATCGGCCATCCACCACTGTCTGACATCCACCAGCAAAAAGCACAGTCAGACTGCACCCCACCAGGTGTTCCAACCCTGCACATACTAGCTGCAGACAGTCCTCTAACCAGTCCACATTGCATGTCCACAGAGAAACTATGTACACCCAGCATTGGATTCAGCAACCAAGCCCCAGAACAAAGAGCACACAGATATCACTAAAGACAGATACTGTACAGCACTATGGGGGAACCTAGCCATGCCATGGTCACTGCTCGGTCAGAGTGAGAGTGTCCTCCCAGCATGACATGCTGTGGCTACCCTGTCCATGCAGGTGGTGGTTGGGCACTACAATGTCCCAGCCATTGCCCTACCCCTGATGCATATGTATCCTGCCCAATCCGCCCTGTCCGGGCCATACCCACAATACCTTGCTCCTCGTATGCACATTTGCAGGCTAACACTGGAAACAGTGTAAGCATTGTGAGGCCCAGTGAGGAGTAGGAAGCCACAAAACAATGGATAGACATACACACACCCACACACACACAGACACTCATATTGCAGCACTGTGCAAAGATAGGGATGGTTGGCAACCCTGCTCACCACACTTGTTCCGATCACAGTGCAGGCATTGCTAAGGTGTGCTAATTGTGCAGGAACTAGTAGTCATGCTCTGGTGCTCCACGTGCCGGATCCAACAGCCTGACTCTCCATGAAGCTTTGGATAGTGGAGCCTGTGTGTGTGGGTGGTTGTACCCCTGTTGGCCAATGCTTTGGGGATTGTACATGTTGGTGTTGTATCCACAATGTAGGGTAAAATGTAGGGTCATGCTCTGCAAGATCCTCAGCTGCTCCAAGACACACTGACTGTATGTAGTGCACCACACTGTTGCCACACAGGCACAGCAGTCCCTTGGGCTACCTTTGCTTTCCATCAGACAGACATTGTCTGTTGCACTGCACACCACGCACTGGAACAGTAGTTCTCAGTAGTTTATTCAGCTATTTGATATGCAGTATGTTCTGACCTCTGTGGGGTGGCTTTCACCACCTTGGCAATGCTGGCCTTTCTTCTTTTTCTGCCCTGTTGCATTGCTCCCCTCCCCACATTGTTGGAACAGAGGGTTTTCTGCAAGCACACACTGCTATGCAGCCTCACCCACAGCTAGCTGTGCTGTCAGACCCCATGTACAGGCAGCCATACATTCTTTAGCTGCCAGGACAGGTGGCACACCATGTAGGGATTGCTGTTTTGGAAGCACTAACATGTTCTATTGGATAAGCAGGACCCATCAGATTGGGCACAGATCTTACTCCTCATTATCTCTGGCTCCCTTATGGCTGTGTAGATTTGGGTTGAATGTGCACTGATAATATTGACTGTCACAGACAACACACACACCAGCAGACCACATACATCGGCACCACACCCATAATCACAGCAAAATACAGTGATTTCTGTGGATGTTGCTGATAATTGGGTTTGCCCCCAGCCCCACTCGATATTTCTTGACCTACTGGTCACCACTGGATTCCTATCAAATGCTCATAATGGCTGGCCAGATAAAATATACAAGTATAACATAATCAGTTTGACAAGTTGTAAAATATTTTGCCACCATCATTTTTGATGTCTGAGGATCAATCCAACTTGTTCCTTCCAACTACAGTGGTGATTGAGGTTTCACAATTGTTAAAGGAAAAATGTCCTTCTTATGAGTCCGCCTGATTATCCGGGACAATCCATGTTACCAACCACACTACTTCATCAGCAATGTTAGCCCACCAGAAGTATAGTCTAATTGGATGTTCATCAAAAATGTAAAATGACTTGGTATGATACTATCCATACCATATAACACACTGTTCATTGTAAACCGCACTTGATACTTGTGAAAGAGCGGTATAGAAATAGTTGTTAAATAATAATAATAATAAAACAAAAGTGAAATCCCAGTACTTTCCAATGTTACATATAATTTCAGGCACTAAGGATGCCTGATCGCAAAAGGAAATAAACATGTAATTATATCTGTTTCTCGTTTTTTCCAATAAGTCAATAAACGCTCTCATTGAGCAAATCTGGCTCGTAGACATGCTTTTTTCATCACCATTCTGGGACATCCCCCCCTGTTAAAAACAGGATAATAAATCCAATATAAATCTTCAGATTGAAATAATTTGTTGCAATTTTGCAGTCATGTACATTTATTTATTTATTTGATTTTATATACCGCACTATTTTGAAATCAGCGTGGCTTACATAGAACAAGAATAAACATTTTACATTGAACAGTTATCACAGAACAATACAAGAAACATCTAACATTGCACAATAAACATATTACATTGATCAGGGGCGTCAACTTGGGTAGTAACAGGGAGAACTAAATTACAAGCTGATGTGTGGTCAGTAAGCAGTTGGGGTGGTCAGAGCTCAGGCTAGCAGGCAAAGCCCCTAGCGTAGCTATGGTATATGTCATAGTATAGCTGGAGCAAATGAGTCTTTAATGCTTTCCTGAACGTTGGCAGGTCGAAGATGGATCAGATCAGGGTAGGGAGGGTGTTCGAAAGAGCTGGTGCACATAATGATAAAGCTTGGTTCTTAGCAGCTTGGGAACTCTTTCTTATTGCTGAAGGGGTGGTGGGTGTGTTTGTCATGTTTGTTCTACTCATTCTGTTATTTGGTGTCCATTGTATGATTTTCGCAAGGGAGGCTGTGGAGAGGTTAAGCAATGTTTTAAATGTCATCAATAAAGCTTTGTAATTTAGGCGGCTCGCTATAGAGAGTCAATGCAATTGCCTTAGGATGGGTGTAACATGTTCAAATCTGGAAGTTCTATACAGTGTTTGGGCCACAGCGTTCAAGGCCTTTTGCAGAGGATGAAGTGCGTAGCCTGGCAGGCCGTGGAGAATGATATTTACATAGTCAAAGTGTGGAAAGATAAGTGCCTGGAATACGATGCGGAAGTTGGCAGCCTCCAACAGTGGACGGTCCTTATTTTGTGCATACTGCCTTGGTGACATTATTATGTGTATTTCTATACTCAGTCGTTGATCCAGGGTGACTCCTAGGTAACGCACTTCTTGCTTCGTCATCAGTTCTGCATCTTTTTCCCGTAGAGAAGATGGTGGGATGAAGGTGGGTCTTTTGTGATAAACAGCACTTCAGGCTTCTTGCAGTTCACTCTCAGTTTGTGTGTACAGAGCCAGTCTGAGACTGCATTAAAGCATTGAACCCCTTCCACTTGGATACATTTCCTATGTCACTCATACCAGATTGCAATAAATGTTAACAAGAGACTGGCCATATTACAACCAATATGACATAGACATTCTACAGTAACCAGTCATGGATCGAGGAGGATATGATCAGTCTCATTGTGTTGTAGGCACAGCATGGCAGGATGGGTGGATAGTTGATGGGTGGACTGACTACCTCATTGGCCAGATTTCTGAATGATCGGTCCAATGAACGAGCCACAAACTAGCATGTTATTCGTATGTCCAACAGAATGAGACAGATGATTGGAATGGGAAAATTGAAATATCCAGTGGAGGGGGGGGGGGGGGGTGGGGGGCAACCGAGTGAAAAGGATTAAAGACTGGGCTTCGTATTAGTAAATTTTTGAGATTATGAAGAATATGCTCGTCTTTATCAAAGTTAAAATTAAATTGGAGGAATCCAGCTTGGAGAGAAGTAATTTGTTTAATATCCCTGATGCAGAATGATTTTTGATTGTTTGAAGCAATAATATGATGTAGGGTCTATTCCCCGCTAAGCCTCCCTGTACAAACAAGGAGTTTGAATGGTTAGGTTAGATGGGGGTGGGAAAGAGGTGGTGTGGAGGGAGAGTTAGGGTGGGCAGTGGGCGGTCTGCGGTTCTGGATATACAAGGCCAATTCCGATGTCGGCCCTATAAGCCCAGGGCTAGCAGAGTAGACGGGAAACTTATTCCTCCTCTGAGGTGGAATAAGTTCCTCTAGACGGGGGTCAGCAGGCCTGGGGCACGTCAAAGGGTGTACGGGGAACAGGAGATTTCCCATAACCTGACCCTGGTCTTGAGAGGCCAGATCAGGGGTTGTGCTGCAGGCGGCAACCAGGCATTGCGGCTCCTGAATGGAGCCACGATACCATGGTGCCGCAGCTCCATTCAAGAGCCCGAGTTAGCCAGGCAACAGCCTGTATGTGCAGGCCGATCAGAATAGGGTCCTGGCCTGCATGTAGAGGCTTAGATGCGATTCTGATCCTGCAGGAGCTAGACATGCCCCGCGGAATCAGAATTGCATCTACCACTGTGCATCCGGGTCTGACCGGACGGACCATGGTCCGGGGCGTACAGATTGGAATAGGCTTCCACATGAATATGGTTTTGACTTTGAGAGAACATAATATGAACTGAGTTTGGATTCTGAGACATGAAGTGCTACAGAAGCTATTTTAAAGGATAATAAAGCGAAGAAAGAGGAGTCATTAAAAGATGAATAAAGAGAAGAAATATAAAGGTTTTATGGCTAATGTAAAAGGACCCAGGAGGATATAGACTAGTTCTCTGATATCTAGTTCTATAATTGCAGGGTCTGACAAAAACATTTTCAAGATGGTAGTTGCACAGAATCTATTTCAAGATCCTTATAGTATTCAAAGCAATTCCAAAGCAGAAGAAAAAGCTGCAACTGATCAAGGCAAGAGAAGACGGAGATGCTTCTTCTGGGTTAGTAACACTGGAACCTCTTATGTTCAAGGTTGGTCAGCGCTTTTAGCTCTGGGAACCCGATCTCACAGGTTTCTGCTACAGTGCATCCTTTAGCAGCTACTTCTTTAAATGGAAGACCTGCACACAGAGGGAAATCAGAGGTTATTTTTAGTGCTGTTCTGTGCCTTTCTATGTACACAGAGGACAATTTTCAAAGGAATTTACCTGGGTAAATATTATTTGGGTAAAATAGCTTGGTTGAAAGTTGACCTCATCAACTCACTAAAAGTCTAGTATGGGTTCTACAATGCCCACATAGGTCAGAGGAATGAAACAGGACACATGCATTTCACAGTGAAATGTGTACGCACAACCTTCTCCATAGCCCCACTCATCTGCAGTCTGCACTTAACAAAATTGCAAATACAGTATATGCAGAAAGGTTTAGCATGTTTACATTGTTGGCAATTTTCAAAGGGAAACTACCAGGGTGTCTTGGAAAATTCTCTACAACTTATACAGGCTGCAAGTGCACATGTACACTGAATGTACCAGGGGCTATTCAATATTATCCCCAGAGTGGAGATATTTCGTTATGGTTTTCTTTCATGTATCTTTTTTAAATGGGATTGAACACTGGTCTATCCATTCACCCATCCATTCATTTAATCATATGACAACCATGGGGTATGTTTACTAAACCGTCTTAATATTACCGGCGCTAGTTGCAGCATTAATGTGAAGCATGCCATATAAGGTAGTGGGCATTCCAGAGGGAAGGTTGCAAGGAATCGGTATCGCACGATAGTGTGCGCCGTGGCACGTTAACACAAGTTAACCCTAAGTTCATGCCAGCGCAGTGTTAGAAGCTATAAAGATGTAACCCACTGGTTACTGCAATGACTGTGGAGGCAGAGGTCATGGGTTTGATCTTGCAGTGGTGTTATGTAAGAAGGCTGTCTGAGGCATTTCCTTTTAATTTAAATCAGTGCTACCAGCAAAAACACCCTCACAGTGCCGTAACCTAAGGTGCCGCAAAAGGCGCCCTATAAGGCACTCCATAGGGCACATTATAAAGTGCCCTGAATGCCAAGAGCGCCTTATGAGGCACCTTAGTTTATGGCACTGTTAGGGTTTTTTTTGCTGGCAGCACTGATTTAAATGAAAAGGAAATGCCTCAAACAGCCTTAATAACTAACACCACTTTGGGATCAAACCCATGACCTCTGCCTACATAGTCATTGACATAAACAGTGGACTACATCTCTTTAGCAGCTAACATGCTGCTGGCTGGCTACAGAAAGACTGCAGGTCACCACACAAACTGTCTGCTGTGGTTACCAGGATAGGGTAAACCCACCCGAACCCATGATGCACTGCACATGCAGATCAGCAGCCTATATCTGATCACAAGATGGGGTATGCGCCTCTATAGCACCCCGGCCTGGTAGGAGGAACTGACCGTGTGTGTTACTGGCACAGAGTAGTTACAGACCGTGACATTGTGGGGTTCCTGTGCTCACCCTGAGGGTGAGGTGGGATGCCCAGCACCAGGTCCACAGCACGTGGCTTAGCTGAGATAGGCTGTGCTGTGGGTTTCCATCAGTGCCAGTGTGTGACAGCTAGTCCTTGCAAATACACCGAGGATATTTCTGTGGTTATCTGTATATTTCAGTCACGTTTAGCCCTTGTGGACTATGATGCACCCAGAATAGTGTATATACTGTTTGGTTGCCATGATTACTTGTTATAAGAGCAGGGGGGTGTCTGGACCCACATGCGGATTATATAGCACCACCTACCAACCTGCTTTCTCTGGGTCAGGGTGGGGGCCAGGATTTGCTACCAACAGAACCACACTCTACATCTTTGCAATGGAGGCTGTAGAGGGAATGATGAAAGGCTATGGGATCATCAGCTCCAGTCCTGCAGGGGAAGACCACCCTACAATGTCCCAGCCATGGCCCTGTGCCCTGTGCAGATGCATCCTGCCCAGACCGTCCTGTCCGGGCCATACCCACAATACCTTGCTCCTCATTATGCACATTGGCAGGCTAACACTGGAAACAGTGCAAGCATTGTGGGCTCCGTAAGGTGTAGGCAGCCACAGAACACTGGAGAGACATACACACACTCCCACACCTATGTCAGCATTGTGCAAAGAGAAAGGTGGTTGGCAGCCCTGGCCGCCACACTAGTCCTGGGCACAGTGCAGGCATTGCTATGGTACTCAGTACGGTTAGGGTCACTCTCCGGGGTGGTAAACACTGTCAGTAACAAAATATGAAACACACTCCACATATATCAAAAGGTTGCTATGATGAATCTCTGTTAACAAATTGTGTTTAATATAGGATTTGTTATCTGACATTGATCATAGCAACCTTATGATATATGTGGAACGTGTTTCCATGTTTATGACGGTATTGATAAGGTATGCAGGTGGTAGTAGTGGTAGCTGCTGCTCCGCGCAGGGCTCAAAAACCTAACTCTCCATGAGGATATGGATAGTGGGGCCTGTGGGTGTGGGTGTTTGTGCCCCTGTTGGCCTATGCTCTAGGGCAGAGGTTCCCAACTCCGGTCCTGGTGGACCCAACACGATTCAGGTTTTCATGCTGTCCCTAATGAATATGCATGAGATACATTTGCATACAATGGGGGCGATGCATACAAATGCATCTCAAGCATATTTCTTAGGGACAGCATGAAACCTGTGATAAGGAAGCTTATCATAGCTCAGGTAGGAGCTATAGAAAAGATGATGTGACTCTGAACAAGCAACCTGTCAGTTCTGGTAGAAGTAAGAAAACAGAGTTTTCACATAAAAGACTACCAGTCCCAGAATGCACCAGGTTTCCAGCAGCCATGAGAGGGGCTGAAGTGAGAAAATGTGTGTGCAATCAAGAGAGCTATGAGGTAATCCCTAAGCACTCATCTCAAAGGGCAGGGCCTGATTCAACACAGCTGCGCTGTGTTAGGGAGGAGCACACATTAGAACAGAATAAGAATAGAGCTTATTCTTCAGATAACAGCTACAGAAAGAGCTTCAGGAAAGGAGACAGCAACGGCTTCAAGCTCAAGCACCAGTATCACCTGGAGAAACAGAAGCCAAGCCAAGCAGATAGAGAAAGAAGGAAACTCTCTGGAAGGAAGAGAAGAAAGCCCATTGGATGGTCTGGGAGAGTCCAAGGCAGTACCCATACTGGGAGGTATTCCAAATGCCAGCAGAGTCCATTGGACTGGAGTCAGCCAGAGGAATGGAATGGCAGAGATAGGAATCACCAGTGGCTACCTGGAAGAGAGAAGACTGCACGTGGAAGGGACTTTCAGACCTATGCCAGAAGGTATGTGAGAGAGGATCCAGTGTCCAGGGATCAAGATTGGAAGGCTGGACATCAGAACTGGATTACATACTGGCCAGGCTATACAGAGAGGAATTATGATAGCAGGAGAGGCTCAGGTATGAACACTGATCCAGACCCTATCTATAATAGTGAATGGCAGCAAGGGAATAAGCATTCTCATGATAGTGCCTTATTGAAAGACTCATCTGTGCCAATGTATGATAGTGACCCTATGCTGATTGATGAAGGGGAAGATACAGCAGATGAAACTATTCATTACATGGACAGCACAGTTACTTACCTGTAACAGGTGATCTCTGGGAACAGCAGGAATTAGTCCTCACATATGGGTACGTCGGTACCGACGGAGCCCGTGCGGGAAAGCTCCCCAGCTTCTTAGAATAGAAGCTTTTGGGACCTCCCACTGCACATGCGCACTGCCTTCCCGCCTTCCTGAACAGCTCTCCTCAGTTTCGAGTTTATAGCTGAGTCAACAGAGAGAGGACAGGAAGATAGATAGATAAAAGATACAACTCCTAGGGGAGGTGGGTGGGTTGTGAGGACTAATTTCTGCTGTTCCCAGAGATCACCTGTTACAGGTAAGTAACTGTGCTATCTCCAGGAACAAGCAGGAATAAGTCCTCACATATGGGGACTCCCTAGCTTAGATGCATGGGATCCCCTGTAAAGGTTCGCCATCTTCGTATGGATCTCAGGCATCCATTCTGGGAAGGTGGGCAGGAGTTGTTTAGGAATGGAACAGGTGCTTGAGGACAGCCTGGCCAAACAAGGCATCCCGGCGGGAGTCCTTGTCCAAACAGTAATGGGCTGTGAAGGTATGAACCGAGGCCCAGGTAGCGGCTCGACAGATCTGATCTATGGAAACAGAGTGCAGATGAGCCATAGAAGTTGCCATGGCCCTCACATTGTGAGCAGTGACATGGCCTTCCAGAGAAATGTTTTTGCTCTGGTAAGCAAAAGAAATACACTGAGCAATCCAATTGGAAAGTGTACGCTTGGAGACTGGAAGTCCCAAATGGGAAGGATCAAAGGCCACAAAAAGTTGAGAAGACTTTCGATGTGGCTGAGTCCTATTAAGGTAAAAAGCGAGAGCTCTTTTACAATCCAGAGTATGAAGGTTCCTCTCTGCATTGGATGCATGAGGAGCTGGAAAAAAGACAGGTAGATATACCTCTTGATTAAGATGAAAAGGCGAGACCACTTTAGGCATAAAGTGGGGATTCGTCCTAAGGACCACCTTATCATGATGAAATCTTGTGTAAGGTGGATTAGCCACTAAAGCCTGCAGCTCACTGATGCGGCGAGCCGAAGTGACTGCAATGAGGAAGATGACCTTCCAGGAAAGAAATTTCAAGGAGGTGGAAAACATTGGCTCAAAAGGTGGCTTCATAAGTTGACCGAGCACTAGATTCAAATCCCATGCGACCGGGGGCGGTCTGATGGGAGGTTTAGTGAGAGTCAGGCCTCTCATGAATCTTGCAACAAGAGGATGAGAGGAGATAGGTTGTCCATTTATATGTTTCAAGGATGCTGCAATAGCACTTAAATGGACTCTTACCGAATTCGTCTTGAGGCCTGCATTGGAGAGATGCAGGAGATAATCAAGAAGAGAATTCAAAGGAAGTGCCAGAGGGTCAAGACCCTGCTGAGCACACCAAATGGAAAAACGTTTCCATTTGAAAGCATAGGAACGCCTGGTAGAGGGTTTCCTAGAGGCAGAAAGGATATCTTTCACTGGTTGGGAAAGATGAAAGTCTTGAAGGTTTAAGCCTTCAGTAACCAAGCACTGAGGTGAAGGGATTTGGGGTTTGGGTGCCACAAAGTCCCCTCCTCCTGAGACAGGAGGTCTGGCGCAGCTCCCAGATCCAAGTAGGATCCCTGGGAGAGCTGTAGAAGTAGAGGGAACCACACTTGGCGTGGCCAGCGTGGAGCTATGAGGATCATAGTTCCATGATCCCTCTGGAGTTTGAACAGAGTCTTGGGAATCAAAGGAATGGGTGGAAAGGCATATAGGAATGCCTGATTCCAATTCAGGAGAAAGGCGTCCGTAGCCTGAGCTCCCTGACACGGAGTTCTGGAACAGAACCGGGGAAGTTTGGCATTCCACGGACTTGCAAAGAGGTCTATGTCCGGGGTCCCCCATTCCTGAAAGATTCGGTTTATTTGGTCCAAATGTAGGGACCATTCGTGTGGCAGCAGAACTCGACTGAGCCTGTCTGCCCGAGAGTTTTGAACTCCTGGGAGATACACTGCTAGCAGGTGAATCTGATGCTCTCTGGCGAAGGCCCATAGTCTTAGAGCTTCGTTGCAAAGCGACAGAGAGCCCGTCCCTCCTTGTTTGTTTATGTAAAACATGGCCACCTGATTGTCCGTCTGAACTAGGACAGTGAGGTTGGCTAGGAGGGAGTGGAAGACCTTGAGGGCAAGGTAAATTGCTCGCAGTTCCAGAAGATTGATATGAAGGGTGGTCTCCTGTAGAGACCAAGTGCCCTGAGTAGAGAGAGTTTGCAGATGGGCTCCCCACCCTGTTTGGGAGGCATCTGTTGTGAGGGTTGCTTGGGGTAGCAATGGTTGAAATGGAGCCCCCAACAACAGATTCTTGGTGGAAGTCCACCAGTGGAGGGACCAAAACAGACGATCGGAGGTTTGTATTTGGTCTGAGAGCGCTGCTGACGCCTGAGTCCACTGAGTGGCCAGGGTCCATTGAGCTGCTCTCATATGAAGACGAGCATAGGGCACCACATGCACTGTGGAGGCCATATGACCCAGTAGGCGTAGCATTTCCCTGGCTGTCAAGTGAGTGCTGGACTGAGCTTGGGAGGCCAAACTCAGGAGGCGCTGGCCTCGAACATGTGGAAGGTAGGCCCTTGCAGTGATGGTGTCCAACTGGGCCCCTATGAATTCTAGAGATTGAGTAGGGATGAGTTGGGACTTGGGAAGGTTTACTACCAGTCCCAGATACTGCAAAAGGCTCCTTGTGTGGTCCAGGGAAATCTGGGCCTGTGACTGAGTTGGAGCTCGGATGAGCCAGTCGTCCAGATATGGGAAGACAAAGATTCCCATGCCTCTTAGAAATGCGGCTACGACTGCCATGCATTTTGTGAATACTCTTGGAGCAGAGGCTAGACCGAAGGGGAGTACTCTGTATTGGAAATGTTTTCCCTGAAACAGAAAGCGAAGATACTTTCTGTGGGATGGATGGATGAGTATATGTGTATACGCATCCTGTAGGTCTAGAGAACAAAGCCAGTCCTGACCCTGGAGGTAAGGAAGGAGAATGCCGAGAGACAGCATTTTGAATTTCTCCTTGAAGAGAAATTTGTTCAATTCTCTCAGATCTAGGATTGGTCTGAATCCCCCTGTCTTCTTTGGAATGAGAAAATAAGGGGAGTAGAAACCGGACCCTTGTTGAGGAAGAGGAACCTCTTCTATGGCCCCTTGGGCAAGAAGAGAGGAAACCTCTTGACCCAACAGGGTTAGGAGAGATGGGGGAGAATTGAATGGTCTCACCATATGATGGGGAGGAAGGCTGGAGAAATGAAGTTTGTAACCCTCTCGAATGATAGAGAGGGTCCATTGTTCTGTTGTGATTTGTTCCCATCTGGGAGCAAAGTGAACCAACCTTCCGGGTATGGTGAGAGGTTCTGGTTGTGTTAGAACCAGAAGTGGCAAGTTCCCTAGGAGCAAGTCAAAACCCCTGAGGGGTTGGAGCCTGCTGAGCTACAGTAGCTGCTGCAGGCTTAGCTCGTGCTTGTTTGGATTGCTGACGCTTAGCAGTATAGCGAGGTTGAGAAGACTGCTGGCCAGTATTTGAAGCAACTCTGGCCTTCTTATAGTAAGGCCTTTTAAAAGACTTTTTCTTAGTAGGAATTGAAGTGGACTTTGAAAGTCTTTCCAAGGTGGCATTTTCAGCATCCATCTGGGTGGCTTTGATTTGCCACTCTTCCCCAAATAAGTTCTCACCTGTACAGGGCAGATTCCGTAAGCCATCTAGAACCCAAGGTTCCAGATCAGAGGCCTGGAGCCAAGCAAGACGTCGGGCTGCAATAGCAATGCCCGAAGCCCTACTGGCTCCCTCAAAGGAATCATATGCTGCCCTATTAGAGAACTTAGAAACCTCTAAGAGTTGTTTCACTAGGGAAAGGAATCCCTGCTTTTTATCCTCAGGGATAAAGGGGGCAAAATGCCGCACCTTTTTGGCAAGTTCCTCCAGGAACATGCCCATATAGAGACTGTAGGAATTAATCCTGGCTATAAGCATACTAGCCTGGAAAATTTTCCTACCAAAAGAGTCCAAAGTCTTACATTCCCGTCCTGGAGGGGTGGAAGAGTGCCTTTTGGTACTCCTAATCTTCTTCATTGCAGACTTCACCACAATAGAGTGGTGGGGCAATTGAGTCTTTTGGAAACCAGGAGAAGGAGGGACCCTATACATGGTGTCCAACCTACGGGAATAAGGAGACAAAGTCAAAGGATTTTCCCAGAAATCCATCAGTTGTTCTTGAAGGATTTCATGGATAGGCAGGGTAACTGCCTCCTTAGGGGCCTTTGAGTATCCCAAAATATCCAGTTTTTTGGATCTGGGTTCCTTTTCAGAGGATGTGGTAATAGAAAGGGCTGTAGCCATATCTAAAACAAAGTCCTGGAAGGACAAATCCTCTGGAGGGGACATTCTCCTTTTAGGAGAAGAGGGCTCCTCAGGTAAGTTGAGTGAAAACTCAGCAGAATCATCAGAGGAGTGAAAATCCTCAGAGGAATCGGTGCTTTCCTCTAACGCACGATACGCGTACCGATCGGTATCGATATCGGGCGTATCGGGTATGGAACCGGTATGGAGCGAAAGCCCATACGGTACCGGCTTGCGTTTAGAGGTGGACGGCCTCGATACCGGCATGGCGGACGATACCGGTATCGGGCCCGGAACCGCTGAAAGCGGAACCGATGGCGTTGCAGCTTTAATGAAAGCCATGACGGCCTGCTGCATGGACTGTACAGTATCGCCCATGGACGCCATAGCTGCCTGGATGTCGGTACCGGAGTGACCCGGTACCCCAGAGCAGGCTAACAGGTGATCTGTCGAGGCCGTAGCATCGATATCAACCTGAGACCCTGAATTGGCGTTTTTGGAAGTTGGACTTCCCGCCGGGGTTGTTTGGCTGGGGCAGGGTCCTCAAGTTCTAAGCTAAGAGCCTCTCGATGCTTTGAAGGAGATTTGCTCTTTGAGGACTTGCCCACAGAAGGTTTGGTTACCTGAGATCCATCCGGAGAAGAAGACCTGGATGACTGTGATGCTGTATTCTCTGAAGCAAACAGCACATGGAATTTGTTGGCCCGGTTCTGCAGCCCACGTTTAGACATGTGGGAGCAAGATGGGCAGTCCGGTATGGAATGGTCAGGCCCCAAACATTTCAGACACCAGTCATGGGTGTCTGTGACTGAAATAACAGCATTACATTTGGTACACTTCTTAAATCCAGGGGCTGGCTTCTCCATGAGGAGAAATTGAGTAGGCCGAGAGGCCTCTCTGAAGTGACCAAAAAGCTAAAAAATAAGAAAAAAGAATTATAATTTTTTAAAGAAAGAAAGAAAAGACCGGCGATACCGGTATCGGTATGGGGAAGGCAGGTACGCGGTCTAAAGAAACAAATAAAATAACAATTTCTTCAGCGGTGACAGGAACACGACCTGCTGGCTCCGCGGAAAAAGAGAAACTGAGGAGAGCTGTTCAGGAAGGCGGGAAGGCAGTGCGCATGTGCAGTGGGAGGTCCCAAAAGCTTCTATTCTAAGAAGCTGGGGAGCTTTCCCGCACGGGCTCCGTCGGTACCGACGTACCCATATGTGAGGACTTATTCCTGCTTGTTCCTGGAGATTGTTCTCTATCTAAATGCTATTGCTAGCTTTCTGTGAGCAAACACCTCAGCCATCACAAAGAAACCTAACTTTGTTCTTTATTTCCACTGCAAACAGCTCTTAAAGCAGGATTTGGGTTCACACAGTAGCAGCCAGCCAGCTAAAGGGTTTCAGCTGGTCAATTGATAGTAATTAAAGCTGCACCTGATTGTGTGTGTGAGCAAGGGAGAATCACTGCTGGGATCTGCTTGGAAAATAAGCAGAAGTTAACCTAACAAGCAAAGTTCATTTATTTCTTTGTGCCTTTTTAGTTGGTAATTATTTGCTAAGAAAACATTAGCTAATTGCCTGACAAGCTGAAGGTTGTTTTCTGATTTGCTTTGTGACTTTATGTTATCCATTTAAACACTGCAAGCAAGTAACCTCATTTATATTGCTAACAAGCATACTTGTGCTGGGTGAATTAAACCCCATCAATAAAAGAAGTATTTTATTGGCCTTACCACTGGTATCACAACTCAATTATTGTCTTCAGCTGTGTTTGGGAGTGAAAGAACTACATTACCCACAATACCTTGCAAGAATCATATGAATATATGCATCGTCAAGATTGTGTAAGTTCTCACCCTAGGCAGCCGTCTGACAAATGGCGTAGTTTTTCAGATTGCTTTTGCACCAAGAGGATTTACTTGTTGTGGATTACAAATAAAATTCAAGTTTGAAGCTGAAAGAAGATTTTTCCCACATCTGCACTTTGGAGGAGAAGTGGTTGTTCCAGGAAGCTGTCCCAGATGAAAAGACCCTGTGCAAAGCTGGATTCATCACTGAGACAAGGTAATATGTACCTGGGCATGTCTAGTGGTGGATGTGTGTAAGCACAGGTGGTAATTGAAAAAAAAAAAAGTTGAAAAAAACACACCTGGTTGGAAGGTGCTGCACTTTGGTTTATTTTTTCTTTATTTCTTGCAGGGGTCAAGATGGATCCGAGGGAGATGGCTCAGTGGATGGCAGCCCAATTTAGCAAGCAGCAGGAGCTATCACAGCAGGCCCAGGACACTGCTATGAAGGCCTTAATGGAACAGCAGAAACCAGTGCTTGATCTGGTGCAAGCTCTAGTTCAGCTGCAGAGCCAAAGTGGAACAGATGCAAGACCAGCAGTTAGTACTGGTACACCACATGTGGACAATGTGGGACTCAATCAAGGGATTGGGGCATTTAATTTTGGGAAATTAACTCCAGATGATAATGTTGATGATTTTCTAGAGTCTTTTGAAAGAGTGGCACAGGCTTTAGCACGGCCAGAGACCCAGTGGGCAGTAAGGCTGGCAGCCTCATTAACTGGAGAGGCACTAGCAGCTTACAGAGCAATGCCAGCAGCCCAGGCTTTGAATTATAAGGATGTAAAGGCAGCTATTAGAGATCGCCTAGGGTTGTCTATTGCAGAGTATAGGCGAATGTTTAGAGCTGTTACATTGAAAGTGGGTGAGACACCCAGGGCTCTGAGTCAGAGAATCAGAAGTTTAGCTGTAAATGGTTGGAGCCTGAGCAAAAGACAGTAGAAATGTTATTAGATATTATAATGCTGGAACAATTTATGCTTGGGGTACCTAAAGATTTGAATGTTTTTCTTATACAGCAAAATTGCCAAAATCTTGGAGAGGCAACTATGCTAGCAGAGAGATTCTTGGAAGCCACGCAGGCTTGCCATAGAATGGGTGGCCCTCTAAAGATGGATGCTGAGGCTAAATGTGCTGTATCAGAAAAGAGAATAATTAAGAATGTTTCTGAAAATGAATGTACTGTATCAAACCAGATGACACAGTGGAATAGAAAGAAATGTTTCAAGTGTGGGAAATTGGGACACTTAGAGAAGAGATGCCAGACACACACTAGTTTAATGGGTCTGGATTTAAAACAGCCCAAGGAAGGATTTCTTTTGATGGTTGATGTGCAGGGAATTACCACAAATGCATTATTAGACTCTGGGGCAGACCAGAGTATGATGTCAAAAAGGCTTTGGAAGAGGATAGAGGCCCAAGAAAGATTTGTGCCTAGAACCCCTGAAAGCCAAGTTCACCTCAGATGCATTCATGGTGCTGCATCATCATATCCCACCTATAGGCTAAAGGTTAAGTGCCTAGGGAAACAAGAGGAAGTCCTGTTAGCAGTGGTGCCTAGGCTACCCTTTGATTTGGTTCTAGGAAGAGACTGGCCAAGATTTAAGCAGGGTCTAGTGCAGGGGTCTGCAACCTTTAAGACATAAAGAGCCACTTGGACCCGTTTCCGAAGGGAAAAAAAAACTGGGAGCCGCGAAACCATTGCGACATTTAAAACAAATCTAACACTGCATATATTGTTTCTTACCTTAATGCTATATACGACCCCCTACTTTCCTGTTAAAATATAGGTGTTTGGCCTATACTCGCCGTATAAGACTACCCCTCTTCCTTCGCACACCAAAAAAAATACGCCAGAAAATATCACAACAACAAGTAACAATATTTGATTTCAAAATTATGATGATTTTGTAGTCAAATCACTAATATGAAATAAAATTATTTTTTCTACCTTTGTTGTCTGACCAATTTATTCTTTGATCATGCTGGTCCCGATCTGAGGCTTCTGCTTTCCTGTCTTCTCTTAGCTCTCTTTCTGTGGTCTATGGTCCATCTGCCATTTCTTATCTCTTCTTTTCGTTTTCTTCACTTCTTTCCATCAGCCTATTTCCAGTCCCATTAACCCTCCCCAATATCAGCCCCTTTCCAGTCCTCACTCCCAGTACCTTCCAATGTCAACTTGCATTCCCATGATTGCCACTGGTGTCCATTTCCTTCCAATCCCCCTCCTTCCCCACTGACCAGTCCCTTCTAGTACAAATACCATGGCAGCCTTAGCCCCCAGTTATCTTCCAGGGCCAGCAGCTCTATCCTCCCCTCCAGACAATCAGCCCATGCCCATTCAAAGCCCCCAAATCAGCTCGCTTCCAGTGCTAATCCCCCCTCAACCCCATTACCAGTGCTAGCCTCCCCTAATCAGCCCAATACCAGTCCTACCCCCCATCAGCTCATTACCAGTCCTAGCCTCCCCTAATCAGCTCATTTCCAGTGCTAGTCCCCTCAACCCCATTACCAGTGCTCCATCCCTCCATGTCAGCCCCCCTCTCTCCATCCATATCAGCTCCCTCCCTCCATGTCAGCCCCCTCCATACTTCCATGTCAGCTCCCTCCCTCCATGTCAGCCCCCTCCATCCCTCCATGTCAGCCCCCCTCCCTCCATCCATATCAGCTCCCTCCCTCCATGTCAGCCCCCTCCATCCCTGCCCCCCTCCCTCCATCCATATCAGCTCCCTCCCTCCATGTCAGCCCCCTCCATCCCTCCATGTCAGCCCCCCTCCCTCCATCCATATCAGCTCCCTCCCTCCATGTCAGCCCCTCCTCCCTCCATCCATCCATGTCAGCCCCCCTCCCTCCATCCATGTCAGCCCCCTCCCTCCATCCATATCAGCTCCCTCCCTCCATGTCAGCCCCCCTCCCTCCATCCATCCATATCAGCTCCCTCCCTCCATGTCAGCCCCCTCCATCCCTCCATGTCAGCCCCCCTCCCTCCATCCATATCTGCTCCCTCCCACCAAGTCAGCGCCCCTCCCGTCGTCTGCAGCCGCGGCACCCTGCCACTTACGGAACCGCGGCGGTGCTTTTAAAATCATCACGGAGCCCTTCCAGTCTTTACGGGCTCCGTGCAGCATTGTCCCGCCTCCAAACTTCCTTTAGAGGCGGGACAATGCTGCACGGAGCCCGTCAAGACAGGAAGGGCTCCGAGATGATTTTAAAAGCACAGCCGCGGTTCCCTAAGAGGCAGGGAGCCGCGGCTGCAGAAGAAGGGAGGGAGCTTACAACACTATTGCCTGTCACCGGGCGGGCAGTGTGCTCCGGAGCCGCGGCAAAGGTGAGAAAGAGCCGCATGCGGCTCCGGAGCCGCGGGTTGCCGACCCCTGGTCTAGTGGAAGGACTAGGAAAGAAGGAGAGAGAAGGTTTAATGGTAGTAGCTCCCGGGCCTTTATTTGGAAGTCCTCAGACCCCAGCTAAAAAGATGGTTAAGCGTCCAGAAGACCAAGCTACCCCAAAGCAGATATTCATCCTAAAGTACCATAAGGTCTCTGAGAAGGCCCAAGCTCCTAAGCGGGCAACCCCTCAGTCTGCTGGGTTTGACCTGTGCAGCATAGAAAATGTGACTGTACCTAGCCAAGGGAGAGCCCTGGTTGACACCGGTCTCCAAGTGGAAATACCAATTGGATGTTATGGGAGAGTAGCCCAAGGTCCGGATTAGCCCTTAAATTTTTCATCGATGTGGGTGCGGGAGTAATTGATCCCGATTACAGGGGCAATATTAAAGTTCTTTTGTTTAACTTTGGACAGAATGAGTATCACGTGAAGACAGGAGACAAAATTGCCCAATTGATCTGTGAGAGGCTGGGTTTTCCACCTGTGGAGGAGGTCACATCCCTAGAGAATTCTGAACGTGGAGCCAAAGGCTTTGGTTCTACTGATGTCAAAGGGGTTAAAAGCTTAGCTGCCACCTGTGCCCGAGAGAGGGAGGTGAGTGAAGAGGAAGATTTGGGACCCCAGATATCTGATTGTAAAGAAAAATCAGAGCCCCAAATAGGTGAGGACCTGACAATGGTACAACAGGAAGAAATTAGGAAGTTGCTTAAGGAATTCCCAGATGTGTTGACACCCATACCTGGGGAGACCCATTTGGTGGCCCATGAAATAATAACTCCACCTGGGAAATTGGTTCGTCAAAGGCCATACCGCTTGCCTGAAGCCAAAAGACAGGAGGTAGTGGCACAAGTCCAGGAGATGTTGGACATGAGGGTAATAGAGGAGTCAAAGAGTCCCTGGAATAGCCCCATAGTCCTGGTGCCGAAGCCTGATGGATCCTTAAGATTTTGTATTGACTTCCGGCAGGTAAACGCCATATCAGTTTTTGATGCATATCCAATGCCAAGAATTGAGGAGCTGTTAGACCAGCTGGGACAGGCTCAATACTTAACCACCCTTGATATGACAAAAGGATATTGGCAAATCCCTCTCACAAGGGAGTCGAAGCCGAAGACTGCGTTCAGCACCCCCGTTGGCCTTTTCCAGTTCAAGAGGATGCCTTTCGGACTGCATGGAGCAGCGGCTACCTGCCAAAGGTTAGTGGATCAGGTACTTCGACCCCACCAAAGTTATGCTTTTGCATACATGGATGATGTCATAATCCATAGTAACACCTGGGCGGAGCATTTGAAGAGGATCAGGGCAGTCTTGTGCTCCATGAAGCAAGCGGGAATCACTTTAAACCCGAAGAAGTGTGCCTTTGCAAATAGGGAGGTAAAATACCTAGGCCACCTAGTGGGAAGAGGAAAAATTAAACCTCTATTAAGCAAAATAGATAGCATCAGGAATTTTCCTCCTCCAACAACAAAGAAACAACTAAAGTTTCTTAGGACTTATTGGATACTACCGCCGGTTTATACCGCAATTCGCAGAGAAAAGTGCCATTTTCACGGATAAGCTGCGAAAGAATTGTCCAAACCAGATAAAGTGGACACCAGAAGCTGAAAAAGCGTTTTCAATATTAAAAGAAAAATTGTGTACAGGACCGGTACTGAAAGGAGTAGACTTCAAGAAACCCTTTCTGGTTCAAACCGATGCATCGGATGTAGGGCTAGGAGCGGTCCTATCCCAGTGCCATGATGGGGAGGAGCATCCTGTGATGTACCTGAGCAGGAAGTTGTCACCGGCAGAACAAAAGTATTCCACGATAGAAAAAGAGTGTTTGGCTATCAAGTGGTCAGTGGAGGCGTTAAGGTTTTACCTTACAGGGAGAAAGTTCCAGTTGGTCACAGACCATGCCCCACTTAAGTGGTTGCAGCAAATGAAGAACCACAATGCCAGGTTGACACGCTGGTACATGGCCTTACAGGCGTTTGATTTTCAGGTTGAACATCGTGCCGGGAAGTTACACAAGAATGCGGATGCACTTTCCCGTATTACGGACTGTAGAGAAGAAGTTTCACCAGTAAAACCAGTCCGTAATAACTTAAGCAGGGGGGTATGTGATAAGGAAGCTTATCATAGCTCAGGTAGGAGCTATAGAAAAGATGATGTGACTCTGAACAAGCAACCTGTCAGTTCTGGTAGAAGTAAGAAAACAGAGTTTTCACATAAAAGACTACCAGTCCCAGAATGCACCAGGTTTCCAGCAGCCATGAGAGGGGCTGAAGTGAGAAAATGTGTGTGCAATCAAGAGAGCTACGAGGTAATCCCTAAGCACTCATCTCAAAGGGCAGGGCCTGATTCAACACAGCTGCGCTGTGTTAGGGAGGAGCACACATTAGAACAGAATAAGAATAGAGCTTATTCTTCAGATAACAGCTACAGAAAGAGCTTCAGGAAAGGAGACAGCAACGGCTTCAAGCTCAAGCACCAGTATCACCTGGAGAAACAGAAGCCAAGCCAAGCAGATAGAGAAAGAAGGAAACTCTCTGGAAGGAAGAGAAGAAAGCCCATTGGATGGTCTGGGAGAGTCCAAGGCAGTACCCATACTGGGAGGTATTCCAAATGCCAGCAGAGTCCATTGGACTGGAGTCAGCCAGAGGAATGGAATGGCAGAGATAGGAATCACCAGTGGCTACCTGGAAGAGAGAAGACTGCACGTGGAAGGGACTTTCAGACCTATGCCAGAAGGTATGTGAGAGAGGATCCAGTGTCCAGGGATCAAGATTGGAAGGCTGGACATCAGAACTGGATTACATACTGGCCAGGCTATACAGAGAGGAATTATGATAGCAGGAGAGGCTCAGGTATGAACACTGATCCAGACCCTATCTATAATAGTGAATGGCAGCAAGGGAATAAGCATTCTCATGATAGTGCCTTATTGAAAGACTCATCTGTGCCAATGTATGATAGTGACCCTATGCTGATTGATGAAGGGGAAGCTACAGCAGATGAAACTATTCATTACATGGACTGTTCTCTATCTAAATGCTATTGCTAGCTTTCTGTGAGCAAACACCTCAGCCATCACAAAGAAACCTAACTTTGTTCTTTATTTCCACTGCAAACAGCTCTTAAAGCAGGATTTGGGTTCACACAGTAGCAGCCAGCCAGCTAAAGGGTTTCAGCTGGTCAATTGATAATAATTAAAGCTGCACCTGATTGTGTGTGTGAGCAAGGGAGAATCACTGCTGGGATCTGCTTGGAAAATAAGCAGAAGTTAACCTAACAAGCAAAGTTCATTTATTTCTTTGTGCCTTTTTAGTTGGTAATTATTTGCTAAGAAAACATTAGCTAATTGCCTGACAAGCTGAAGGTTGTTTTCTGATTTGCTTTGTGACTTTATGTTATCCATTTAAACACTGCAAGCAAGTAACCTCATTTATATTGCTAACAAGCATACTTGTGCTGGGTGAATTAAACCCCATCAATAAAAGAAGTATTTTATTGGTCTTACCACTGGTATCACAACTCAATTATTGTCTTCAGCTGTGTTTGGGAGTGAAAGAACTACATTACCCACAATACCTTGCAAGAATCATATGAATATATGCATCGTCAAGATTGTGTAAGTTCTCACCCTAGGCAGCCGTCTGACAAACCTGAATGGTGTTTGGCCCTCCAGGACTGCAGTTGGGACCTTCTGCTCTAGGGACTGCACTTGTCTGTGGTGTATGTGCTGTGTAGGGTAAAATATAGGCATTTATGGTGTGTTTATTTTATCTGCAATAAAGGTTCCTTCTTTATTACCATGGTTTAGTACTGGGTAAAATAAAGGCACATGGTCTGCAGGAGCCACAGCTGGGACCTGAGCCTGTGACTTTCTGCCCCTGAACACACTTGCTGTGTGTAATGCACCAAACTGTTGCCACAGAGGCAGTTCATTCCCTGGGGATACCATTACTGTTCGTCAGACAGACCTTGTCTTTTTCAGTGCACGCCACCCACCTAAACAGGGCTTGGCCTTGGTCTCCTGTGGGAAGATGTCACTGCCCCCTCCACCACCAGCACTCCTCCGCCACCCTGCTGACATGCCCTTATGCTGGTGGTGCTAGTGGTGCGCAATCCCAGTGTGCCGGTAGGCGGCTGCCTATTGTGCATGATAATGGGTAGGGGTGCCTGCATAGACATCCACGTTTACCCACCGGCACCGCCTGCCAATGTTATGTGCCCTTTGGGGTACTTGCTGGGTAATATCCATTGTGGCACTGTGGGACACACACTCGTGGACATGTTTGCCCTTGGTCAGTTGCTGTCTTGCTTTTTTTCCATTTCTACATTCCTATGTGTCACCTAGGCATCTGCCTAGTACACCCTGTGCCCCAGCTGCCCCACTGCATGTCCCGCCTGCAGCCCCCTGTACCCCATTTGCAGCCTCGCCATAGTGCCCTTTCGTACTTGGGCACTATGCTGTTGCTGCACATTTATCACTACTATCAAATTTCTTGGTCTCCCTGCCTTTGCTGTACATTGCTGACTGAAATGGTTTCTCTCTCCTGCAAATGTGCCTCTAACGCAAGGTTTTCACTGGCGTTAATTTTCAGACCCTGATTTCACAGCGTTAGTGTGCTGGAGCCTCTCCCCGCCCACTCTCCGCCCACTGACCCCTCCTCTCTGCCCTCTGGAATGACTTACTCCACCCTCTGTGCGCCTTAACGCTGCTGGAGATGTTATCATGTGATAACGTCACTTATCGTGCGATAACGTCACCGCTGCGACATTAGCGCTGTTTAGTAAACATACCCTCATGTGTTCATTGAGCTGGTCATTCATAAATCTGGCCAATGAGATGGTCTAGAAGAAAACAAAAAAGAAAACAAAAAAGCGGAGCCTGGACTGGTATAAAAAACCTTGTTTATTGCGCCCCAACGCGTTTCGGCCACCGGCCTTCTTCAGGGGGTCTTAGAGAACACACCTCAAAAATAGTAAACATAAACATAAAAGTTAAAATCATAATATATAAAAAAGATATTGTATTACATCAATAAATAAATAAATAGAATATTGATGAAATAATAAATAAAACCATAACTTACACATAGAGCATCTAAAGGACAAACTATTAATCCATAATAGTTAATTAAAAACAAAATAGATAAAAATATATTGTAAAATACATATACACTGGAAAATAATGAATACCTTTTTAAAAAAGGGGGGGGGGGGGAAAAAGAGAGACGAGGAGAAGCAAACAATAAATAAATACCTTAGTAGGAGCAAATTGAATGTTATCCCGGAATGAGCCTACGGGATACTGACGGCTGACAATGAACAAATAAATTATTAAATAAGTAAATAAATACTCACAAAGCAAATAAATACAATTCTAAAAGATCAATAATACATATTGACAAATATATAACTAAATAATTAATTACATAAATAAATATACATATACATAAAAAAGTGTAAAAACCACATGTACTGTATAAAAAACATTTATAAAAATAACAATTATAAAAGTAAAACTATATACATGTGTAATAAAAACTTTTCATATATGAACACAACAAGGTACTTCAGGGAACACAAAAAAGCAAGTAAAGAAGAAATCATCATAGAACCCATATAAAAACGCATATAAAAATAATATGAAAAACACATGTAAAACATGTGAGAATTGTATAAAGAAATTATAAAAAAACTATTCCAAAAACAAATTGTAAAAAGGTGGAGACACTCTTAAATGTGCTTAAAAAGTGCATCAAAAAATTGTAATTTTAAAAATGCAGCTTATATAATGTGTTTGTTGTATTGCCAACAAATAGCTAAAAATATCAACCAGAAAACACAAAGTAGTAGAGGAAGATGGATGATTAGCCGAAATAATTCATGATAGAATTGAAGGTCACATCAAAAAAGTTATCTATTGTGACTTACATGTCATACTTATTGTACTGACAACTTATAACTAAAAATATGAACCGATTATGCTAAATGGAATAATGAGTAGAACAATAAAAAAACAATAAAAACAAAGTATTGAATTAGACAAAGGATGAATATTTAAGAAATAAAACGGAAAATGAAATGTGGTGGCGAGCAGTACTCAACTATTTAAAAGGGAACCACAAACACCAGATCTATCACAAACTTATAAACCTCTCACGGGAACTTCTAATTGTGTTGTTTTGTATAAAACTTGCCAAGAACCTACGTTCTACTCCACTGCATTGTTGAGTGACACGATGGGCTGTGCTGAGAACGCCCAAAAAGAAACGTTTTCCCGCTAGTGCAGGTTTAAAGGGCATTGACTTAAACCGGCAAATAATCGCATAATTAAAAATACTCTGTTGGCACAATAACGGTAGATCAAACCGAGGGCCATATTCAAGACATATGGGCTTACAGTCAGAGTATATGATTAGATTGCGTTATATTTAAAAATGTAAAAAGAACTAACCAAGAGACAGTCGCTTGTGCTATTGTACTGTTGGCTAATGGGGTCGGGCATATTGAAAGCGAACGCTCAAATGCTGACATGTTCCCGTAGTGCAAAGTGAAGGGGACTGAATAAGAACAACAAATAAATATTAAATACATGTGTATTAAATGTAAAAAGGAGAAACTTGCCGAGAACCAGCATTCTGCTCTACAGCAGTAGGTTGTGCTGAAAACGGACGTCCAAAGGATGACGTTTGTACAGGTTAAAGGGCAAACATTTGAAGCCGCCAAAGACCGTACAAATAAATACTGAATAAAAATGCTCTATTGGCAAATTAGCTGTAAAGCAAGCACATAACCATCGTTAAAACATATGGACTCAAAATCAGAGTATGTCATTAAATTGTATTATCTTCAAAGAAAGTATAAAAGGAGCTTACCAAGAGCCAGCGTTCTGTGCTATTGCACTGTTAACTAACGGAGTAGGGCGTACTAGGAACGAACGCTTAAATACTAACATTTTCCCGCCGCTGCGGGTTAAAGGGCACTGAGTGAAAACAGCAAAAAATATATTAAATACCTAGAGAAATGTACTCCTTTTGTGAATTGTGTAACACACACATTGAAAATGAGCAAAACACAATAATGAAAAACATTTTATCAAATGGATGTCATCATTTTTACATCTATGCAAATGAGGGGAAACCGACTGAGAACAAATGATTGTATAATAGTATGAGAGAAAGAGAAGGGGGGGGGAGAGGGGAGGGGGGGAAGGGGGAAGGGGGAGGAGGAAGAAGGGGAGGGAGGGGGAAGGGGGAAGGGGGGGGGGAAAGGGGAGGGAAGGGGAGAGGAGGAGGGGGAGAGGAAAGGGGGGAGGGAAAGGGGGGGGGAAGGGGAGGAAAGGGGAGGAGAAGGAGGGGAAAGAGAGAGGGAGAGGAGGGAGGGGGGAGGGAAAAGGGAAGAAAGGGAGGGAAGGGGAGGGGGAGGGGGAGGAAAGGGGAGGAAAAAAGGGGGGGAGGGGAAGGGGGGAGAGAGGGGGGGAAGGGGGAGGGGGAGGGGGAGGGGGAGAAAGGAGGGAGGGGAGGGGAAGAAGGGGAGAGGGGGGGGGAAAGGGAGGGGGAAGGAGGGGAAGGGAGGGGAAGGAGAGGGAGGGGAAGGAAGGGAAAAAAGGGGGGAGGAGAGGGGAGGGGAAGAGGCAGGGGGGGGGGGGGGGGGAGGGGGAAGGGGGGGAAGGGGGGAGGGGGAGGGGGAAGGGAGGGAGAGGGGAGGGGAAGGGGGGGAGGGGGGAGGGGGGAAGGGGAAGGGGGAGGGGGAGAGGGAGGGGGAGGGGGGGAGAGGGAGGGGAAGGGGAGGGGAGGGGGAGGGGAGGGGGAAAAAGGGGAAGGGGGAGGAAGGGGAAGGAAAAAAAGGGGGGAAGGGGAGGGGGGAGGGGGGAGGGGGGGAAAAGGGGAAGAGGGGGAAGGGGAAGGAGGGGGGAAGGGGAGGGGAAGGGGAAAGGGGGGGGGGGAGAAAAAGAGGGAGGGAAAAGGAAGCTGCTGGGGGAAAGGAATATTGTAAATAAGAATACTATAAAAAGACAGAAAGATCAACCTCTTGATTCAACCCCAAAGGGTGTAATGTACGTAACTCATAAATGAATCTCTGTTCGAGACGTAAGAGGAGTTGTCTAAATTGCCCCCTCGCCAATGAGGCCTTACTACTTTCAATACCAAAAATTTTAAATCAGAAAGGGTATGGTGAGCAGCCACCCAATGATCAACTAAGGGTTTGTCCAGCACCTGTCTCCGAATACTGCTCTTATGCTCGATTATGCGTGTCTTAATGCATCTTTTAGTCTTGCCAATGTAACAAAGGTTACACGGGCACAGAATCAAATAAATGACATTCTGGGTGTTACAATTAGAAAAGTCTTTTAACAATACTTTATATGTAGAATTTGGCTTAGAAAATTCTTTTTTAGTTACCAGAACATTTTCACAGACGCAGCATGTCCCACATTTAAAATGTCCACACGCTCTTGGAACGAACTTAGGTTTTCCTAGGGCAGATGGTACTAGAATGTCTCTTATATTTGAGTTTCTCTTGTACGCAACCAAGAGTTTTGTATCACTTAGAGAAGAGAGAGGATCCAAAATGTGGCCATGCGTTTCTCAAAATGTTAGCAATCTCTTTTGAGTGTTCTGAAAATGTGATTGTACAAACAACATTGTTAGATGCATCAGGCGTACGTTTCTGTAAAAGGGACATACGATCAGCCGACCAAGCACGTTGGCAGGCTTTAGTGATACAAGCTTCTGGGTATCCACGCTCAACGAATCTTTGACCTAAGATGCCAGCCTGGACTGTAAAATCCTCATCTGTAGTACAGAGTCGTCGAATTCGCAGGAACTGACTCATAGGGAGATTTTCTTTCAATGACCGGTTATGAAAGCTGCTAAAATGTAGAAGAGAATTCCTATCGGTAGGTTTTCGGTACAAAGTGGTAGTAAAACCTTCCGGAGTGTTTTTAATTAATATATCTAGATAGGATATTTCATGTGCACTATATGTGTGCTCAAACTGTAAATGCGGGTCGCAAGAGTTAAGCCACTGGAAAAAACACTGCAACAAATTTTTCTGTACCTTCCCAAATGAGAAACACGTCATCAATGTAACGTTTCCACATTTTTATATTTAATTGATAAGGGTGTGCATTTAAAAAAACTGATTCGAAATGTGAAACATAAAGGTTAGCCACATCTGGGGCTACTGACGAGCCCATTGCAACTCCCTGTATTTGGTGATAATATAGATCTTGGAAGCAGAAAAAATTATTGCACAATATTAAAGTGGCCAATTGAATTAAAAAACTAGTAGGAGTACGAACAGGTACAGTCCTAGTAATTAAATAATCTGCTAAAACTTCAATCGCGGCCTGCTGAGGAATATTAGTGTAAAGGGACTTAATATCTAATGTGACAAGAAAAATATCACTATGGGCACCATCATAAGCTCCAAGTAACTGAATCATATGTGATGAATCACGCACAAACGATGGAGTGAGTTGCACGAATGGCGAAGAAATACATCGAGATATTTGGATATAGGTTCAAATAAAGACCCAATAGCAGAGACAATGGGTCTGCCCGGGGGATTGTCTAAAGATTTGTGAATCTTTGGCAATACATATATCGTAGGCATCACTGGATGGGCCACTGTGAGAAACTGCGCTTCTTTAGCTGTAAGATATCCAGCTTGTGTACCAATATAGATCAACGTGTCAGCCTGTTGTTTAAGAGCCGGAGTGGGATCCTCACGTAATCTTATATAATAACCAACATCTTTAATTTGTCGTAAAATTTCATGAATATAATCATCTCTGTCTTGAATAACGAGCGCTCCACCTTTATCTGCTGGTTTTATGATGATTTCAAAATTCGTTCTTAAACTAGAAAGTGCCTGCTTTCTTCTTTACTCAAATTAAAATAAGTATGCGGTTTTTTTGTGTCATACATTTTTTGTATCTCATGAAGTACAACTTGTTGGAATGTATTAATGATAGCATTGTCAGCTTTAGGCATCCAAGTAGAGGGATTTTTTATGACAGAAAGATCTCTATTACTTGCTTCCTGATTCTTGAAAAACTCTTTAATGTGAAGTTTTCTAAAAAATTTGAACAACTCTACTTGGGTGTTAAACCGATCATGACGGACTGAAGGGACAAAGGACAGCCCCTTTTGTAAAACAGAAATCTCAAGGGGACTAAGGACATATTTAGATAAATTGAAAATGCCCTCTAGGGGCGTTATTGTTGGGTCTCTTGTCCCCTCCCTCTGCCCCTGCCTCTGGAGTAGGTCCCGGACTGATGGTATAGAGGATCCTTGGACGTGGAGGGCTGTTCCTGAAAGCGATTGGAACCCCCTCCTTTCCATAAAGCGTCCATGGAAAAACCCTGATGTTTATTGGAAGGATACTTAGAAGGACCATCTCTAGGAGGAGTAAGTGGAGCTACTGCGCTAACAGATTCAATATGGATACTTCTACTCCTTTTTTCGAAAGGGTTCGGGACTCCCTACAGCAGAGGGCACTCTCTTACGCTGTTTATCCGTTTTAAAATCAAATTTACGCTTCCTTGAAGCGCTTCTAGAGGGGTTTGTATTATTGGTCCAAAATAAACATTCCCAGTTTTATAATCCTCCTCGTCTCTCTTAAATTTCCTTAATTTTCCTATCTTTAATGATTTTCTTATATTCAGACATATTCCTGTCAAAATCCTTTTTAGATCTATCAAATTGTTTTGTCCTTATCTTTTAATGCAGCAAGTTTTGATGACACATCTTCCTTAAATCCAGTAGCTTTCCGACGTGAAGTGTTAATAAGAAGGATCATCAAATCCAAGGAACACTTGTTTAAAATTTTGATCCAATCTGCCATAAAGGAAGGGTCGTCGCGATACATCCCAGGGGCCTTATAAACTCTAAGTCCCCTAGGGATAATCTTGTGACGACAGTTCTCAAGAAGGGATGAAGCGTGCATCTCTTCTTAATAAGTTTCTGGGTTAAATGCACAGTCCTTTCCCATTCTTCTTCTAATCCAACACTCATTTCTTCTTGGTTAAAAAAGGGGTCCTCAGGTAACAAGTCTTGCAAGTCTTTCTCATTATAGCTGAGGACCTCCTGCCACGAGGGAAAACATAGCTCGGAAAGAAGCAGAAGTACCAAAAAAGGAGCTAAGGATCCGCACAATATAGAAGAAAACAAAAAAGCGGAGCCTGGACTGGTATAAAAAACCTTGTTTAGTTTAAATTGCGCCCCAACGCTTTTAGGCCAACGTACTTCTTCAGGTTGTCTTATAGAACACACCTCAAAAATAGTAAACATAAACATAAAAGTTAAAATCATAATATATAAAAAAGATATTGTATTACATCAATAAATAAATAAATAGAATATTGATGAAATAATAAATAAAACCATAACTTACACATAGAGCATCTAAAGGACAAACTATTAATCCATAATAGTTAATTAAAAACCAAATAGATAAAAAATATATTGTAAATACATATACACTGGAAAATACTGAATATCCTTTTTAAAAAAGGGGGGGGGGGGGGAAAAAGAGAGACGAGGAGAAGCAAACAATAAATAAATACCTTAGTAGGAGCAAATTGAATGTTATCCCGGAATGAGCCTACGGGATACTGACGGCTGACAATGAACAAATAAATTATTAAATAAGTAAATAAATACTCACAAAGCAAATAAAATACAATTCTAAAAGATCAATAATACATATTGACAAATATATAACTAAATAATTAATTACATAAATAAATATACATATACATAAAAAAGTGTAAAAAACCACATGTACTGTATAAAAAACATTTATAAAAATAACAATTATAAAAGTAAAACTATATACATGTGTAAATAAAAACTTTTCATATATGAACACAACAAGGTACTTCAGGGAACACAAAAAAAGCAAGTAAAGAAGAATCATCATAGAACCCATATAAAAAGCATATAAAAATAATATGAAAAACACATGTAAAACATGTGAGAATGTATAAAGAAATTATAAAAAAACTATTCCAAAAACAAATTGTAAAAAGGTGGAGACACTCTTAAATGTGCTTAAAAAGTGCATCAAAAAATTGTAATTTTAAAAATGCAGCTTATATAATGTGTTTGTTGTATTGCCAACAAATAGCTAAAAATATCAACCAGAAAACACAAAGTAGTAGAGGAAAGATGGATGATTAGCCGAAATAATTCATGATAGAATTGAAGGTCACATCAAAAAAGTTATCTATTGTGACTTACATGTCATACTTATTGTACTGACAACTTATAACTAAAAATATGAACCGATTATGCTAAATGGAATAATGAGTAGAACAATAAAAAAACAATAAAAACAAAGTATTGAATTAGACAAAGGATGAATATTTAAGAAATAAAACGGAAAATGAAATGTGGTGGCGAGCAGTACTCAACTATTTAAAAGGGAACCACAAACACCAGATCTATCACAAACTTATAAACCTCTCACGGGAACTTCTAATTGTGTTGTTTTGTATAAAACTTGCCAAGAACCTACGTTCTACTCCACTGCATTGTTGAGTGACACGATGGGCTGTGCTGAGAACGCCCAAAAAGAAACGTTTTCCCGCTAGTGCAGGTTTAAAGGGCATTGACTTAAACCGGCAAATAATCGCATAATTAAAAATACTCTGTTGGCACAATAACGGTAGATCAAACCGAGGGCCATATTCAAGACATATGGGCTTACAGTCAGAGTATATGATTAGATTTCGTTATATTTAAAAATGTAAAAAGAACTAACCAAGAGACAGTCGCTTGTGCTATTGTACTGTTGGCTAATGGGGTCGGGCATATTGAAAGCGAACGCTCAAATGCTGACATGTTCCCGTAGTGCAAAGTGGAGTAGAACGTAGGTTCTTGGCAAGTTTTATACAAAACAACACAATTAGAAGTTCCCGTGAGAGGTTTATAAGTTTGTGATAGATCTGGTGTTTGTGGTTCCCTTTTAAATAGTTGAGTACTGCTCGCCACCACATTTCATTTTCCGTTTTATTTCTTAAATATTCATCCTTTGTCTAATTCAATACTTTGTTTTTATTGTTTTTTTATTGTTCTACTCATTATTCCATTTAGCATAATCGGTTCATATTTTTAGTTATAAGTTGTCAGTACAATAAGTATGACATGTAAGTCACAATAGATAACTTTTTTGATGTGACCTTCAATTCTATCATGAATTATTTCGGCTAATCATCCATCTTCCTCTACTACTTTGTGTTTTCTTGGGTTGATATTTTTAGCTATTTGTTGGCAATACAACAAACACATTATATAAGCTGCATTTTTAAAATTACAATTTTTTGATGCACTTTTTTAAGCACATTTAAGAGTGTCTCCACCTTTTTACAATTTGTTTTTGGAATAGGTTTTTTTATAATTTCTTTATACAATTCTCACATGTTTTACATGTGTTTTTCATATTTTTTTTATATGCATTTTTATATGGGTTCTATGATGATTTCTTCTTTACTTGCTTTTTTTTGTGTTCCCACCTGAAGTACCTTGTTGTGTTCATATATGAAAAGTTTTTATTACACATGTTATATAGTTTTACTTTTATAATTGTTATTTTTATAAATGTTTTTTATACAGTACATGTGGTTTTTACACTTTTTTATGTATATGTATATTTATTTATGTAATTAATTATTTAGTTATATATTTGTCAATATGTATTATTGATCTTTTAGAATTGTATTTATTTGCTTTGTGAGTATTTATTTACTTATTTAATAATTTATTTGTTTCATTGTCAGCCGTCAGTATCCCGTAGGCTCATTCCGTGATAACATTCAATTTGCTCCTACTAAGGTATTTATTTATTGTTTGCTTCTCCTCGTCCTCTTTCTTTCCCCCCCCCCCCCATTTTTAAAAAGGTATTCATTATTTTCCAGTGTATATGTATTTTACAATATATTTTTATCTAATTTGTTTTTAATTAACTATTATGGATTAATATTTTGTCCGTTAGATGCTCTATGTGTAAGTTATGGTTTTATTTATTATTTCATCAATATTCTATTTATTTATTTATTGATGTAATACAATATCTTTTTTATATATTATGATTTTAACTTTTATGTTTATGTTTACTATTTTTGAGGTGTGTTCTCTAAGACCCCCTGAAGAAGGCCGGTGGCCGAAACGCGTTGGGGCGCAATAAACAAGGTTTTTTATACCAGTCCAGGCTCCGCTTTTTTGTTTTCTTCTATATTGTGCGGATCCTTAGCTCCTTTTTTGGTACTTTTGCTCTTTGAGCTATGTTTCCCTCGTGGCAGGAGGTCCTCAGCTATAATGAGAAAGACTTGCAAGACTTGTTACCTGAGGACCCCCCTTTTTTTAACCAAGAAGAAATGAGTGTTGGATTAGAAGAAGAATGGGAAAGGACTGTGCATTTAACCCAGAAAATTATTAAAGAAGAGATGCACGCTTCATCCCTTCTTGAAACTGTCGTCACAAGATTATCCCTAGGGGACTTAGAGTTTATAAGGCCCCTGGGATGTATCGCGACGACCCTTCCTTTCTGGCAGATTGGATCAAAATTTTAAACAAGTGTTCCTTGGATTTGATGATCCTTCTTATTAACACTTCACGTCGGAAAGCTACTGGATTTAAGGAAGATGTGTCATCAAAACTTGCTGCATTAAAAGATAAGGACAAACAATTTGATAGATCTAAAAGGATTTTGACAGGAATATGTCTGAATATAAGACAATCATTAAAGATAGGAAATTAAGGAAATTTAAGAGAGACGAGGAGGATTATAAAACTGGAATTTTTATTTTTGGACCAATAATACAAACCCCTCTAGAAGCGCTTCAAGGAAGCGTAAATTTGATTTTAAAACGGATAAACAGCGTAAGAGAGTGCCCTCTGCTGTAGGGAGTCCCGAACCCTTTCGAAAAAGGAGTAGAAGTATCCATATTGAATCTGTTAGCGCAGTAGCTCCCTTACTCCTCCTAGAGATGGTCCCTTCTAAGTATCCTTCCAATAAACATCAGGGTTTTTTCCATGGACGCTTTATGGAAAGGAGGGGGTTCCAATCGCTTTCAGGAACAGCCCTCCACGTCCAAGGATCCTCTATACCATCAGTCCGTTACCTACTCCAGAGGCAGGGGCAGAGGGAGGGGACAAGAGACCCAACAATAACGCCCCTAGAGGGCATTTTCAATTTATCTAAATATGTCCTTAGTCCCCTTGAGATTTCTGTTTTACAAAAGGGGCTGTCCTTTGTCCCTTCAGTCCGTCATGATCGGGTTTACACCCAAGTAGAGTTGTTCAAATTTTTTAGAAAACTTCACATTAAAGAGTTTTTCAAGAATCAGGAAGCAAGTAATAGAGATCTTTCTGTCATAAAAAATCCCTCTACTTGGATGCCTAAAGCTGACAATGCTATCATTAATACATTCCAACAAGTTGTACTTCATGAGATACAAAAAATGTATGACACAAAAAAACCGCATACTTATTTTAATTTGAGTAAAGAAGAAAAGCAGGCACTTTCTAGTTTTAAGAACGAATTTTGAAATCATCATAAACCAGCAGATAAAGGTGGAGCGCTCGTTATTCAAGACAGAGATGATTATATTCATGAAATTTTACGACAAATTAAAGAGTTGGTTATTATATAAGATTACGTGAGGATCCCACTCCGGCTCTTAAACAACAGGCTGACACGTTGATCTATATTGGTACACAAGCTGGATATCTTACAGCTAAAGAAGCGCAGTTTTCTCACAGTGGCCCATCCAGTGATGCCTACGATATATGTATTGCCAAAGATTCACAAATCTTTAGACAATCCCCCGGGCAGACCCATTGTCTCTGCTATTGGGTCTTTATTTGAACCTATATCCAAATATCTCGATGTATTTCTTCGCCCATTCGTGCAACTCACTCCATCGTTTGTGCGTGATTCATCACATATGATTCAGTTACTTGGAGCTATGATGGTGCCCATAGTGATATTTTTCTTGTCACATTAGATATTAAGTCCCTTTACACTAATATTCCTCAGCAGGCCGCGATTGAAGTTTTAGCAGATTATTTAATTACTAGGACTGTACCTGTTCATACTCCTACTAGTTTTTTAATTCAATTGGCCACTTTAATATTGTGCAATAATTTTTTCTGCTTCCAAGATCTATATTATCACCAAATACAGGGAGTTGCAATGGGCTCGTCAGTAGCCCCAGATGTGGCTAACCTTTATGTTTCACATTTCGAATCAGTTTTTTTAAATGCACACCCTTATCAATTAAATATAAAAATGTGGAAACGTTACATTGATGACGTGTTTCTCATTTGGGAAGGTACAGAAAATTTGTTGCAGTGTTTTTTTTCCAGTGGCTTAACTCTTGCGACCCGCATTTACAGTTTGAGCACACATATATTGCACATGAAATATCCTATCTAGATATATTAATTAAAAACACTCCGGAAGGTTTTACTACCACTTTGTACCGAAAACCTACCGATAGGAATTCTCTTCTACATTTTAGCAGCTTTCATAACCGGTCATTGAAAGAAAATCTCCCTATGAGTCAGTTCCTGCGAATTCGACGACTCTGTACTACAGATGAGGATTTTACAGTCCAGGCTGGCATCTTAGGTCAAAGATTCGTTGAGCGTGGATACCCAGAAGCTTGTATCACTAAAGCCTGCCAACGTGCTTGGTCGGCTGATCGTATGTCCCTTTTACAGAAACGTACGCCTGATGCATCTAACAATGTTGTTTGTACAATCACATTTTCAGAACACTCAAAAGAGATTGCTAACATTTTGAGAAACGCATGGCACATTTTGGATCCTCTCTCTTCTCTAAGTGATACAAAACTCTTGGTTGCGTACAAGAGTAACTCAAATATAAGAGACATTCTAGTACCATCTGCCCTAGGAAAACCTAAGTTCGTTCCAAGAGCGTGTGGACATTTTAAATGTGGGACATGCTGCGTCTGTGAAAATGTTCTGGTAACTAAAAAAGAATTTTCTAAGCCAAATTCTACATATAAAGTATTGTTAAAGACTTTTCTAATTGTAACACCCAGAATGTCATTTATTTGATTCTGTGCCCGTGTAACCTTTGTTACATTGGCAAGACTAAAAGATGCATTAAGACACGCATAATCGAGCATAAGAGCAGTATTCGGAGACAGGTGCTGGACAAACCCTTAGTTGATCATTGGGTGGCTGCTCACCATACCCTTTCTGATTTAAAATTTTTGGTATTGAAAGTAGTAAGGCCTCATTGGCGAGGGGGCAATTTAGACAAACTCCTCTTACGTCTCGAACAGAGATTCATTTATGAGTTACGTACATTACACCCTTTGGGGTTGAATCAAGAGGTTGATCTTTCTGTCTTTTTATAGTATTCTTATTTACAATATTCCTTTCCCCCAGCAGCTTCCTTTTCCCTCCCTCTTTTTCTCTCCCCCCCCCTTTCCCCTTCCCCTCCCCTTCCCCCCTCCTTCCCCTCCCCCCTTTCCCCCCCTCCCCCTCCCCTCCCCTTCCCCCCGTTTCCCCCTTTTTTCCTCCCCCCCCTCCCCCTTCCCCCTTCCCCTCCCCTCCCCTCCCTCCCCCTCCCCTCCCCTCCCTTTTCCCCCCCTTTCCCCCCCCTCCCTCTCCCCCCCCCTTTCCCCTCCCTCCCCCTCCCCCTCCCCTCCTCCCCCTATCCCCCCCCTCCCCCCCCCCCTCCCCCCTTCCCCCCCTTCCCCCTCCCCCCCCCTGCCTCTTCCCCCTCCCCTCTCCTCCCCCCTTTTTTCCCTTCCTTCCCCTCCCTCTCCTTCCCCTCCCTTCCCCTCCTTCCCCCTCCCCTTCCCCCCCCTCTCCCCTTCCCCCTCCCCTCCCTCCCTTTCTCCCCCTCCCCCTCCCCCTCCCCCCCCCCTTCCCCCCCTTCCCCCCCTCTCTCCCCCCTTCCCCTCCCCCCCCTTTTTTTTCCTCCCCTTTCCTCCCCCTCCCCCTCCCCTTCCCTCCCTTTCTTCCCCTTTTCCCCCCCTCCCTCCTCCCTCTCTCTTTCCCCTCCTTCTCCTCCCCTTTCCTCCCCTTCCCCCTCCCCCTTTCCCTCCCCCCCTTTCCTCTCCCCCTCCCCCTCTCCCCTTCCCTCCCCTTTTCTCCCCCCCCCCTTCCCCCTTCCCCCTCCCTCCCCTTCTTCCTCCTCCCCCTTCCCCTTTCCCCCCCCCCCTCCCCCTTCCCCCTTCCCCCCCCTTCTCTTTCTCTCATACTATTATACAATCATTTGTTCTCAGTCGGTTTCCCCTCATTTGCATAGATGTAAAAATGATGACATCCATTTGATAAAATGTTTTTCATTATTGTGTTTTGCTCATTTTCAATGTGTGTGTTACACAATTCACAAAAGGAGTACATTTCTCTAGGTATTTAATATATTTTTTTGCTGTTTTCACTCAGTGCCCTTTAACCCCCGCAGCGGCGGGAAAATGTTAGTATTTAAGCGTTCGTTCCTAGTACGCCCTACTCCGTTAGTTAACAGTGCAATAGCACAGAACGCTGGCTCTTGGTAAGCTCCTTTTATACTTTCTTTGAAGATAATACAATTTAATGACATACTCTGATTTTGAGTCCATATGTTTTAACGATGGTTATGTGCTTGCTTTACAGCTAATTTGCCAATAGAGCATTTTTATTCAGTATTTATTTGTACGGTCTTTGGCGGCTTCAAATGTTTGCCCTTTAACCTGTACAAACGTCATCCTTTGGACGTCCGTTTTCAGCACAACCTACTGCTGTAGAGCAGAATGCTGGTTCTCGGCAAGTTTCTCCTTTTTACATTTAATACACATGTATTTAATATTTATTTGTTGTTCTTATTCAGTCCCCTTCACTTTGCACTACGGGAACATGTCAGCATTTGAGCGTTCGCTTTCAATATGCCCGACCCCATTAGCCAACATACAATAGCACAAGCGACTGTCTCTTGGTTAGTTTCTTTTTACATTTTTTAAATATAACGCAATCTAATCATATACTCTGACTGTAAGCCCATATGTCTTGAATATGGCCCTCGTTGTTTGATCTACCGTTATTGTGCCAACAGAGTATTTTTAATTATGCTATTATTTGCCGGTTTAAGTCAATGCCCTTTAAACCTGCACTAGCGGGAAAACGTTTCTTTTTGGGCGTTCTCAGCACAGCCCATCGTGTCACTCAACAATGCAGTGGAGTAGAACGTAGGTTCTTGGCAAGTTTTATACAAAACAACACAATTAGAAGTTCCCGTGAGAGGTTTATAAGTTGTGATAGATCTGGTGTTTGTGGTTCCCTTTTAAATAGTTGAGTACTGCTCGCCACCACATTTCATTTTCCGTTTTATTTCTTAAATATTCATCCTTTGTCTAATTCAATACTTTGTTTTTATTGTTTTTTTATTGTTCTACTCATTATTCCATTTAGCATAATCGGTTCATATTTTTAGTTATAAGTTGTCAGTACAATAAGTATGACATGTAAGTCACAATAGATAACTTTTTTGATGTGACCTTCAATTCTATCATGAATTATTTCGGCTAATCATCCATCTTCCTCTACTACTTTGTGTTTTCTGGTTGATATTTTTAGCTATTTGTTGGCAATACAACAAACACATTATATAAGCTGCATTTTTAAAATTACAATTTTTTGATGCACTTTTTAAGCACATTTAAGAGTGTCTCCACCTTTTTACAATTTGTTTTTGGAATAGTTTTTTTATAATTTCTTTATACAATTCTCACATGTTTTACATGTGTTTTTCATATTATTTTTATATGCGTTTTTATATGGGTTCTATGATGATTTCTTCTTTACTTGCTTTTTTTGTGTTCCCTGAAGTACCTTGTTGTGTTCATATATGAAAAGTTTTTATTACACATGTATATAGTTTTACTTTTATAATTGTTATTTTTATAAATGTTTTTTATACAGTACATGTGGTTTTTACACTTTTTTATGTATATGTATATTTATTTATGTAATTAATTATTTAGTTATATATTTGTCAATATGTATTATTGATCTTTTAGAATTGTATTTATTTGCTTTGTGAGTATTTATTTACTTATTTAATAATTTATTTGTTCATTGTCAGCCGTCAGTATCCCGTAGGCTCATTCCGGGATAACATTCAATTTGCTCCTACTAAGGTATTTATTTATTGTTTGCTTCTCCTCGTCTCTCTCGTTTTCCCCCCCCCCCCATTTTTTAAAAAGGTATTCATTATTTTCCAGTGTATATGTATTTTACAATATATTTTTATCTATTTTGTTTTTAATTAACTATTATGGATTAATAGTTTGTCCTTTAGATGCTCTATGTGTAAGTTATGGTTTTATTTATTATTTCATCATATTCTATTTATTTATTTATTGATGTAATACAATATCTTTTTTATATATTATGATTTTAACTTTTATGTTTATGTTTACTATTTTTGAGGTGTGTTCTCTAAGACCCCCTGAAGAAGGCCGGTGGCCGAAACGCGTTGGGGCGCAATAAACAAGGTTTTTTATACCAGTCCAGGCTCCGCTTTTTTGTTTTCTTCTATATTGTGCGGATCCTTAGCTCCTTTTTTGGTAACATTTGCTCTTTGAGCTATGTTTCCCTCGTGGCAGGAGGTCCTCAGCTATAATGAGAAAGACTTGCAAGACTTGTTACCTGAGGACCCCTTTTTTAACCAAGAAGAAATGAGTGTTGGATTAGAAGAAGAATGGGAAAGGACTGTGCATTTAACCCAGAAACTTATTAAAGAAGAGATGCACGCTTCATCCCTTCTTGAGAACTGTCCGTCACAAGATTATCCCTAGGGGACTTAGAGTTTATAAGGCCCCTGGGATGTATCGCGACGACCCTTCCTTTATGGCAGATTGGATCAAAATTTTAAACAAGTGTTCCTTGGATTTGATGATCCTTCTTATTAACACTTCACGTCGGAAAGCTAACTGGATTTAAGGAAGATGTGTCATCAAAACTTGCTGCATTAAAAGATAAGGACAAACAATTTGATAGATCTAAAAAGGATTTTGACAGGAATATGTCTGAATATAAGAAAATCATTAAAGATAGGAAATTAAGGAATTTAAGAGAGACAGGAGGATTATAAAACTGGGTATGTTTTTTTTTTGACAAATAATACTAACCCCTCTAGTAGCGCTTCAAGGAAGCGTAAATTTGATTTTAAAACGGATTAACATAGTAAGAGAGTGCCCTCTGCTGTAGGGAGTCCCGAACCCTTTCGAAAAAGGAGTAGAAGTATCCATATTGAATCTGTTAGCGCAGTAGCTCCACTTACTCCTCCTAGAGATGGTCCTTCTAAGTATCCTTCCAATAAACATCAGGGTTTTTCCATGGACGCTTTATGGAAAGGAGGGGGTTCCAATCGCTTTCAGGAACAGCCCTCCACGTCCAAGGATCCTCTATACCATCAGTCCGGGACCTACTCCAGAGGCAGGGGCAGAGGGAGGGACAAGAGACCCAACAATAACGCCCCTAGAGGGCATTTTCAATTTATCTAAATATGTCCTTAGTCCCCTTGAGATTTCTGTTTTACAAAAGGGGCTGTCCTTTGTCCCTTCAGTCCGTCATGATCGGTTTTAACACCCAAGTAGAGTTGTTCAAATTTTTTAGAAAACTTCACATTAAAGAGTTTTTCAAGAATCAGGAAGCAAGTAATAGAGATCTTTCTGTCATAAAAAATCCCTCTACTTGGATGCCTAAAGCTGACAATGCTATCATTAATACATTCCAACAAGTTGTACTTCATGATATACAAAAAATGTATGACACAAAAAAAACCGCATACTTATTTTAATTTGAGTAAAGAAGAAAAGCAGGCACTTTCTAGTTTAAGAACGAATTTTGAAATCATCATAAAACCAGCAGATAAAGGTGGAGCGCTCGTTATTCAAGACAGAGATGATTATATTCATGAAATTTTACGACAAATTAAAGATGTTGGTTATTATATAAGATTACGTGAGGATCCCACTCCGGCTCTTAAACAACAGGCTGACACGTTGATCTATATTGGTACACAAGCTGGATATCTTACAGCTAAAGAAGCGCAGTTTCTCACAGTGGCCCATCCAGTGATGCCTACGATATATGTATTGCCAAAGATCACAAATCTTTAGACAATCCCCCGGGCAGACCCATTGTCTCTGCTATTGGGTCTTTATTTGAACCTATATCCAAATATCTCGATGTATTTCTTCGCCCATTCGTGCAACTCACTCCATCGTTTGTGCGTGATTCATCACATATGATTCAGTTACTTGGAGCTTATGATGGTGCCCATAGTGATATTTTTCTTGTCACATTAGATATTAAGTCCCTTTACACTAATATTCCTCAGCAGGCCGCGATTGAAGTTTTAGCAGATTATTTAATTACTAGGACTGTACCTGTTCGTACTCCTACTAGTTTTTTAATTCAATTGGCCACTTTAATATTATGCAATAATTTTTTTCTGCTTCCAAGATCTATATTATCACCAAATACAAGGAGTTGCAATGGGCTCGTCAGTAGCCCCAGATGTGGCTAACCTTTATGTTTCACATTTCGAATCAGTTTTTTAAATGCACACCCTTATCAATTAAATATAAAAATGTGGAAACGTTACATTGATGACGTGTTTCTCATTTGGGAAGGTACAGAAAATTTGTTGCAGTGTGTTTTTTTTCCAGTGGCTTAACTCTTGCGACCCGCATTTACAGTTTGAGCACACATATAGTGCACATGAAATATCCTATCTAGATATATTAATTAAAAACACTCCGGAAGGTTTTACTACCACTTTTGTACCGAAAACCTACCGATAGGAATTCTCTTCTACATTTTAGCAGCTTTCATAACCGGTCATTGAAAGAAAATCTCCCTATGAGTCAGTTCCTGCGAATTCGACGACTCTGTACTACAGATGAGGATTTTACAGTCCAGGCTGGCATCTTAGGTCAAAGATTCGTTGAGCGTGGATACCCAGAAGCTTGTATCACTAAAGCCTGCCAACGTGCTTGGTCGGCTGATCGTATGTCCCTTTTACAGAAACGTACGCCTGATGCATCTAACAAGGTTGTTTGTACAATCACATTTCAGAACACTCAAAAGAGATTGCTAACATTTTGAGAAACGCATGGCACATTTTGGATCCTCTCTCTTCTCTAAGTGATACAAAACTCTTGGTTGCGTACAAAGAAACTCAAATATAAGAGACATTCTAGTACCATCTGCCCTAGGAAAACCTAAGTTCGTTCCAAGAGCGTGTGGACATTTTAAATGTGGGACATGCTGCGTCTGTGAAAATGTTCTGGTAACTAAAAAAGAATTTTCTAAGCCAAATTCTACATATAAAGTATTGTTAAAAGACTTTTCTATTGTAACACCCAGAATGTCATTTATTTGATTCTGTGCCCGTGTAACCTTTGTTACATTGGCAAGACTAAAAGATGCATTAAGACACGCATAATCGAGCATAAGAGCAGTATTCGGAGACAGGTGCTGGACAACCCTTAGTTGATCATTGGGTGGCTGCTCACCATACCCTTTCTGATTTAAAATTTTTGGTATTGAAAGTAGTAAGGCCTCATTGGCGAGGGGGCAATTTAGACAAACTCCTCTTACGTCTCGAACAGAGATTCATTTATGAGTTACGTACATTACACCCTTTGGGGTTGAATCAAGAGGTTGATCTTTCTGTCTTTTTATAGTATTCTTATTTACAATATTCCTTTCCCCCAGCAGCTTCCTTTTCCCTCCCTCTTTTTCTCCCCCCCCCCCTTTCCCCTTCCCCTCCCCTTCCCCCTCCTTCCCCTTCCCCCTCTTCCCCTTTCCCCCCCTCCCCCCTCCCCTTCCCCCCTTTTTTCCTTCCCCTTCCTCCCCCTTCCCCTCTTTCCCCCTCCCCTCCCCCTCCCCTCCCCTCCCTTTTCCCCCCCTCCCTCTCCCCCCCTCCCTCTCCCCCTCCCCCTTTCCCCTCCCTCCCCCTCCCCCTCCCCTCCTTCCCCTCTCCCTCCCTTCCCCCTCCCCCTCCCCCCTTCCCCCCCTTCCCCCTCCCCCCCCTGCCTCTTCCCCCTCCCCTCCCCTCCCCCCTTTTTTTCCCTTCCTTCCCCTCCCTCCCTCTCCTTCCCCTCCCTTCCCCTCCTTCCCCCCCCTCCCCTTCCCCCCCCCTCTCCCCTTCCCCCTCCCCTCCCTCCCTTTCTCCCCCTCCCCCCTCCCCCTCCCCCTCCCCCTTCCCCCCCTTCCCCCCCGCTCTCTCCCCCCTTCCCCTCCCCCCCCCTTTTTTCCTCCCCTTTCCTCCCCCTCCCCCTCCCCTTCCCTCCCTTTCTTCCCCTTTTTCCTCCCCCCCTCCCTCCTCCCTCTCTCTTTCCCCTCCTTCTCCTCCCCTTTCCTCCCCTTCCCCCTCCCCCCTTTCCCTCCCCCCCTTTCCTCTCCCCTCCCCCTCCCCTCTCCCCTTCCCTCCCCTTTTCCTCTCCCCCCCCCTTCCCCCTTCCCCCTCCCTCCCCTTCTTCCTCCTCCCCCTTCCCCTTTCCCCCCTCCCCCTTCCCCCTTCCCCTTCCCCCCCCCTTCTCTTTCTCTCATACTATTATACAATCATTTGTTCTCAGTCGGTTTCCCCTCATTTGCATAGATGTAAAAATGATGACATCCATTTGATAAATGTTTTTCATTATTGTGTTTTGCTCATTTTCAATGTGTGTGTTACACAATTCACAAAGGAGTACATTTCTCTAGGTATTTAATATATTTTTTTGCTGTTTTCACTCAGTGCCCTTTAACCCGCAGCGGCGGGAAAATGTTAGTATTTAAGCGTTCGTTCCTAGTACGCCCTACTCCGTTAGTTAACAGTGCAATAGCACAGAACGCTGGCTCTTGGTAAGCTCCTTTTATACTTTCTTTGAAGATAATACAATTTAATGACATACTCTGATTTTGAGTCCATATGTTTTAACGATGGTTATGTGCTTGCTTTACAGCTAATTTGCCAATAGAGCATTTTTATTCAGTATTTATTTGTACGGTCTTTGGCGGCTTCAAATGTTTGCCCTTTAACCTGTACAAACGTCATCCTTTGGACGTCCGTTTTCAGCACAACCTACTGCTGTAGAGCAGAATGCTGGTTCTCGGCAAGTTTTCTCTTCTCCTTTTTACATTTAATACACATGTATTTAATATTTTATTTTGTTGTTCTTATTCAGTCCCCTTCACTTTGCACTACGGGAACATGTCAGCATTTGAGCGTTCGCTTTCAATATGCCCGACCCCATTAGCCAACAGTACAATAGCACAAGCGACTGTCTCTTGGTTAGTTCTTTTTACATTTTTAAATATAACGCAATCTAATCATATACTCTGACTGTAAGCCCATATGTCTTGAATATGGCCCTCGGTTTGATCTACCGTTATTGTGCCAACAGAGTATTTTTAATTATGCGATTATTTGCCGGTTTAAGTCAATGCCCTTTAAACCTGCACTAGCGGGAAAACGTTTCTTTTTGGGCGTTCTCAGCACAGCCCATCGTGTCACTCAACAATGCAGTGGAGTAGAACGTAGGTTCTTGGCAAGTTTTATACAAAACAACACAATTAGAAGTTCCCGTGAGAGGTTTATAAGTTTGTGATAGATCTGGTGTTTGTGGTTCCCTTTTAAATAGTTGAGTACTGCGCTCGCCACCACATTTCATTTTCCGTTTTATTTCTTAAATATTCATCCTTTGTCTAATTCAATACTTTGTTTTTATTGTTTTTTTATTGTTCTACTACTCATTATTCCATTTAGCATAATCGGTTCATATTTTTAGTTATAAGTTGTCAGTACAATAAGTATGACATGTAAGTCACAATAGATAACTTTTTTGATGTGACCTTCAATTCTATCATGAATTATTTCGGCTAATCATCCATCTTCCTCTAACTACTTGTGTGTTTTCTGGTTGATATTTTTAGCTATTTGTTTGGCAATACAACAAACACATTATATAAGCTGCATTTTTAAAATTACAATTTTTTGATGCACTTTTTAAGCACATTTAAGAGTGTCTCCACCTTTTTACAATTTGTTTTTGGAATAGTTTTTTTATAATTTCTTTATACAATTCTCACATGTTTTACATGTGTTTTTCATATTATTTTTATATGCGTTTTTTATATGGGTTCTATGATGATTTCTTCTTTACTTGCTTTTTTTGTGTTCCCTGAAGTACCTTGTTTGTGTTCATATATGAAAAGTTTTTATTACACATGTATATAGTTTTACTTTTATAATTGTTATTTTTATAAATGTTTTTTATACAGTACATGTGGTTTTTACACTTTTTTATGTATATGTATATTTATTTATGTAATTAATTATTTAGTTATATATTTGTCAATATGTATTATTGATCTTTTAGAATTGTATTTATTTGCTTTGTGAGTATTTATTTACTTATTTAATAATTTATTTGTTCATTGTCAGCCGTCAGTATCCCGTAGGCTCATTCCGGGATAACATTCAATTTGCTCCTACTAAGGTATTTATTTATTGTTTGCTTCTCCTCCTCGTCTCTCTTTTTTTTCCCCCCCCCCTCCCCCCCTTTTTTTAAAAGGTATTCATTATTTTCCAGTGTATATGTATTTTACAATATATTTTTATCTATTTTGTTTTTAATTAACTATTATGGATTAATAGTTTGTCCTTTAGATGCTCTATGTGTAAGTTATGGTTTTATTTATTATTTCATCAATATTCTATTTATTTATTTATTGATGTAATACAATATCTTTTTTATATTTATGATTTTAACTTTTATGTTTATGTTTACTATTTTTGAGGTGTGTTCTCTAAGACCCCCTGAAGAAGGCCGGTGGCCGAAACGCGTTGGGGCGCAATAAACAAGGTTTTTTATACCAGTCCAGGCTCCGCTTTTTTGTTTTCTTCTATATTGTGCGGATCCTTAGCTCCTTTTTTGGTACTTTTGCTCTTTGAGCTATGTTTCCCTCGTGGCAGGAGGTCCTCAGCTATAATGAGAAAGACTTGCAAGACTTGTTACCTGAGGACCCCTTTTTTAACCAAGAAGAAATGAGTGTTGGATTAGAAGAAGAATGGGAAAGGACTGTGCATTTAACCCAGAAACTTATTAAAGAAGAGATGCACGCTTCATCCCTTCTTGAGAACTGTCGTCACAAGATTATCCCTAGGGGACTTAGAGTTTATAAGGCCCCTGGGATGTATCGCGACGACCCTTCCTTTATGGCAGATTGGATCAAAATTTTAAACAAGTGTTCCTTGGATTTGATGATCCTTCTTATTAACACTTCACGTCGGAAAGCTACTGGATTTAAGGAAGATGTGTCATCAAAACTTGCTGCATTAAAAGATAAGGACAAACAATTTGATAGATCTAAAAAGGATTTTGACAGGAATATGTCTGAATATAAGAAAATCATTAAAGATAGGAAATTAAGGAAATTTAAGAGAGACGAGGAGGATTATAAAACTGGGAATGTTTATTTTTGGACCAATAATACAAACCCCTCTAGAAGCGCTTCAAGGAAGCGTAAATTTGATTTTAAAACGGATAAACAGCGTAAGAGAGTGCCCTCTGCTGTAGGGAGTCCCGAACCCTTTCGAAAAAGGAGTAGAAGTATCCATATTGAATCTGTTAGCGCAGTAGCTCCACTTACTCCTCCTAGAGATGGTCCTTCTAAGTATCCTTCCAATAAACATCAGGGTTTTTCCATGGACGCTTTATGGAAAGGAGGGGGTTCCAATCGCTTTCAGGAACAGCCCTCCACGTCCAAGGATCCTCTATACCATCAGTCCGGGACCTACTCCAGAGGCAGGGGCAGAGGGAGGGGACAAGAGACCCAACAATAACGCCCCTAGAGGGCATTTTCAATTTATCTAAATATGTCCTTAGTCCCCTTGAGATTTCTGTTTTACAAAAGGGGCTGTCCTTTGTCCCTTCAGTCCGTCATGATCGGTTTAACACCCAAGTAGAGTTGTTCAAATTTTTTAGAAAACTTCACATTAAAGAGTTTTTCAAGAATCAGGAAGCAAGTAATAGAGATCTTTCTGTCATAAAAAATCCCTCTACTTGGATGCCTAAAGCTGACAATGCTATCATTAATACATTCCAACAAGTTGTACTTCATGAGATACAAAAAATGTATGACACAAAAAAAAACCGCATACTTATTTTAATTTGAGTAAAGAAGAAAAGCAGGCACTTTCTAGTTTAAGAACGAATTTTGAAATCATCATAAAACCAGCAGATAAAGGTGGAGCGCTCGTTATTCAAGACAGAGATGATTATATTCATGAAATTTTACGACAAATTAAAGATGTTGGTTATTATATAAGATTACGTGAGGATCCCACTCCGGCTCTTAAACAACAGGCTGACACGTTGATCTATATTGGTACACAAGCTGGATATCTTACAGCTAAAGAAGCGCAGTTTCTCACAGTGGCCCATCCAGTGATGCCTACGATATATGTATTGCCAAAGATTCACAAATCTTTAGACAATCCCCCGGGCAGACCCATTGTCTCTGCTATTGGGTCTTTATTTGAACCTATATCCAAATATCTCGATGTATTTCTTCGCCCATTCGTGCAACTCACTCCATCGTTTGTGCGTGATTCATCACATATGATTCAGTTACTTGGAGCTTATGATGGTGCCCATAGTGATATTTTTCTCTTGTCACATTAGATATTAAGTCCCTTTACACTAATATTCCTCAGCAGGCCGCGATTGAAGTTTTAGCAGATTATTTAATTACTAGGACTGTACCTGTTCGTACTCCTACTAGTTTTTTTTAATTCAATTGGCCACTTTAATATTGTGCAATAATTTTTTCTGCTTCCAAGATCTATATGATCACCCAAGACAGGGAGGTGCAATGGGCTCGTCAGTAGCCCCAGATGTGGCTAACCTTTATGTTTCACATTTCGAATCAGTTTTTTTAAATGCACACCCTTATCAATTAAATATAAAAATGTGGAAACGTTACATTGATGACGTGTTTCTCATTTGGGAAGGTACAGAAAATTTGTTGCAGTGTTTTTTCCAGTGGCTTAACTCTTGCGACCCGCATTTACAGTTTGAGCACACATATAGTGCACATGAAATATCCTATCTAGATATATTAATTAAAAACACTCCGGAAGGTTTTACTACCACTTTGTACCGAAAACCTACCGATAGGAATTCTCTTCTACATTTTAGCAGCTTTCATAACCGGTCATTGAAAGAAAATCTCCCTATGAGTCAGTTCCTGCGAATTCGACGACTCTGTACTACAGATGAGGATTTTACAGTCCAGGCTGGCATCTTAGGTCAAAGATTCGTTGAGCGTGGATACCCAGAAGCTTGTATCACTAAAGCCTGCCAACGTGCTTGGTCGGCTGATCGTATGTCCCTTTTACAGAAACGTACGCCTGATGCATCTAACAATGTTGTTTGTACAATCACATTTTCAGAACACTCAAAAGAGATTGCTAACATTTTGAGAAACGCATGGCACATTTTGGATCCTCTCTCTTCTCTAAGTGATACAAAACTCTTGGTTGCGTACAAGAGAAACTCAAATATAAGAGACATTCTAGTACCATCTGCCCTAGGAAAACCTAAGTTCGTTCCAAGAGCGTGTGGACATTTTAAATGTGGGACATGCTGCGTCTGTGAAAATGTTCTGGTAACTAAAAAAGAATTTTCTAAGCCAAATTCTACATATAAAGTATTGTTAAAAGACTTTTCTAATTGTAACACCCAGAATGTCATTTATTTGATTCTGTGCCCGTGTAACCTTTGTTACATTGGCAAGACTAAAAGATGCATTAAGACACGCATAATCGAGCATAAGAGCAGTATTCGGAGACAGGTGCTGGACAAACCCTTAGTTGATCATTGGGTGGCTGCTCACCATACCCTTTCTGATTTAAAATTTTTGGTATTGAAAGTAGTAAGGCCTCATTGGCGAGGGGGCAATTTAGACAAACTCCTCTTACGTCTCGAACAGAGATTCATTTATGAGTTACGTACATTACACCCTTTGGGGTTGAATCAAGAGGTTGATCTTTCTGTCTTTTTATAGTATTCTTATTTACAATATTCCTTTCCCCCAGCAGCTTCCTTTTCCCTCCCTCTTTTTCTCCCCCCCCCCTTTCCCCTTCCCCTCCCCTTCCCCCCTCCTTCCCCTCCCCCCTTTCCCCCCCCTCCCCTTCCCCCCGTTTCCCCCTTTTTTCCTCCCCCTTCCTCCCCCTTCCCCTCTTTCCCCCTCCCCTCCCCCTCCCCTCCCCTCCCTTTTCCCCCCCTTTCCCCCCCCTCCCTCTCCCCCCCTCCCTCTCCCCCCCTCCCTCTCCCCCTCCCCCTTTCCCCCTCCCTCCCCCCCTCCCCCTCCCCTCCTTCCCCTCTCCCTCCCTTCCCCCTCCCCCTCCCCCCTTCCCCCCCTTCCCCCTCCCCCCCCTGCCTCTTCCCCCTCCCTCCCCTCCCCTCCCCCCTTTTTCCCTTCCTTCCCCTCCCTCTCCTTCCCCTCCCTTCCCCTCCTTCCCCCTCCCCTTCCCCCCCCTCTCTCCCCTTCCCCCTCCCCTCCCTCCCTTTCTCCCCCCTCCCCCCTCCCCCTCCCCCTTCCCCCCCCTTCCCCCCCCTCTCTCCCCCCTTCCCCTCCCCCCCCCTTTTTTCCTCCCCTTTCCTCCCCCTCCCCCTCCCCTTCCTTCCCTTTCTTCCCCTTTTCCCCCCCTCCCTCCTCCCTCTCTCTTTCCCCTCCTTCTCCTCCCCTTTCCTCCCCTTCCCCCTCCCCCCTTTCCCTCCCCCCCTTTCCTCTCCCCCTCCCCCTCTCCCCTTCCCTCCCCTTTTCTTTCTCTCCCCCCCCCCTTCCCCCTTCCCCCTCCCTCCCCTTCTTCCTCCTCCCCCTTCCCCTTTCCCCCCCCTCCCCCTTCCCCCTTCCCCCCCCCCTTCTCTTTCTCTCATACTATTATACAATCATTTGTTCTCAGTCGGTTTCCCCTCATTTGCATAGATGTAGAAATGATGACATCCATTTGATAAAATGTTTTTCATTATTGTGTTTTGCTCATTTTCAATGTGTGTGTTACACAATTCACAAAAGGAGTACATTTCTCTAGGTATTTAATATATTTTTTTGCTGTTTTCACTCAGTGCCCTTTAACCCGCAGCGGCGGGAAAATGTTAGTATTTAAGCGTTCGTTCCTAGTACGCCCTACTCCGTTAGTTAACAGTGCAATAGCACAGAACGCTGGCTCTTGGTAAGCTCCTTTTATACTTTCTTTGAAGATAATACAATTTAATGACATACTCTGATTTTGAGTCCATATGTTTTAACGATGGTTATGTGCTTGCTTTACAGCTAATTTGCCAATAGAGCATTTTTATTCAGTATTTATTTGTACGGTCTTTGGCGGCTTCAAATGTTTGCCCTTTAACCTGTACAAACGTCATCCTTTGGACGTCCGTTTTCAGCACAACCTACTGCTGTAGAGCAGAATGCTGGTTCTCGGCAAGTTTCTCCTTTTTACATTTAATACACATGTATTTAATATTTATTTGTTGTTCTTATTCAGTCCCCTTCACTTTGCACTACGGGAACATGTCAGCATTTGAGCGTTCGCTTTCAATATGCCCGACCCCATTAGCCAACAGTACAATAGCACAAGCGACTGTCTCTTGGTTAGTTCTTTTTACATTTTTAAATATAACGCAATCTAATCATATACTCTGACTGTAAGCCCATATGTCTTGAATATGGCCCTCGGTTTGATCTACCGTTATTGTGCCAACAGAGTATTTTTAATTATGCGATTATTTGCCGGTTTAAGTCAATGCCCTTTAAACCTGCACTAGCGGGAAAACGTTTCTTTTTGGGCGTTCTCAGCACAGCCCATCGTGTCACTCAACAATGCAGTGGAGTAGAACGTAGGTTCTTGGCAAGTTTTATACAAAACAACACAATTAGAAGTTCCCGTGAGAGGTTTATAAGTTTGTGATAGATCTGGTGTTTGTGGTTCCCTTTTAAATAGTTGAGTACTGCTCGCCACCACATTTCATTTTCCGTTTTATTTCTTAAATATTCATCCTTTGTCTAATTCAATACTTTGTTTTTATTGTTTTTTTATTGTTCTACTCATTATTCCATTTAGCATAATCGGTTCATATTTTTAGTTATAAGTTGTCAGTACAATAAGTATGACATGTAAGTCACAATAGATAACTTTTTTGATGTGACCTTCAATTCTATCATGAATTATTTCGGCTAATCATCCATCTTCCTCTACTACTTTGTGTTTTCTGGTTGATATTTTTAGCTATTTGTTGGCAATACAACAAACACATTATATAAGCTGCATTTTTAAAATTACAATTTTTTGATGCACTTTTTAAGCACATTTAAGAGTGTCTCCACCTTTTTACAATTTGTTTTTGGAATAGTTTTTTATAATTTCTTTATACAATTCTCACATGTTTTACATGTGTTTTTCATATTATTTTTATATGCGTTTTTATATGGGTTCTATGATGATTTCTTCTTTACTTGCTTTTTTTGTGTTCCCTGAAGTACCTTGTTGTGTTCATATATGAAAAGTTTTTATTACACATGTATATAGTTTTACTTTTATAATTGTTATTTTTATAAATGTTTTTTATACAGTACATGTGGTTTTTACACTTTTTTATGTATATGTATATTTATTTATGTAATTAATTATTTAGTTATATATTTGTCAATATGTATTATTGATCTTTTAGAATTGTATTTATTTGCTTTGTGAGTATTTATTTACTTATTTAATAATTTATTTGTTCATTGTCAGCCGTCAGTATCCCGTAGGCTCATTCCGGGATAACATTCAATTTGCTCCTACTAAGGTATTTATTTATTGTTTGCTTCTATTCTTATGATTTTTACCCCCCCCCCCCCCCTTTTTTAAAAAGGTATTCATTATTTTCCAGTGTATATGTATTTTACAATATATTTTTATCTATTTTGTTTTTAATTAACTATTATGGATTAATAGTTTGTCCTTTAGATGCTCTATGTGTAAGTTATGGTTTTATTTATTATTTCATCAATATTCTATTTATTTATTTATTGATGTAATACAATATCTTTTATATATTATGATTTTAACTTTTATGTTTATGTTTACTATTTTTGAGGTGTGTTCTCTAAGACCCCCTGAAGAAGGCCGGTGGCCGAAATGCGTTGGGGCGCAATAAACAAGGTTTTTTATACCAGTCCAGGCTCCGCTTTTTTGTTTTCTTCTATATTGTGCGGATCCTTAGCTCCTTTTTTGGTACTTTTGCTCAATGAGATGGTCTATCCACCCATGAAATATTCACCTAATCAACCATGCGATTTCTACAACACAGTGAGACTGATCATATCCTCCTCAATCCAAGATTAGCTGAGAGTGGCTAATCTAGCTCCTTATAGACCATCGGTGCTGCATTATTTCCTAGGCTTGCAGGATTTCTGCTTCCATGCAGTTAATAAGAAGGATATTTAATTGAAGGTTTTATTTCATGTCTGGGGAGGCAGATGATGTGATCTGTCCTTTATAAACTTGTCATCCTTGCAATGAGATAGTCAATTGTGTGTTAGTGGGAAAGTAGGAGAGGTGAAGACCAATTTTAGATTGGTCATGGAGAAGGGTATTGAGATGTCCAGTCAGGAAATGTACATTTCCACTGGAATTTTACAAAGGTTCTGCCAAACATGGTAACCTTTTGTAAAATACGTATAAGCAGGGGCGGCCCAAGGGGGGTGCGGGGCCATGTGCGGAGATTACCGGGGAAAATGGTAGAAACCATCATAAAGAATAAAATTATTCAGCATTTAGATAGTCATGACCTAATGGGAGACAGCCAACATGGCTTTAGACAAGGAAGATCTTGTCTAACTAATCTGTTATGTTTTTTTGAAGGAGTGAATAATCAGGTGGACAAAGGTGAGTCGGTTGATATTGTGTATCTGGACTTTCAGAAAGCCTTTGACAAGGTCCCTCATGAGAGACTTTTGGCAAAACTAAAGAGTCATGGGATAGGAGGCAGTGTACTATTGTGGATCAGGAACTGGTTAAAAGATAGAAAGCAGAGGGTAGGGCTAAATGGCCAATTTTCCCAATGGAGAAAGGTGAATAGTGGTGTACCCCAGGGATCTGTGCTGGGTCCGCTGCTTTTTGACATATTCATAAATGACCTGGAAAGTGGAATAACGAGTGAGGTTATCAAATTTGCAGATGACACAAAACTATTTAAAGTTGTTAAAACCCAAGAGGATTGTGGAAAATTGCAAGAGGATCTTGATAAATTGGAAGACTGGGCATCAAAATGGCAGATGAAATTTAATGTGGACAAGTGCAAGGTTATGCACCTAGGGAAGAACAACCGAAACTATGGTTACACGATGCAAGGTTCCACATTAGGAACCACCACCCAGGAAAAAGATTTAGGCATCATTGTGGATACCATGTTAAAACCCTCGGCCCAGTGTGCAGCAGCGGTCAAGAGATCAAATAGAATGCTAGGTATGATAAGGAAAGGAATGGAAAATAAAACAAGAGATATTATAATGCCTCTATATCATTCCATGGTGAGACCGCACCTTGAATATTGTGTGCAATTCTGGTCGCCGTATCTTAAAAAGGATATAGCGATTTTAGAAAAGGTTCAGAGAAGAGCCACCAAAATGGTAAAGGGGATGGAAGGATACTCCTATGAAGAAAGGCTAAAAAGGTTAGGGCTCTTTAACCTGGAAAAGAGACGGCTGAGGGGAGATATGATAGAAGTCTATAAATTAATGAACGGAGTGGAACGGGTAAACGTAGATCAATTGTTTACGTTATCAGAATATAGAAAGACTAGGGGACATGCAATGAAGCTACAGGGTAAACTATTTAAGACTAATAAAAGAAAATATTTTTTCACTCAACGTGTAATCAAACTCTGGAATTTGTTACCGGAGGATGTAGTAAAGGCTGTTAGTGTAGCTGGGTTTAAAAAAGGTTTGGACAAGTTCCTGGAGGAAAGGTCCATAAACCATTATTAATAAGGGACCCAGGATAACAATGCTTGAACCAATACAAGCATTGTGGAACCTGTGTCCCTTGGGGAAACTGCTAGGTACATATGACCTAGATTGGCCACTGTTGGAAACGGAATACTGGGCTTGATGGACCTTGGTCTGACCCAGTATGGCATATCTTATATTCTTATGTTCTATGTTGCTGTGTTCTTTGCAAGTAAAAGGCTAAAGCTCTTTTACAATCCAAAGTATGAAGATTCCTTTCTGCATTTGACGCATGAGGTCTTGGAAAGAACACAGGCAGGTAGACTGCTTGATTAAGATGAAAAGGTGAGACCACCTTTGGCATAAAGTGTGGATGAGTCCGAAGGACTACCTTGTCATGATGAAACCTTGTATAAGATGGATCAGCTACTAGTGTTTGCAATTCACTGATACGGCGGGCTGATGTGATTGCAATGAGAAAGATAACTTTCCAAGAAAGGAATTTCAATGAGGTAGTAGCCAAGGGTTCAAAAGGAGGCTTCATGAGCTGACCAAGAACCAGGTTTAAGTCCCATGCCACCGGTGGTGGCCTAATGGGAGGTTTGGTTAGAAGAAGGCCTCTCATAAATCTTGCAATAAGAGGATGGGAGGAGATAGGTTGTCCATTTAGAGGCTTGAGGAAAGCTGCAATAGCACTCAAATGGACTCTTACAGAGTTAATTTTAAGTCCTGCATTGGATAAATGAAGGAGATATTCCAGTAAGGATTCCAGAGGTATCACAAGGGGGTTAAGTCCCTTCTGCGAACATCATATGGTAAACCTTCTCCACTTGAAAGCATAAGAGTGTCTTGTGGAAGGTTTCCTGGAAGCATGAAGGACATCCTTGACTTCCTGAGAGAGGTTAAGATCCTGAAGATCTAGGCCTTCAGCAACCAAGCTCGGAGGTGCAGAGATTGGGGATTGGGATGCCATAGCATTCCGTCCTCCTGAGATAGGAGATCTGGAGCAGATCCCAACTCCAGGGAGGGAGCTTGAGAGAGATGTAGAAGCAGAGGGTACCACATTTGCCGTGGCCAACGTGGAGCTATGAGGATCATACGCCCTCTGTCTCTCTGAAGCTTGAAGAGGGTTTTGGGAATTAGGGGAATGGGTGGAAAGGCATACAGGAAGCCTTGACCCCAGTGAAGAAGGAAAGCATCCCTGGCCTGAGAGCCCTGAGCCGGAATTCTGGAACAGAACCGGGGAAGTTTGGCATTCAACGGACTTGCAAAGAGGTCTATGTCTATGGCCACCTGGTCTGCATGTAGAGACCATTCGTGTGGAAGCAGAACTCGACTGAGTCTGTCTGCCCAAGAGTTTTGAATGCCTGGGAGATACACTGCCAGGAGATGAATCTGATGCTCTCTGGTGAGGGCCCATAGTCGCAAAGCTTCGTTGCAAAGTGACAGAGAGCCTGTTCCCCCCTGCTTGTTTACATAGAACATTGCTACCTGATTGTCCGTATGAACGAGGACTGTCTTGTAGCTGAGCAGAGTATGGAACACTCGAAGAGCAAGAAAGATTGCTCTGAGCTGTAAGAGATTGATATGCAGATGAGTCTCCTGTGGAGTCCAGGTGCCCTGGGTGGAGAGGTCTTGCAGATGAGCTCCCCAACCCATTGGTGAAGAATCTGTTGTGAGAGTTGCTTGGGGTAAGGGTTATTGAAAAGGGGACCCCAGCAACAAATTTTGAGTGGACTGCCACCATTGGAGGGACAAAATAAGGCGACTTGTGTTTGCTATCTTGTCTGACAGGCATCCTGAAGCCTGGGTCCATTGGGTGGATAAAGTCCACTGGGCAACCCTCATATAGAGGCGAGCATAAGGAACCACATGCACTGTAGATGCCATGTGGCCTGAGAGTTGTAGCATTTCTCGGGCAGTGAGGAAGGGTTTTAGCACTGCTTGAGAAGCTAACTGCACTATGCGAAGGCAACGGGCCTGGGGGAAATAGGCCCTTGCCCTTCTGGTATCCAGAACAGCTCCTATGAACTCTAGAGACTGAGTGGGAGTTAGACTAGATTTTGGGATGTTTATAACTAGACCCAAATACTGAAGGATACACATTGTGCAAGATAGAGAAGCTGTGGCCTCTGGCTCTGATGGGGCTTGAATGAGCCAGTCGTCTAAGTAGGGGAAGACAAAGATGCCCAGAGTGTGGAGAAATGCAGCTAACACAGCCATGCATTTTGTGAACACTCTCGGAGCTGAGGCCAGGCCAAAAGGAAGCACCCTGTATTGGTAGTGCTTTCCCTGGAACAGATACTGAAGGAATTTTCTGTGGGCAGGATGGATGAGAACATGAGTTTACGCATCCTTGAGATCTAGAGAACAAAGCCAATCCTGACTCTGAAGGTATGGCAGCAGAGTTCCTAAAGAAACCATCTTGAACTTCTCCTTGAAGAGGAATTTGTTCAATTCTCTGAGGTCCAGAATAGGTCTGTATCCCCCTGTTTTCTTTGGAATAAGGAAATAGGGGGAGTAAAACCCTGTACCCTGTTGATGAAGGGGTACTTCTTCTATGGCCCCCTGGTCTAGAAGTATGGTGACCTCTTGATCTAACAGGTTGATAAGAGAGGTCTGAGAACTGAACTGCCTTACCATTGTGGAAGGGGGCATGCTCAAGAAATGAAGCTTGTACCCTTCCTTTATGATGGAGAGGGTCCAATGCTCTGCTGTTATTTGCCCCCATCTTGGGGCAAAGTGACATAACCTTCCTGGAATGGTGGAAGGCTCTGGTCCGTCCAGGGGCAGGAAGGCTAAGTTCTCTAGATGCAAGTCAAAGGCCTTGTGGAGGCTGAGACTGCTGAGGCGGTTGAGGCTTAGCAGTCTTTGCCTTTCTTTGCTTGGATGGTTGCTGACCCTTCTGAACAGGATGACCTGCAGCATGTCCCTGCTGAGAATAAGCAGGATAAAACCTTTTCTTTTTGGAAAAGAATGGCTTCTTGAAAGATTTCTTTCTTGCAGGATCAGCTGTGCCCTTGGACAGTCTGTCCAAGGTAGAATTGTCAGCATCCAACTCATTGGCTTTTTGTTGCCAATCTCTACCAAACAGGTTCTCACCAGTACAAGGAAATTGCCCAATTTATCTTGTACCCAGAGCTCCAGATCAGATGCCTGGAGCCAGGTGATTCTACGTGCACCTATGGCAATAGCAGAGGTTCTGCTTATGCACTCAAAACAGTCAAAAGCTGCACGATTGACAAATTTGGAAACATCCTGGGCATGTTTGACCAACGTGAGAAAATCCTGTCTTCTATTCCTCAGGAAGAAGAGGACCCAAAACTTCTAAATCTCCGGTGATTTCCTTCAGGAACATTCCCATATATAAAATATAGGAACTGATCCTGGCAGAGAGCATGGAAGCTTGGAAGGTACGACGTCCAAAAGCATCCAAAGTTCTGCACTCACGTCCAGGGAGATTAGAGGCATGTCTCTTTGCACTTCTGATCCTTCTCATAGCTGACTCCACCACAATGGAGTGATGAGGAAGCTGAGTTTTCTGGAACCCAGGTCAAGGAGGGGACTCGATACATAGTGTCAAGTCTACGAGAATGGGGAGAGGTGGTAAGAGGGGTCTCCCACATTCTGAGCATGAGATCATGTAAGATCTCATGTATAGGCAGAGTAGCTGCCTCCTTAGGAGCTTTAGGATATTGTAAAATTTCCAGCTCCTTTGCTCTGGGCTCTGTTTCAGGAGCCACAGTAATGGAAAGACCCTTAGCCACCTCCCTGATGAAATCCTGGAAGGAGATATCTTCTGGGGGAGACATTCTGAGCTTAGTGGAGGAAGGCTCCTCAGGCAGAAGTGTTCCGGTATTGACAGAACTATCAGAATCCTCAGATTCTGCAGAGGACTCGAAGTATCGTCTGTCCGGAAGCTCTTGCAGAGCCCGATACCCATACCGGCCGAAGTCGGTATCGGGATAGATCGGTACCGGTGCATCGGTACCGGAAGGCATCGGGTGACTTGGCGCCGGTAATGGGGACACCGATGTCAATGCCATCGGTACCGGTACCGATGTCGGCACTGGGGCCAGTGCCGGTACCGATGGAACTCTCTGATGCGGTTCCGAGGGCTTCGATGCCGCAAGGAGAGCCGCCAGACTGCGTTCAATAGCCAGGAACCGCTGGTCTATTGACGCTGCCGATGCCTGGATGTCGGTACCGGAGGAAACCGCCGGTACCCCAGAGCATGGCACCAGGAGTTCTGCCGAGGCCGAGGCTTCAAGAACATCCTGGAGCCCCGATAATGCTTTGGAAGCCAAAACCTCCTGCCGGGGCAGTTTTGCCAGTGCAAAATCTTCAAGGGCAACGCCAGAGGCATCTCGGTGCTTAGACGGAGATCTACCCTTTGAGGACCGGCTGGACTTATGTTTAGTTACCTGAGATCCACGGGAGGAAGAGGAAGCCCTGGAAGATGTCGATGCCACCAAAGCTGCATCAGAGGGAAATAGGGTACTGAGCTTAGCAGCTCGGTTCTGCCGACCCCTCTTAGACATCATGGCACAGGACATACAATCCGTGGTGGAGTGGTCAGGACCTAAACATTTTAGACACCATTCATGGGTGTCAGTGACGGAGATGGTACCGCCACACTTGGTGCATTTTTTAAATCCTGAAGCAGGTTTTTCCATGATGGAAAAAATGTTTTGGGCCTAAGGCCCAAAACGGCGCGTGCACCTGAGGAAAAGAAAAAATGTAAGTATATATATATATATTTTTTTTTTTTTAAAACAGAAAGAAAGAAAGAAAGACACCGGCGGTACCGGTAGAGCGTCGAAGAAGGCAGACGTGACCACAAAAAAATAAGAAATAAGGAAGAATTTTCTGCGGTGACAGGAACAATGACCTGCTGGCTCCGCGGAAAATGAAGAACTGGAGAGAGGCAGCTGGGAAAGGTGGGAAGGCAGCACGCAGGCGCTGTGGGATGCTCCCAAAGGCTTTCCAATTGTACGCTAGGGAGCGTTCTCACGCCAGCTCCGTCGGTGCCAACGATACCCAGATGTGAAGACTACATTCCTGCTTGTTTCTGGAGATTACCAATGCATCTCCTACTGGGGAAAGAGAACAAGTGACACGGTCAAATAGAAACTACATGAACAAAATACCTCAGCTTGGTTAAAATGCAGAACATAGACCGTCACCAAAGAACAAGGGATTACAATTTAGAAATAGGAAGACAATAATTAAACTGGGAACCCCCAAAAGCCAAACTTGGGATGTACAACAACACTGGAGAAATAAAACTATAAATTAATTTCCTCTTGTACAAAACAAAACACAAAAGACGTTAACAATGCACATTTCCCAGAGCTGATATATTCCAGTTAATAAATTCAAAATAAAAAGGTATTTGTCTACCTTTTGTTGCTTGTGCATTTTCTTTTTCAGTTGCAATTGCTCCAGTCACTTTCTTCTGGTTTCTTTGTGTCTTCTGCGAGCTATCCATTTGTTCTTTCTTCTCTTTTAGATTTTTTTCCAAATTTTTTCTCTATATCTGCTTTAACATACTGATCTTTCCCATTTTGCTCTTTCCCCCATTTCTTTCCTTATTCCTTTATCATCCACTCAAATTTCACCCTTCCATTCTCAATCTCCTCTTACTCTTCCAATACCCGGCCCATCGTAGACTCTTCTTCCCTCCCACACAAAATATCTTTTCCCCTCTCCATTCTCATTCCCCATCCCTTTCTAGTCCTCCCCCAAAATCAGCTCCCTTATAGTTCTAGACCCACCCAGCATCTGCCCCTTCTAGTCCCAATCTCCCAAGCCTCTACATCAGCCCATTTCCAGTCCTAGCCCCCCATATGCTCTTTTCCAGTTCCACTCCAGTCCCCCATCAGCCCATTTCCACTCCAAGCTCCCCCATCAGCCAATTTCCAATCCTAGCCCCCTCGTCAGCCCACTTTGTCCTATTCCAGCCCTCATCAGCCCATTTCCAATCCTAATCCAGCTCTTCATCAGCCCATTTCCAGTCCGTTTCCCCCCACACCATCACAGCCCATTTTGTCCATTCCCCCCCCCCACCATCACAGCTCATTTCGTCCATCCCCTCCCCCCCCCACCATCACAACCCATTTGCAGTCCTATCACCCCCTATCATCACAGCCCATTTGCAGTCCGTTCCCCACCATCACAGCCCAATTGCTGGCTGGGATATCGTAGTGCCCAACTGCTATCTGCATGGACTGGGTGGCCACAGCATGTCATGCTGGGAGGACACTCTCACTCTGACCGGGCATGACCATGGCACAGATATGTATCCACATAGTGCTGGGTAGTGTCTGTCTCTAGTGATATCGGTATGTGTCCTGTCCTAGGGACACAAACACTGAACAAACTGCTGGGTGTCTATGCAGTATATCCCAAGCCTGGATGCACATGGTTCTTCTGCACACATGTAATGCGTACTGGTCAGTGGACTGTCTGCAGTTAGTAGGTATACGAGTGGGACACCCAGTGGAAAGCAACAGCCTCAGTCTGACTGTGCTTGCTGTGGGTGAATGTTAGACCTAACCGGTTGGGAAGTGAGGTCTTCCAGGCCTACTCCCACTATTGCTGGTAGGCCCAGCAGCTCCTTTATCTTTATTTGCAAGGTTTGATATACCGCTCATGCATAAGTGTCAGAGCGATGTACAATAAAATGCAGGCTGCTAGAAAAGGCAAAGAGAGAAAAGAATGCCATTAACTATAGGAAAGAAAAGATATAGATGGGGGAAGGCAGAGAGAAAGAGAGACAAACAAAAGACATCTGACATCAGTGTGCAGGAGAAGAGGGGACGAGGGGGAGGGAGGAAAGGAGAGGTAAGGAGCTGTGAGGGGTTATATCTGTCGTAGCCTGTAGCTAGGGGGGAGTTAAGATATACTGGGGAGGAGGGGAGGTCAAAGACCTGGCAGAAGAGGTGGGTCTTAAGATGGGCTTTGAATCGTGGGAAAGATAGCTCTGTGCGGAGTGAGTGTCGGCGTGAGTTCCAAAGGGCTGGACTTAGGAAAAAGAAGGCAGAATGGTGAGTGAGTTCAAGATGAGCTTGGGACGGAGACGGAAGAAAGAGGCGGTGTGGAGCAGAGAAGGCAGGGAGTGGGCTGGAGGTGGATGAGATCGGCAAGATACTGGGGTGTACTAGTGTGGAGGACTCTGTGGGTGATGAGCAGCTTATAGATGAACCGGACCTTAATGGGAAGCCAGTGGAGGTTGAGGAGGAGAGGAGTGACATGAGCAAATGAGGGTGAGTGGGTGATAAGGCAAGCGGCGGTATTCTGAATAAGCTGAAGGTGTCATAACTGATATTGCGGAAGGCCTACGAGAACTGAATTACAATAATCCAAGCAGCAAACCATAAGAGAGAAGAATATAAGATATGCCATACTGGATCAGACCAAGGTCCATCAAGCCCAGCATCCTATTTCCAACAGTGGCCAATCTAGGTCATACGTACCTGGCAGTTTCCCCAACAGACGCAGGTTCCTCAGTGCTTGTATTGGGTCAAGCAGTAATATCCGGGATCCCTTTTAATAATGGATTAAGGACCTTTCCTTCAGGAACTTGTCCAAACCTTTTTTAAACCCAGCTATACTAACAGCCTTTACTACATCCTCCGGTAACAAATTCCAGAGTTTGATTATACGTTGAGTGAAAAAATATTTTGTATTATTAGTCTTAAATAGTTTACTCTGTAGCTTCATTGCATGTCCCCTAGTCTTTTTATATTCTGATGATGTAAAACAATCGATTTACGTTTACCCATTCCACTCCATTCATTAATTTATAGACCTCTATCATATCTCTCCTCGGCCATCTCTTTTCCAGGTTGAAGAGCCCTAACCTTTTTAACCCCTTTTCATAGGAGTATCCTTCCATCCCCTTGACCATTCTGGTGGCTCTTCTCTGTACCTTTTCTAATAACGCTGTATCCTTTTTAAGATACGGTGACCAGAACTGCACACAATATTCAAGGTGCGGTTGCACCATGGAATGATACAGAGGCATTATAATATCCTTTGTTTTATTTTCCATTCCTTTCCTTATGATACCTAGCATTCTATTTGCTCTCTTGGCCGCCATTGCACACTGGGTGGAGGGTTTTTATTTTATATTTATTTTATTTAACAAACATTTGTATACCGCGCTTTCCAAAGGATCAAGCGCGGTTTACAAGAAACAATGGTCTGAATAGTACACTAAAACAGGAACTTATTCAGTTACATGGAACAATATGGAACTATTTACATTGATGAGATCAAAGCAGAACAGAGAACACATAACCTTTAACTATATGCAATATTCGAGCATAACAGCTGTTTTGGGTAGCTCTAACAGGACATTACTAACATAATTCAGTCATATATTTGGCTCTCTATTTGCCCTGTTGTGTGAGTGTGATGCGTTGAAGTCAGCTTGTGTGTCAGAGTTTGATTGTGAGCCATAGCATGAGGTAAAGAGCTGTTTTAATTTTTTTGCGGAATGTCTTGATGTCATTTAGTTCTCTGATGTCCTCGGGGAGATCATTCCAGAGGGTTGGAGCAGAGTGTGAAAATGCTTTTGTATTTGTTATTTTTTTTTAGCTTTTCTGAAGTCCTTTGGTATTTCGAATTTGTGTTTGTTCTTGCTCCTTTGGTTTCTGTTTGAGGTTTCAATAGTGATTAAGGTATTCAGGAAGGATGGGGCAATGTTGTGGATTATCTTGAAGGTGGTTACAAGTATTTTGTAGCTTATGCGGCTATAAATCGGTAGCCAATGTAGTTCCAATAGTAGGTGTAATATGTTCTATGGAACTAATGTTTAAGATTGTTCTGGCTACCACATCTTGAGCTAACTGAAGCCTTCTGAGATTTTGTTTTGATAGGCTCTGTAAAATGGTGTTAGCGAAGTCAAAGTGAGGAGTAATGATTGATTGTATAAGAGATTTGAAGTCATGTAGATGGATTAGTAGTTTCAGTTTATAATGTATTTTTATCGCTATATTTTTGATGTGAGATTCCATACTGAGTCTGATCCAGTGTGATGCCTAAGAATTTCAACTCCTTTTTTACTGCAGTGTTGGAGTTCTGTAGCCAAATTGATGTTGGTGGCTAGTTTTAACATGTTATCCACGATGATGTCTAAATCTTTTTCCTGGGTGGTGGTTCCCAATGTGGAACTTTGCATCGTGTAACCATAGTTTGGATTGTTCTTTCCTAGGTGCATAACTTTGCACTTGTCCACATTACATTTCATCTGCCATTTGGATGCCCAATCTTCCAATTTTATCAAGATCCTCTTGAAATTTTCCACAATCCTCTTGGGTTTTAGCAATTTTAAATAGTTTGGTGTCATCTGCAAATTTGATAACCTCACTCGTTATTCCACTATCCAGGTCATTTATGAATATGTCAAAAAGCAGTGAACCCAGCACAGATCCCTGGGGTACTCCACTAGTCACCTTTTTCCATTGGGAAAATTGGCCATTTAGCCCTACCCTCTGCTTTCTCTCTCTTAACCAGTTTCTGATCCACAATCAGGGGCGGCTCTATAATGAGGCCAAGTGAGGCGGTTGCCTCAGGCGGCATCTTTTTGAAGGCGGCAAAAATTGCCCTCAAAAAGACCGCATTACTCGGCCTTCAAAAAAACCGGCTGCAAAAGCTGCTGCCGCTGCTGCCGGAGCAGCGGCAGCATAAAGTGCCCCGTGGCAGCCACCTTCCCTGGTGAGCCCTCACAGACCGCCCCCTCCCGGCTCAGCTCTGCAGAGCCGCGTGAAGGGAGAGTGTTTCCCTTTCGCGCGGCTCTGTTAAAGCTGAGCCCGTGGTGCTCATGGGAAACAGGAAATGCTGTTTTCCATCAGCACCGCAGGCTCAGCTTTAACAGAGCTGCGTGAAAGTGAAACACTCTCCCTTCGTGTGGCTCTGCAGAGCTGAGCTGGTGCAGGGGAGGGGAGAGGTCTGTAAGGGCTCTCCCGGGAAGGCAGCCGCCGCGGGGCACTTCATGCTGCAGCAGCAGCAGCATTTGCAGCTGTTACCCCCCCCCCCAGTTCCCTAAAGGTCTAGAGCTGGGCTGGGGGGGAGGGGGGGTGTTAGAACTGGAAATGGCTGATAGGGAGGAAGAGCTAGGACTGCTAAAGGGCTATGTGGGGGGGGGGGGGGTAGGACTGCTAATGGGCTATATGGGGGGCCAGGACTGGAAATGGGTTGATGGGAGGGTTAGAACTGGAATGGGCTGATCAGGAGGGGGGCTAGGACTGCTAATGGGCTATGGGGGGCTAGGTCTGGAAATGGGCTGATGGGGGTTAGTACTGAAATGGGCTGATCGGGAGGGGGGCTAGGACTGCTAATGGGCTATGGGGGAGCTAGAACTGGAAATGGGCTGATGGGAGGTTTAGAACTGGAAATGGGCTGATCGAGGGGGGCTAGGACTGCTAATGGGCTGATTGGTGGGGTTAGGCCTGGAAATGGACTGATTAGGGGAGCTAGGACAGAAAATGAGTTGATTGGGGTGCTAGGACTGGAAATGGACTTACTGGGGGGTTAGGACTGGGAATGGGCTGATAGGGGACTAGCACTGGAAATGAGCTAGGACTGGTAATGGGCTTATTGGGGGACTAGGACTGGAGTGGGCTGATAAGAGGGATAGGACTGGAAATGGGCTGGGACTGGAAATGGGCTAATGGGGGAGGGGAGAGGAGGAGGGTGCTGCTGGCCCTGGAAGAAAACTAGGGGCTAGGGCTACAAATGCGCTGAATCGGGAGGATGGTAGAATAGGGCTGGAAGGGAGCAGATACTGAGAGGGTCTGCCAGGGGAAGGGAGCTGATACGGGGGAAGGAGGGGGCTGGAAAGGAACTGACACTTGGGATGTACTGAAGGGGGAATGGAAGGGAGCTGACACTTGGGGATGGGAGTAGTAGGTGGCTGGGTAATGGGGAGGAGGCTGGAAGGGAGCTGACATGTACGAATGACACTGGAAGGGGGATGGACAGAGGGTAGGGTGACTGGAAGGGAGCTGACTGGGGGGGTGGCACTGAGAGTGGATGTGAGCTAATACCTGGGATGGTATTTGGACTAGAAGGGGCTGGACAGTGGGGAAGGAGGGGGACTGGAAGGAAATGGACACCAGTGGCAGTCATGGGACTGCAAGGTGGGTGACATTGGAAGGTACTGGAAGGGGAGGACTGGAAAGGGGGCTGATACTGGTGAGGGTTACTGGAACTGGAAATGGGCTGATGGAAGGAAGTGAAGAAAACAAAAGAAGAGATAAGAAATGTCAGATGGACCATGGATCATAGACCACAGAAAGAGAGCTAAGAGAAGACAGAAAAACAGAAGCCTCATATCGGGACCAGCATGATCAGAGAATAAAATGGTCAGACAACAAAGGTAGAAAAAATAATTTTACTTAATTTTAGTGATTAGACTTTGTGCTATTTTTATATTTTACACTATATAGGGGAACTGCATCTCTTATGATCTGATGTTGCACTGCATGTACACTCTGGCGTCTTGGGGTTTCAGTTTAAATTTTGTCTACATATTTTTATTTTTACTTTAGATTGTGGTTACTTATTCTGTACTTGGTGAGGGTCGATGTTGTGAGTGTGTGACTGAGGTCAGGTGTTCTGTTAACATGGAGTTTGTACATAAAGATCTATACTGTGCTTTAGTAATTTGACTTGTTCATCTTTTCAAATAGGTGTATGGATATTCCAGAGCCCACTGTAGTATTTACAGTGACGCTTTTTTTGGATGGGCTCCTTATGTGAGTTTTGGAAGTTTGTACTGATATGGTATGATATGGTAGGTTTGCTCTTTGTTGTAGGGTTTTGTATTAGTTCACAATATACCTGGTACTGGAGAATAGTGGTTGTTGTTGTTGTTGTTGTTAATGAGATGATCAGAATCAGATTTTTTTTTTTAAATATTGAGTTATGTGGGTTCTGCTCTGCACCTACTGTGGATGCACAATATATGTTGAAAAAGAAAAAGCAAGAACCATAACGCAGTTTATAACAACAAAATAAAAATGAGTTATAATTTAGTTTTATAAACTGTGCTTTGGTTTTTGCTGTCTTTTAGTTCCTTGTTGTGCAAACATGATCGTACCTAGCCCTGTGCAAGCGGTGCAGCCACACAGGGTGCAAAGGTTTGGGGGACACATTTTGGCTGTCTGCTGTTGCTCTGCTGCCGCTGGCAGGACAATAGCAGGTAGCTAAAATGCACCTCGCAAGCCTTTTCACAGCACTTTAAGCAGGTCTGGTCCCTCCCTCCTCCGACGCAATGTCAGAGCAGGGAGGGACAGATCTGCTTAAAGTGCTGGTGCCTTTCAGATCGGGCACATGCCCCCCTCCTCCTCCACATACCTTCGTTCAGCGCTGCCTGCTCTTTCCCTGCTGCCAATGCCACCTTGAAAAAAACAGAGGGCGGCAGCAGTAGGGAAAGAGCAGGCAGTGCTGGACGGAGGTATGGGGGGAGAAAGGGGGCGTGCGCCCGAGCTCCACAGGCCGCAATTGCAGCTCGTTATGTCCCTGTGTGCAAACATCTTGCATTTCCTCCATATAATCTAATTGGCTTTTTGATTTGATTTAGTCTCTGATTGGATTAATGAAAAAGCCCCGCCCCCTCTAAGTTGGGGGGGGGGGCGCCATCTCATTCTTCGCCTCAGGCAGCAGATTGCCTTGAGCCGCCCCTGTCCACAATAGTACATCACCTCCTATCCCATGACTTTTTAGTTTTGCCAAAAGTCTCTGATGAGCAACCTTGTCAAAGGCTTTCTGAAAGTCCAGATACACTATATCAACCGACTCACCTTTGGCTACCTGTTTATTCACACCTTCAAAAAACATAACAGATTAGTAAGACAAGATCTTCCTTGTCTTAAGCCATGTTGGCTGTCTCCCATTAAGCCATGACTATCTACATGCTGTGTAATTTTGTTCTTTATGATGGTTTCTACCATTTTTCCCGGTACTGACATCAGTCTCACCGGTCTGTAGTTTCCCGGATCACTCCAGGAACCCTTTTTAAAAATTGGCGTTACATTGGCGATTCTCCAATCTTCAGGTATTACAGATGATTTTAATGATAGTTCACAAATTACTAATAGCAGCTCTGCAATCTCATATTTCAGTTCTTTCAACACCCTTGGATGTATACCATCCAGTCCAGGTGATTTACTACTTTTCAGATTATCAAATAGTTGTAATACATCTTCCCGGTGTAGCAATATTTCTTTCAATTCTTCTGCAGTATCACCTTTAAATACCACTTCAGTCATGGGTAACATCCCTACATCTTCCTCAGTAAGGACCAACAAAGAATTCATTCAGTCTCTCCGCTATAGCCTTGTCCCCTCTTACTGCCCCTTTTACCCTTCTATTATCTAATTGTCCAACTGACTCTCTCACAGTTTTTTTGCTACGAATGTACTTGAAAAGTCTTTATATGTTTTTGCTTCCACAGCAAGTTTTTTCTCAAATTCTCTCTTTGCCTGCCTTATCAATGCCTTGCATTTTACTTGCCAGTGCTTGTGCTGTTTCCAGTTTTCGTCATTTGGCTCTTTTTTCCATTTCCTGAAAGATGCTTTTTTGGCAACAACTGCCTCTTTGACCTCACCTTTAAACCATGCTGGAAGTTTTTGGACTTCCTTCCACTAGTGAGTAGTGAGAGAGGAGGGAGGGAGAGAAGACCGGGCAGCATGGATTTTGCGATAATGAAAAAAAGAACTATGGGTGAGAGCAGAGATGTGGTGATGGAAGGAAAGCGAGGGATCCAGGGTGATACCGAGATAGCGGATGGTGGCGATGAGGGGGATGGGAGAGGCAGAGAGTGTAGGAGAGAGGGGGGAGGGAGCACCGAAAAAGAACCAGTGAGTAGCGGACTTAAGAGCGGTTCATGTGAAGGAAGTTGCCGGCAAACCAAGTGGTGATATGTGCAAGACAGGTGTCGAGGGCAGTGAGGTCAAGGGCCAGGGGACTAATGTGATACAAAAGTAGGATGTCGTCCGCATAATAATAGGCAGAAATTCCGGATTGCTGGATGAGCAGGGCAAGTGGTGCAGGAAAACGTTGAAAAGAAGAGGGGCGAGAATAGAGCCTTGGGGAACACAACAGTGAAGGGGACGTGAAGGGGAGATAGTGGTGCCTGACTGAACCGCCAAGGTGCGGAATGCTAAGAAGGAGCGGAACCACTGAAGAACTGTCCTGTGAACTCCAAGATCAGACAGGCGAGTGAGAAGGGTGCGGTGATTGACAATGTCAAAGGCAGAAGAGAGATCCAAAGAGACAGCAACAGAGAGGTCACCACGGTCGTGGGATTGATAGATCTCGCTTAGCAGTGCCAGAAGGGTGGTTTCAGTGATGTGACCAGATCTAAAGCCAGATTGACGGGGGTGAAGCGAAAGAGTCGAATCGACATGTGCAGAAAGTTGTGTGAATACGAGCTTTTCGAGAACTTTAGAAAGGAAAGAGAGGTTAGATACTGGCCTTAGTAACAAGTGTGGCCTACTGGTTGGGGCAGATTACCTCAAGCCAGAGGGTTTGGAGGTTCAAATCCCACTGGATCACAACAACCTCAGGCTGGAGGGACTGGGGTTTCTGGTCCTACAGGCAAGCCTTGTGGTTGTAGGCAAGCCACATACCCCTCCATTGCCTCTGGTAGAAAAGATTGCAAGCCCTTTGGGGACAAGGGAAATATATACCGCACCTGCCAGTACACTGCTTTGACCCAGTGAAAAATGGCATATATGCATTGCTAAATAAAATATACAGACCTCATGCAGCCATATAATCAGTTTTGTAACACAGGGTATAACAATGCATTATTTAACATTGGTTCAAATCCAACAGAGCCAGTTATGACTGGTGCATACTGCAGGACACAAGGTAACTAGTATAATCACACTGCATAGAATACCTGCCACCTACTGGTCATGATGGGGATTTGCAGCATGGGTAGGTACTGGGGACGCGGTGCTGGGCGCCCATCCTCACCCTCAGAGTGACCACAGAAACTGCCCAGCAGCACGGTTTGTAGCTGCTCTGTGCTTGTATCACACACTGTCAGGTCCTCTTACTGAGCTGAGGTGATGGATAGGTGCATTCTCCATTCGGTGATCAGATGTAGACAACTGTTCTGCATGTGCAATGCATCATGGGTGCTGGTGGGGCCACCCTATACCAGCACACACAGCAACTTTAGGCAGCAACCTGCAGTCTCTTTGTTTCCAGCCATTGGTATGCAGAGAGGTATGGAGGTGTAGGGTACTGGCTAGTTCATGGTCTCCTTAAACAGGGGACAAGGGCTCGATCCTTACCGGTTCATTTTTTTTTTGTGACTGTGCTACTCAGATCATTTTAATGCCTTTAACAGTCAGGGCTCTGTAGATCTGTGCTGTCAGCCCATGCCATCCGTCCTTCAGCCCATCTATCTGCCTCTGTCGGCTGTGTACAGTCCTGTCTTCTTGTGCAGACTGCTACCCCATGACCTACATTGGTATCCTTTCCCACATTATGGCTCTTTGTGCTCGCCTCTCCTGTGCCTGACCTGCACATAACCACTACTACTCTGTCCTCCTGTCACTGCTAATATCCTGCCGCTTCTGGCTCCACTGGGGGACACATCTTTCCCATCCTATGCCACCCACTGTCATTGCAGCATTTTACATTGGCACCATCCTGTGCATCGGTACAGCTGCCTCCCACATGCTCGTCATCTTTACTGGCTGCCACATAGGGTGTCCATCAACATGGTAGGTCCATTGGCTCCCATCTGTCCTTCCTTCCATCACCTTTACATTGACATTCCTTGTTACTCTGTCCGGCATTTGGGTTACAGCCCTTTTCCTGCCTTACAGTGCATGGCCTCCACCTTAGGGCACTTTGTCTCTCTTCTGACGCCTTGTCTCATGTTGGGGCACCTTGTCTCTTATTAGGGATCCTTCTCTCCTCTCGGGGCACCTTACCTGTTAGGTCAGCTTAACTGTTAGGGCACCTATTCTACTGTTGGGGCACCTTATCTCATTTTAGGGCATCTTACCAGGGAGCCTTATTTCCTGTTAGGGCACCTTATCCCATGGGGCACCTTATTTCCTGTTTGGGCAGCTTATCTTATGTTAGGGCATCTTCACAGGGCACCTTAATTCCTATTAGGGCACCTTATGTCATCTTAAGGTGCCTGGTCACCTTAATGCCCATTGTTACGTTAATGCGCGTTAACGTGACTAGTGTGATGAAGAAGCTCCATTCTCCACCTTAAAAGCACAAGATTCACGGCATTTTAGTCCTGAAGCTGACAGGCAAGCAGGCCATGTGAGCAGCTGTTGTAAGGGACAACAGAAACAAACTCAGCCACGAGGTCTGAAAAAACACTCAGCTGAGAAACATTCCCTAGTTCCTGATAGCGTGCACCTGAAAAGGGGAAGAGCTTACAGCCCTTATAAGGACAGTGCAGGGAACACAGGGTTAGAACTAGGAGAACTGGCAAAGCAACGTGAGCAAAGAGAACAGGCTGTCTTACCTGGAGCAGCTGTCCGAGAGGAAGCAGGAGGAGTTTCCTACTTTGACCCAGGAAGTGAGTCAGAGTTAGAGCCAGGAAGAATTCACCCGAGTAACTACCCAGAGTCCTACAGGAGGAAGCAGCTAGCAAGAGCAGAGAACAGGTGTGAATGTTCTGCTGATTGCAAACACTTTGGAGCATGGAGGCTACGTTCCAGCCGGAGTGAGTGGAAGCCAAAAGCAAAACTGTATGTATCAGGAAGCTGTGACCTGAGGAATGATTATAGTGGGAAGTTAAAAGTTGTGAATGATAGAAATTCCTACAGTGTGAATGCAGAGCAGCCTCATGCAGGAAATCCAAGGTGGGGGCAGGGCTGTAACTCCCAGCCGAGGGATTTGAGCAGAGAGCTGAGCAAAGAGCAATTGAAACCTCCAGAGAAAGAAAGATATTACCCAGAGGACGTGTGCATGTCTGAAGATGACCTTATAGAAGTTCCCAAGCCTCAGAGAAAACCCCGCAGGCTAAAACCTGATATTAAGAGGGGAGAAGGACATTATCTATCCCAACCTGAGGATAGAACTAATAAGCTCTCCAGGGGTGGAACCTCCTATAGGAAGGGAGTTTATAAGAACCCTGAGTGGTGGCTTCCCTCTCTCCCAGACACAAGAGGCTACGAGAGCAGTTATTCTAGCCATAGAGCGAGTGCTACTGAGAGACACTGACGGCACAGCACAGGGGAACTTACAAGCATATTTTAATAAGGAGAGTTCTGAATGCGTGCAAGAACCAATGATTATTGACACACTCAGTGAGTGTTCTTCTAACAGTGACCCAATGGACTGCACACTGGTTTTGTCAGATAAAATAATGTCTTTGTGCTAGTCAGAGCTGAGCATAGTGTGAAAGGAAAACACTATAACTACTGAATGCTGGTTTCCACACAGTGAGACTGTGTGCTGAATTTGAATACTTAACTTTATACTTTACTTTGAAGCAAGAAGAAATTGTTCTAATGTTCCTTTATGTTTTTGCCAGAAAGCATGGCTCATTTCTTTTGAGTACTTGTGTTTTGTTTATTTTGAATAATCCGACCCCGGGAGGGGAATAAATCCTTTTTTGCCTTCAACCACTCGTGTCGTGCAACTACATTCTTTACCATCAGACGCAGGCCTGCTAGCCAGGAGGCAGTCTGCCCACCTGGTGGTGACACTAGCACCCGTTACCGTGCATTAACGTGCCCTAACACCCACTACAGCCCTAATGTCCCTTACCATATATGGGCTAACATGCGTTATCCGCTGCCTTTACCACTGGTGACATTATCGCCAAGGTTTTCAAAATAACCCTTAATGTGTTTGAGGAGTGGACAACTACAGTCTGCTGGCCAAAACTAATCCATGGGATGCAGATACTGGGATCTGGCAGGGAAAGTACCAAGATCATGACAAAGAGTGTAGGGGGAGTTTTGGGGCCTGGTTGGAAGAATACTGAAAGCAGGGAGACGGGATGATGAAGTTTGACTGGGAGATGCAGAGGTGGAACTGGGGTCTGGCTCAAGAAGAGGTGTTGGGACAGGAGGGTATGCTGGGATCTTACTGGGAGGGCACAAGACTCAGGGGAGAATGCTTGGGTCTAGCTTAGGGAGAGTAGCGGGATTAGTATTATTTGTGTGGCATGTTCATTTTTGCTCAATATAAGAAGCATTGCAAAGATTTTTTTATTCTGTAACCTGAAAGTATAAATTATATTTATTTTATTTTCGCAATAACCTGATCAGCAGATTGTGAATTAGGGGGTACCCACTTCCATCTCTCTGCTGGTAAATAAGAGACCCATAAATTTGGTCCTGCTTAGAAAAATGTATCCATCCCTGGTGTATATAATTTATTTATTTATCGAGTGTTATATACCACCTTTTCCTTCAATCAAAGTGGTTACAAAAAAGGGTGGGTAGAGTGGACATTTAAGGGGGGGGGAAGAGGAAAACAATACAGAACAATAAACAATGCTGTGAGGTTATAGAGTGTGGAGATTATTGGTTGATGGAGCCATAGTGTTCGGCAAAGAACAGAGTCTTGAGCATCTTCCTGAACTCCTTAAGGTCCTTTGTCGAACGCATTGGTTCGGGGAGGACAGTCCAAAGTGTAGGTGAAGCGAGAGTAGGGGCTCTTTGGGTGATGGATTGAATAATGAATATAATGAATAGTGGTAAACGGGGCCACTATTCATTATACCAGGTGGTGAGGCTGCTTAGGGCACAAGTACAGAAAGAGCGCTGATATCATCACTGGACTTCTATAAAGCTCAAAAAAGTGAATTACTGCACGTGGCTGGGGTGGAGGGGGCACCACTACTACTACTACTGCATATAAAGGAGGGAGGAGTGGCTTAGTGGTTGGGACAGGTTACCTCAGGCTGGAAGGCCAAGGGTTCAATTCCTGCATGGGGACAGGTTACCTCAGGCTGGAGGGACTTGGGTCTCTAGTCCCATGGCCACTCCATGTGGCCTTGGGCAAGCCACTTAATCCTCTATTACCTCAGGTACACTTAGATTATGAGCCCTTTGGAGACAAGGGAATAAAAAGTACCTGTTAGTATACATGTAAACTGCACTGATTATAAAGAGCATGGTACAAAAAAAAAGAAAGAAAGAAAACTGCAGCAAAGGCATACCACTGATTAAAAATTATCAGGAGGCTTTGACCAGTCCTCAGCCAGGACAACATCTGCACTATGTGTCAGGCAGTAATCACACCCATACTGGACTACAGAAGCTCCTTGTATCAAGGACTTCCCAAGTCACCCTCCCACTTCAAATGGTGCAAAACGCTGCAGCACACCCCATTATGGGCACAGCAAGACACAAACACATCACACCTGTACTGCAGCAACTTCACTGGTTACCCATAACAGCAAGAGCAAGATTCAAGACAACACTAAATATTTTCAAAATCATACATCAATGATCAGCAAATATCCTACAAAACATGTTGATCAGAGAAACCATCACCATGTCCAGAAGATCCAACGTCATCAACAAACTCCGAACACCCACCGGATACCAAAAGACAAAGCAAACCACCTCCAACAGAACCGTATCCTTCTCAGCCCCAGCCCTCGGGAACCCCCTCCCAGATGAACTGAGAATGCTAAGTGACAGTAAGGAGTATGCTTACTAAATGGCGCTAATGGCACAGCTGTGACATTATCACGCGATACGTGATGTTATTGCACGATAACCGTGCGATAACATCACGTATCGCGCGATAACGTATCCTGCAGCGGTAAAGTGCGCCGAGGGTGGAGTAAGGCTCCCCAGGGAGGGAGAGGAGGGGTCAATGGGTGGAGAGTGGGCAGGGAGAGGCTTCAGGCACACTATCGCTGTGGTGAAGGTCTGAAAAATAGCGCGAGTGAAAACCTGGCATTAGAGGCAAAAGTGAAGGAGAGAGAAACCATTTCAGTCAGCAATGAACAGCAAAGGAAGGGAAACCCATAAAAGTGATAGTAGTGATACATGTGCAGGAACCAAAAAGGCAAATAAACATATAAAATGACCAAAACCACATTTGAAATCCCAATAACCAAGCTGGCCAATAGTGATATTAATGATAAACATATAGCAACACTACTGACAAAGCGTAAAAAGGAAGATATCATGTTTGGAAGCGTCTATGCTCTGTCCCCCTACAAAGTGAATGATCCCACATTGAAATAGCGGTGATCAGGGTTTTTGCCGTTTATATTGGGCAGGTTTGTTATGGCGTGCACATGTTCAGCAACAGCAGAGTGGGCACGTAGGAAAGGGCAACTGTACTGATGCTGTAAATGGGATACAGGGGGCTGCAGGCGGCACATGCTGTGGTCCAGCTGGGGCACAGTGTGGACTAGGCAGATGCCTAGGTGGCACATAGGAATGCTGAAACTGTAAAGCATGAAGACAGAAACTGATGAGGGTCCAACATGGGCACGAGTGTGTCCCCACGGTGTCACAGGGGATATTACCCAGCAGGTACCCCCAAGGGCAGGCAGTGCCGGGGGGAAGCGCGCATGTCCATTTAGGCACCCCTACCCGAGAACCCACACCATAGGCAGCTGCCTACCGGCACACTGGATGGCCTGGGACTGCGCACCACCAGCACCACCGGCATACGGTCATGTCAGCATGGTGGCGGAGGAGTGCTAGTGGCGGAGGGGGCAATGGCATCTGCCCACAGCAGACCACGGCCAAGCCCCGTTTAGGTGGGTGCTGTGCACTGCAATAGACAAGGTCTGTCTGACGAACAGTCATGGTATCCCCAGGGAATGATCTGCCCTTGTGGCAACAGTTTGGTGCAGTACACACAGCCAGTGTGTTCAGGGGCAGATGGTCACAAGTTCAAGTCCCAGCTGTGGCTCCTGCCAACCTTGTCCCCACATTTTACCCAGTACTAAACCGTGGTAATAAATATGGAAAACGCCTATATTTTACCCTACAGAGCACAGACACCATAAACATGTCCAATCCCTAGAGCAGAGTTTCCCAACTGCAGTCCTGGAGGGCCAAATACCATTCAGGTTTCATGCTGTCCCTAATAAATATGCCTGTGCTGTATTTGTATGCACTGCCCTCATTGTATGCAAATGTATCTCATGCATATTCATTAGGGACAGCATGAAAACTTGAACCATGTTTGGCCCACCAGGACCAACGTTGGGAACCTCTGCCCTAGAGCAGCGGCCAACAGGGGCAGAAACACCCACACCCACAGGCTCCACTATCCAAAGCCTCATGGAGAGTCAGGCTGCTGGGCCCTGCACGCAGCAGCATCTCCCAGTACTGGCACCTGCATACCTTTAGCAATGTCGTCCTAAACTTGGGAACACGTTCCACATATATCAAAAGGTTGCTATGATTAATGTCAGCTAACAAATCCTAAGTTAAACACGATTTGTTGATAGAGATTCATCATAGCAACTTTTTGATATCTGTGGAGTGTGTTTCGGATATTGCTTCTGACAGTGTTTACCACTCTGGGGAGTGACCCCAACAGTATTGCGTACCATAGCAATGCCTGCACTGTGCCCAGGACTGGTGTGGTGGCCAAGGCTGCCACAAACATCTATATTTGCACAATGCTGGCATAGGTGTGGGAGTGTGTGTCAGTCTATCCAGTGTGTTGTGACTGCCTACACCTTACTGAGCCCACACTGCTTGCACTGTTTCCGGTGTTAGCCTGTCAATGTGCATAATGAGGAGCAAGGTACTGTGGGTAAGGCCCGGACAGGATGGCTTGGGCAGGATGCATCTGCACAAGGTATAGGACAATGGCTGGGACATTGTAGTGCCCGACTACCACCTGCATGGACAGGGTGGTCACAGCATGTCATGCTGGGAGTTCACTCTCACCCTGACTGAGCAGTGACCACGGCATGGCTAGGTTCCCCCATAGTGCTATACACTATTTCTTTTAAGTGATATTTGTGGTTTTTCTTTCCAGAGGCCCAATCACTGACATACCTGTTTGGCGTGCGTGTGTGCATGCTCATATCCCATTTTTGGGTGCACTCAGTTTCTCCAGGAATATGCACTAGCTAGCAGACTGTCTGCAGTTAGCATGTGTATGGCTGGGACACCTTGCAGGGTGCAGTGGGTGGAGACTGACTGTGCCCTCTGCTGGTGAATGTCAGATAGTGGTGGGGGGGGCAGATGAGCTTCTCCAGTGTTCTGCCTGTCTGCCATTGCCTTATGTGATGTGTACAGATCTGCATCTACTGCCCGGTAGGGTGCCTGTTCCCCAGCAGGACTGGGGTTGATGGTTCTCTTTACTGCCACCATTGCAGAGATGTACAATGTGGATCTGTTGGTGGGAGGTCCTGGCCCCCCACCCTGAGCCACAGAGAGCGGGTTGGGTGGTGCTACATAAGCCGCTTTTGGGTCCAAACACCACCCCCCCCCTTTCCCCTATAACAGGGGTGGGGAACCCTGGTCCTGGAGAGCCGCAGACCAGTCAGGTTTTCGGGATAGCCCTAATGAATATGCATGAGATATATATGCATTAGAGATATCCTGCCAACCTGACTAGTTTGTGGCCCTCCAGGGCTGGATTTTTAGACCCCTGCCTTACACTTCTGTCATTTAAGATTGTGAGTGGGCAAGGTGCAGATGTCCAAGACATCAAAAAGGTTAGATAGAATGTGTCACATTCCTCCTCACTTCTCACCACCACCAAAATATTGTCTATTAGACAACTTTTTGGTGGTGGTGAGAATCGAGGAGGAATGTGACACATTCTATATACCCTTTCGATGTCTAGGACATCTGCACCTTGCCTACTTACCCGTTCCACTCCGTTCATTAATTTATAGACTTCTATCATATCTCCCCTCAGCCGTCTCTTTTCCAGGTTAAAAAGCCCTAACCTTTTTAGCCTGTCTTCATAGGAGTATCCTTCCATCCCCTTTACCATTTTGGTGGCTCTTCTCTGAACCGTTTCTAATAACGCTATATCCTTTTTAAGATACGGCGACCAGAATTGCACACAATATTCAAAGTACGGTCTCACCATGGAACGATATAGAGGCATTATAATATCTTTTGTTTTATTTTCCATTCCTTTCCTTATGATACCTAGCATTCTATTTGCTCTCTTGGCCGCTGCTGCACACTGGGCCGAGGGTTTTAACATGTTATCCACAATGATGCCTAAATCTTTTTCCTGGGTGGTAGTTCCTAATGTGGAACCTTGCATCGTGTAACCATAGTTTGGGTTGTTCTTCCCTAGGTGCATAACCTTGCACTTGTCCACATTAAATTTCATCTGCCATTTTGATGCCCAGTCTTCCAATTTATCAAGATCCTCTTGCAATTTTCCACAATCCTCTTGGGTTTTAACAACTTTAAATAGTTTTGTGTCATCTGCAAATTTGATAACCTCACTCATTATTCCACTTTCCAGGTCATTTATGAATATGTCAAAGAGCAGCGGACCCAGCACAGATTCCTGGGATACACCACTATTCACCTTTCTCCATTGGGAAAATTGGCCATTTAGCCCAACCCTCTGCTTTCTATCTTTTAACCAGTTCCTGATCCACAGTAGTACACTGCCTCCTATCCCATGACTCTTTAGTTTTGCCAAAAGTCTCTGATGAGGGACCTTGTCAAAGGCTTTCTGAAAGTCCAGAATCACTATATCAACCGACTCACCTTTGTCCACCTGTTTATTCACACCTTCAAAAAAACATAACAGATTAGTAAGACAAGATCTTCCTTGTCTAAAGCCATGTTGGCTGTCTCCTATTAGGCCATGACTATCTAAATGCTGAGTCATTTTATTCTTTATGATGGTTTCTACCATTTTTCCTGGCACTGATGTCAGGCTCACCGGTCTGTAGTTTCCCGGATCACCCCTGGAACCCTTTTTAAAAATTGGTGTTACATTGGCGATCCTCCAATCTTCAGGTATTAGAGATGATTTTAATGATAGTTCACAGATTACTAATAGCAGGTCTGCAATCTCATATTTCAGTTCTTTCAATACCCTTGGATGTATACCATCTGGCCCAGGTGATTTGCTACTCTTCAGTTTATCTAATAGTTGTAATACATCTTCCCAATGTATCGATATTTCCTTCAATTCTTCCGCACCTTTAAATACCACTTCAGTCCTGGGTAACTTCCCTATATCTTCCTCAGTAAAGACCGAAGCAAAGAATTCATTCAGTCTCTCTGCTATCGCCTTGTCGCCTCTTAGTGCCCCTTTAACTCCTTTATCATCTAATGGATCAACTGATTCTCTCACAGGTTTTTTGCTGCGAATGTACTTGAAAAAAATCTTTATTTCGTGTTTTTGCTTCTTGAGTAAGCTTCTTCGCAAATTCTCTGCAAGGACTACCTATCACACACTGACACTGATGGGGACCTGCAGAATAGCCTATCTCAGCCAAGCCAGGTGCTGCGGACCTGGTGCTGGGTGCCCTACCTCACCCTCAGGGTGAGCACAGGACCCGCACAATGTCACGGTCTGTAGCTACTCTGTGCCAGTAACACACACAGTCAGTTCCCCCTACCAGGCCTAGATGCTGTGGGGGTGCATACCCCATTATGTGATCAGCTGTAGACTGCTGATCTGCATGTGCAGTGCATCATGGGTACGGGTGGGTTTACTCTATCCTGGTGAGCACAGCAGACAGTGTGTGTGGTGACCTGCAGTCTTTCTGTAGCCAGCCAGCAGTGTGGCAGTAGCTATAGAGATGTAGCCTACTGGTTACTTCAATGACTGTGGAGACAGAGGTCATGGGTTTGATCCCACAGTGATGTTATTTAGGAATGCTGTCTGAAGCTTTTCCTTTTCATTTCAATCAGTGCTGCCAGCAGAAACACCCTCACAGTGCTGTAGCCTAAGGTGCCTCATAGGCGCCCTACAGGGCACCTTATAGGGTGCCTTGGCAGACCGGGCACTTTATAATGTGACCTATGGGGCGCCTTATAGGGCGCCTTATGAGGCACCATAGGTTACAGCACTGTGAGGGTGTTTTTGCTGGCTGCACTGATTTAAATTAAAAGAAAATGCCTCAGACAGCCTTTTTAGATTACACCACTGCAGGATCAAACCCATGACCTCTGCCTTCACAGTCATTGCAGTAACTAGTGGGCTACATCACTATAGCTTCAAACCCTGCGCTGGCATGTACTTAGGTTTAACACGCATTAACGTGCCACGGCGCCCACTATCGCGCGATACAGATTCTTGCTACCTCAGGGCTGGAACGCCCACTCCTTATATGGCATCCTTCACATTATCGCTGCAACTAGCGCCGGTAACATTAAGACGATTTAGTAAACATACCCCTAAGGACTTCCGCAAGGCGCTCAAAACACTCCTGTTCACAGAACACGTTCACACCTAACATAGGACACCACTGGCACGCAGAAGAAACGAAGTACCAAATGTCTAAAAGTCTGCATGTATGTCATGTTGCCCCACCCCTCTCGCTCAATGTAGACCCTTTGTGTTGTCGACCACTTTGATTGAAGGATAAAGTGATATATACAACTGGTTAAATAAATAAATAAATACATTTGTACAGTGCTAAAAGGCATACAGAGATATGCAAGAGAGAGTCTCTGTTCATGAGAGCTTACAATCTAATCAAGACAGACAACAAAACAGGTGGGGACTAGATTATGTCTAGGGGCAGGGATGGCCCGTCCATTGTGCGAGAATGTTGTTCGCACAGGGCGCTGTGCTTCAGGGGGGCCCAACGCCAGCAACATCTCACATATTCAGCACTGGCAGAGCGGCTCGGTTTTAGAGTGAGCTAAAGAGACCCCGGCTCACCTCTGACAGCTACCGAAGTGAAGAGCGCCTTTTTTCTTCACTTCAGCAGCTGTGTTCTACTATAGGCCACTGACGTGCCAGGTCAAAGGGAATTTCCTGTTTCCTGGCACTCAGAGCGCCAGTGGTCTATAGTACAACACAACTGCTGAAGTGAAGAAAAAAGGCACGCTTCACTTCGGCAGCTGTCAGAGGTGAGCCGGGGCCTCTCTGGCTCCCTCTAAAGCCTGTTGGACAGCTACAGGCTCTGTGGGGGGGGGGGGAGGGCTAAGACTGGAAACAGTTGATGGAGAGGGGGGCTTGGACTGGAAATGGGCTGAGTGGGAGGAAGCTAGGACTGGAAATAGCTGATGGGGAGGGGGGCTTGGACTGGAAATGGGCTGAGTGGGGTGGGGGGAGCTAGGACTGGAAATAGCTGATGGGGAGAGGGCTAGGACTGGAAACTGGCTGAGTGGGGGTTGCTAGGACTGGAAATAGCTAATGGGGAGGGGGGCTTGGACTGGAAATGGGCTGAGTGGGGGGGGGAGCTAGGGCTGGAAATAGCTGATGGGGAGGGGGGCTTGGACTGGAAATGGGGTGAGTGGAGGGTGCTAGGACTGGAAATAGCTGATGGGGAGGGGGGCTTGGACTGGAAATGGGTTGAGTCGGGGGCTTGGACTGGAAGTTGGCTGATTGGGTGGGAACTCAGACTAGAAACAGTTGATGGGGAGGGAGGTTTGGATTGGAAATGGGCTGAGTGGGGTGGGGGGAGCTAGGACTGGAAATAGCTGATGGGGAGGGGGGCTTGGACTGGAAATGGGCTGAGTGGAGGGTGCTAGGACTGGAAATAGCAGAAGGGGGCAGAGCTTGGACTGAAACTGGGCTGAGTGGGGAGGAGCTAGGACTGGAAATAGTTGATGGGGATGGGGGGCTTGGTTGGAAATTGGCTGAGTGGGGGGGAGCTAGGGCTGGAAATAGCTGATGGGGAGGGGGGCTTGGACTGGAAATGGGTTGAGTAGGGGAGCTTGGACTGGAAATTGGCTGATTGGGTGGGAGCTGGGACTAGAAATATTTGATGGGGAGGTAGGTTTGGACTGGAAATGGGCTGAATGGGGGGGGGGAGCTAGGACTGGAAATAGCTGATGGGGAGAGGGCTAGGACTGGAAATTGACTGATTGAGCTGGAGCTCGGACTAGAAATAGTTGATGGGGAAGGAGGTTTGGACTGGAAATGGGCTGAGTGAGGAGGGGAGCTAGGACTGGAAATAGCTGATGGGGAGAGGGCTAGGATTGGAAACTGGCTGAGTGGGGAGGAACTAGGTCTGGAAATAGCTGATGGGGAGGGGGGGGCTTGAGCTGGAAATGGGCTGTGGGGGGGGGGGCTTGGACTGGAAATTAGCTGAGTGGGGGGAGCTAGGACTAGAAATAGCTGATGGGGAGGGGATTTGGACTGGAAATGGGCTGATGGAGGGGCTAGGATAAGACTGGAAATAGATGGGGGAGTTTGGACCTGAAATGGGCTGATGTGGGGGGATGGGAGAATGGGACTAGAAGGGAGCGGGTGGGGATGGAACTAGAAGGGAGCAGATGTTGGGGAGGACCAGAATGGGATGGGGCTGAGGAGGTGAGATTGGAGAGGGGAAAATATTTTGTGTGGGAGGGAAGAAAAATCTACGATTGGCCGGGTATTGGGAGAGTAAGTGGGGATTGAGGATGGAAGGGTGAAATTTGAGCGGATGAAAAAGGAATAAATTAAGAAATGGAGGAAAAAGCAAAAGGGGAGGGAGGAGTGGTCTAGTGGTTAGGACAAGGTACTTCAGGCCAGAGGGCCAGGGGTTCAAGTCCCACCTGGGGACAGGAATCTCAGGCCGGAGGGTCTGGGATTTCTAGTCCTATAGGCACTCCTTGTGGTCTTGGGCAAGCCACTTAACCCTCCATTGCCCATGTTCCCTGTAAGTATTAGCGTATGTGTCTCATATCCCCTCGTGTTAAATGTATCCCCCAATTGACCGCTTTGACCCGGTGAAAAGCAGGATATAAATAGAGCTAAATAAATAAATAGAGCTAAATATCAGTATGTTAAAGAAGATGTAGAGAGAGAATGGAAAAAAAAACTAGAAGAGAGATGAAAGAACAATGGATAGCAGACAATGGAGAGATAGCAGAAGACATGAAGAAATCAGAAGAAAGTGACTGGAGTAATTGCCACTGAAAAATAAAATGCACAAACAACAAAAGTTAGAAAAATGCTTTTTTATTTTGAATGTATTAACTGGAATATGTCAGCTCTGGGAAATAATGCATCATTAACATCTGCGTTTTGTTTAGTACAAGAGGAAATTAATTTATAGTTTTATTTCTCCAGTGTTGTTCTACATTCCAAGTTTGATTTTTGGGGTTTCCAGTTTAATTATTGTCTTCCTATTTCTAAATTGTGATCCCTTGTTCTTTGTTTGGTGACAGTCTATGTTCTGCATGTGTAACCAAGCTGAGGTATTCTGTTTAAGTTTCTATTTGACATTGCCACTTGTTTTCTTTCCCCTGTAGGTCATGTATTGTTATTCTCTGAGATGTATTGGTTTAATATTGGCAGTGTTGCCTTTAGATAGTAGGGTTTGGTGCTTTGTGAGTCCCGGTAGTGCTGTTATGATACAGCGGGTTTGCTATGGGTTCTAAATGGGCAGTGCTTGTAGTAGTTCCTAATGTGCCTGGCGGTTGGCACTGGAGTATAGTAATGTAGAAATCTGGTAGTCTTTATCTAGACACTCATTAAAATGCATGTTTACTAAAAATTAATGCGCATTAACATTATGCAAATAGTAATGCAAATGAGATCCCTTATACAAACGAGGCCCCGCAATGAGTCTCCGCACATGGCCCCACACTCCCCTTGGGCCGCCACTGTCTAGGGGAGCGGTAAGGAATCACATACTACTATTACTACTATTACTCATTTATATAGCGCTACAAGGCCTACGCAGTGCTGTACGGAAACATATAAAAGATGGTCCCTACTCGTCAGAGCTTACAATCTAATCAAGGCAGACAATACAAAAGCTGGGAACAAGAGTACAAAAAGGGAAAGGGTAAGGAGACATAAGATCAAACAAAGGATCAGGAACCAAGGGCAGCCTCAAAGAGGTGAGCCTTCAGCATGGATTTGAAAAGGGGAGCAGGAGACTACGCAGATCAGGATCCAAAAGCAGCCTCGTAGAATTGAGTTTTTAGTCTGGATTTGAAAAGGGCCAAAAATGAAGCTTGATGTATTGACTCAGATAGTTTGTTCCAGGTATAAGGATCAGCACGACGGAAAGTTCGAAATCTGGCGTTGGCAGTAGAAGAGAAAGGCACAGAAGCGATCTGCCTGAAGAGCAGAGTTCCCAAGGAGGGGTGTAGTGAGCGAAAAAAAGAGGAAAAGTAGTGATGAGTAGCAGAATTAGTGCACTTATACATCAGTACAAGATGTTTGAACTGGTTACAGGAACGGACAGGGAATCAATGAAGAGAACATAAGAACATAAGAACATAAGATATGCCATACTGGCTCAGACCAAGGTCCATCAAGCCCAGTATTCTGTTTCCAACAGTGGCCAATCTAGGTCATATGTACCTAGCAGTTTCCCCAAGAGACACAAGTTCCACAATGCTTGTACTGGGTCAAGCATTGATATCTTCGGTCACTTCTTAATAATGGTTTATGGACCTTTCCTCCAGGAACTTGTCCAAACCTTTTTTAAACCCAGCTACACTAACAGCCTTTACTACATCCTCCGGTAACAAATTCCAGAGTTTGATTACACGTTGGGTGAAAAAATATTTTCTTTTATTAGTCTTAAATAGTTTACCCTGTAGCTTCATTGCATGTCCCCTAGTCTTTCTACATTCTGATAACGTAAACAATCGATCTACGTTTACCCATTCCACACCGTTCATAAATTTATAGACTTCTATCATATCTCCCCTCAGCCGTCTCTTTTCCAGGTTAAAGAGCCCTAACCTTTTTAGCCTTTCTTCATAGGAGTATCCTTCCATCCCCTTTACCATTTTGGTGGCTCTTCTCTGAACCTTTTCTAAAATCGTTATATCCTTTTTAAGATACGGCGACCAGAATTGCACACAATATTCAAGGTGCGGTCTCACCATGGAACGATATAGAGGCATTATAATATCTTTTGTTTAATTTTCCATTCCTTTCCTTATCCTACCTAGCATTCTATTTGTTCTCTTGGCCGCCGCTGCACACTGGGCCGAGGGTTTTAACATGGTATCCACAATGACGCCTAAATCTTTTTCCTGGGTGGTGGTTCCTAATGTGGAACCTTGCATCGTGTAACCATAGTTTGGGTTGTTCTTCCCTAGGTGCATAATCTTGCACTTGTCCACATTAAATTTCATCTGCCATTTTGATGCCCAGTCTTCCAATTTATCAAGATCCTCTTGCAATTTTTCACAATCCTCTTGGGTTTTAACAACTTTAAATAGTTTTGTGTCATCTGCATATTTGATAACCTCACTCGTTATTCCACTTTCCAGGTCATTTATGAATATGTCAAAAAGCAGCGGACCCAGCACAGATCCCTGGGGTACACCACTATTCACCTTTCTCCATTGGGAAAATTGGCCATTTAGCCCTACCCTCTGCTTTCTATCTTTTAACCAGTTCCTGATCCACAATAGTACACTGCCTCCTATCCCATGACTCTTTAGTTTTGCCAAAAGTCTCTGATGAGGGACATTGTCAATGGCTTTCTGAAAGTCCAGATACACAATATCAACCGACTCACCTTTGTCCACCTGTTTATTCACTCCTTCAAAAAAACATAACAGATTAGTAAGACACGTTCTTCCTTGTCTAAAGCCATGTTGGCTGTCTCCCATTAGGTTGTGACTATCTACATGCTGAGTAATTGTATTCTTTATGATGGTTTCTACCATTTTTCCTGGTACTGACGTCAGGCTCACCGGTCTGTAGTTTCCCGGATCACCCCTGGAACCCTTTTTAAAAATTGGTGTTACATTGGCGATCCTCCAATCTTCAGGTATTAGAAATGATTTTAATGATAGTTCACAGATTATTGATAGCAGGTCTGCAATCTCATATTTCAGTTCTTTCAACACCCTTGGATGTATACCATCCGTCCCAGGTGATTTGCTATTCTTCAGTTTATCTAATAGTTGTAAGACATCTTCCCGATGTATCGATATTTCCTTCAATTCTTCCGCACCTTTAAATACCACTTCAGTCATGGGTAGCATCCCTACATCTTCCTCAGTAAAGACCGAAGCAAAGAATTCATTCAGTCTCTCTGCTATCGCCTTGTCGCCTCTTAGTGCTCCTTTAACCCTTTATCATCTAATGGACCAACTGACTCTCTCACAGGTTTTTTGCTACGAATGTACTTGAAAAGGTCTTTATTTCGCGTTTTGGCTTCTGCAGCAAGCTTCTTCTCAAATTCTCTCTTTGCCTGCCTTATCAATACCTTGCATTTGACTTGCCAGTGCTTGTGCTGTTTCCAGGTTTCGTCGTTTGGCTCTTTTTTCCATTTCCTGAAAGATGCTTTTTTGGCAACAACAGCCTCTCGGACCTCACTTTTAAACCATGCTGGCAGTTTTTTGGACTTCCTTCCACTTTTCTTAAAGTGTGGAATATAGCTGGTCTGGGCTTCCAAGATAGTATTTTTCAACAACATCCAAACTTGATGTACGTCTTTAACCTTTGCAACTGCTCCTTTTAGTTTTTTCTTAACTGTTTTCCTCATTTTATCATAGTCTCCCTTTCGAAAGTTAAAAGGTAGTACTGTGGATTTCCTTACTGTCCCTCCTCCACTAATTAAATAAAAGGCGATCATGCTATGATCACTATTGCCAAGTGGCCCCAACACCCTTATCTCTTGCACTAGATCTGGTGTTCCACTAAGGACTAGGTCTAATATGGTTTCCCCTCTGGTCGGTTCATGAACCAGCTGCTCCAAGAAGCAGTCATTTATTTCATCTAGGAACTATCTCCCTAGCATGTCCTGACGTGACACTGACCCAGTCGATACTGGGGTAATTGAAATCATCCATTATTATTACTGCGCTGTAACATTTGTTAGCTTCCTTGATTTCTTTGAGCATTTCATCATCCATTTGGTCATTCTGGCCAGGTGCTCGATAGTACACCCCCACTGCCATTGCCTTCCCCCTTTTATATGGAATTTCAATCCATATAGATTCTACAGCAGATTTTGTTTCCTGCAAAACTTTAATCCTTTCTGACTCAATGCCCTCTCTAACATAGAGCGCAACCCCTCCACCAATTTGATCAGCTCTATCATTACGATATAGTTTGTACCCAGGTATCACAGTGTCCCACTGGTTGTCCTCCTTCCACCATGTCTCTGATATTCCAATCATATCTAACCTTTCATGTAGTGCTATATATTCTAACTCTCCCATCTTATTCTTTAGACTTCTAGCATTTGCATACAAGCATTTTAGAGAATGTACTTTATTCATGTTAATTTGGCTATTGTTAGACATGGGTAAATTGGGATCTTTAAGCTCTGTCTGCTCCATACTTGAGGGCATTTACTTGAGAAGAGGGGTTACATGAGCATAGCGAGACTTCTGGAAGATTAGCCGTGCAGCTGAGTTTTAAACAGATGAAGGGGAGAGAGATGTTTCAGAGGGAGACCAGCAAGGAGGAGGTTGCAATAGTCTAGATGGGCAATGACTAAGAAGTGGACAAGTGTCTTAGTAGTGTGTTCAGAAAGGAAGGCACGGACGGATCTACTGTAAAACGAATGAAGCTTAAACTTCAGAGCCCTAATCCCGGAGGGGCCCCAGAAGCGATTTTAGTCCAAGTTGCTTAAACATTTGGGTCTACTGTATGAGAAGGGTTTTTAAAAAAATAACAATATTAATAATATAGTGAAATTCAATACAAAATAATAGTTAAAATAAAAATTAAAAGGTTCTTAAAGTTTCATGTAGGCTAGTGAAAACGAAAAAACGTTCTGAGATGTACTGGTTACATTTTTTAAAAATTTGTGTGATCTGTCGTGGAACAACCCCATTGAAGAAGATAACAGTGGTTACCCAGACCTCGTTGCTGGTTGCGAAGGGGCCCCCATAACAGTTCAAGCTTCAGGGCCCCAAAAATGTAGGTCCGCTACTGAAGGAAGTGGTGAATATTTGCTGGTGTTACAGAGAAAGAAGCATCATGTTTTAGCTATCAGTTTCATTAGTCGCACAGGGCGCATTTCTAGCTTGGTGAGAGAGATTATTTTTTCAGTGTTCCCTGGGTTGTATTGCTCTCTCATATTGCCATGTGACATGTCCCTCACATCCCCATCTAATATATCAATGCTCCGATGTGTTTCTCAGGCTCCAGGATCTAGACTGGGGGCTGCAATCCAAAGCATACCACATAATACCCTCCTGCTGACATGCCACTATCCACAGGATGCCAGTATGGGGCGAGCACCCTGAACTCACAGTGTAGAAGATTAGCAGAACTGGCTTGTGATTTCTGAAACAATTTGTACCACTGACATTCAGAGAGAGCGGCATGCTAGGAGGGAGCTGGTTCGGAGGCAGGATGAAGTGACTAGTTCATAACACCCCATGTCTTCATTTCTTTTTACTACATTCATCAATCACCTTTCATATCATTTCAATAAATTATCATCAGTTGAAGTACACCACGGCATGGGAACATCAGTATAGCATAGTTACTCACCTGTAACAGGTGATCTCTGGGAACGGCAGGAATTTAGTCTTCACATATGGGTATCGTCGGTACCGACGGAGCCTGCGCGGGAACGCTCCCTAGCATCCAATAGAAAAGCTTTTGGGAGCATCCCTCAGCGTTTGTGTGCTGCCTTCCCATCTTTCCCAACTGTCCCTCTCCAGTTGAGTTTAAAGCTGAGAGAAAGAGAGAGATAGAGAGATACAACTCCTAGGGGAGGTGGGTGGGTTGTGAAGACTAAATTCCGGCTGTTCCTAGAGATCACCTGTTACAGGTGAGTAACTATGCTATCTCCAGGAACAAACAGAAATGTAGTCTTCACATATGGGGACTCCCTAGATGCAGATGCCAGGGAGAAAGCCCCAGAAGTTATGTGCCCTTGTTAAAGGGCTCCACTTCCCCCCATGGATCTCTGGCATCCTACCAGGGATGGGGAACATAACATAACATAAGAACATAAGATATGCCATACTGGGTCAGACCAAGGTCCATCAAGCCCAGTATCCTGTTTCCAACAGTGGCCAATTTAGGTCATACGTACCTAGCAGTTTCCCCAAAAGACAGAGGTTCCACAATGCTTGTACTGGGTCAAGCATTGATATCCTGGGTCCCTTCTTAATAATGGTTTATGGACCTTTCCTCCAGGAACTTGTCCAAACCTTTTTTAAACCCAGCTACACTAACAGCCTTTACTACATCCTCCGGTAACAAATTCCAGAGTTTTCATTACACGTTGAGTGAAAAAATATTTTCTTTTATTAGTCTTAAATAGTTTACCCTGTAGCTTCATTGCATGTCCCCTAGTCTTTCTATATTCTGATAACATAAACAATCGATCTACGTTTATCCGTTCCACTCCGTTCATTAATTTATAGACTTCTATCATATCTCCCCTCAGCCGTTTCTTTTCCAGGTTAAAGAGCCCTAACCTTTTTAGCCTTTCTTCATAGGAGTATCCTTCCACCCCCTTGACCATTTTGGTGGCTCTTCTCTGAACCTTTTCTAATAACGCTATATCCTTATTAAGATACGGCGACCAGAATTGCACACAATTTTCAAGGTGCGGTCTCACCATGGAACGATATAGAGGCATTATAATATCTTTTGTTTTATTTTCCATTCCTTTCCTTATGATACCTAACATTCTATTTGTTCTCTTGGCCACCGCTGCACACTGGGCCGAGGGTTTTAACATGTTATCCACAATGACACCTAAATCTTTTTCCTGGGTGGTGGGTCCTAAAATGGAACCTTGCATCGTGTAACCATACTTTGGGTTGTTCTTCCCTAGGTGCATAACTTTGCACTTGTCCACATTAAATTTCATCTGCTATTTTGATGCCCAGTCTTCGAATTTATCAAGATCCTCTTGCAATTTTCCACAATCCTATTGGATTTTAACAACTTTAAATAGTTTTGTGTCATCTGCAAATTTGATAACCTCACTCGTTATTCCACTTTCCAGGTCATTTATAAATATGTCAAAAAGCAGCGGACTTAGCACAGATCCCTGGGGTACACCACTATTCACCGTTCTCCATTAGGAAAATTGGCCATTTAGCCCAACCCTCTGCTTTCTATCTTTTAACCAGTTCCTGATCCACAGTAGTACACTGCCTCCTATCCCATGACTCTTTAGTTTTGCCAAACGTCTCTGATGAGGGACCTTGTCAAAGGCTTTCTGAAAGTCCAGATACACTATATCAACCGACTCACCTTTGTCCACCTGTTTATTCACACCTTCAAAAAAACATAACAGATTAGTAAGACAAGATTTTCCTTGTCTAAAGCCATGTTGGCTGTCTCCCATTAGGCCATCACTATCTACATGCTGAGTAATTTTATTCTTTATAATGGTTTCTTCCATTTTTCCCAGTACTGACGCCAGGCTCACCGGTCTTTAGTTTCCTGGATCACCCCTGGAACCCTTTTTAAAAATTGGTGTTACTATGGCGATCCTCCAGTCTTCAGGTATTAGAGATGATTTTAATGAAAGTTCACACTTTACTAATAGCAGGTCTGCAATCTCATATTTCAGTTCTTTCAACACCCTTGGATGTATACTATCTGGCCCAGGTGATTTGCTACTCTTCAGTTTATCTAATAGTTGTAATACATCTTCTGCCCCTTTAAATACCACTTCAGTCATGGGCAGCATCCCTACATCTTCCTCAGTAAAGACCAAAGCAAAGAATTCATTCAGTCTCGCCGCTATCGCCTTGTCGCCTCTTACTGCCCCTTTAACTCCTCTATCATCTAATGGACCAACTGACTCTCTCACAGGTTTTTTGCTATGAATGTACTTGAAAAAATCTTTATTTCACGTTTTTGCATCCGCAGCAAGCTTCTTCTCAAATTCTCCCTTTGCTGCTTTATCAATGCCTTGCATTTGACATGCCAGTGCTTGTGTTGTTTACAGGTTTCCTCGTTTGGCTCTTTTTTCCATTTCCTGAAAGATGCTTTTTTGGCAACAACAGCCTCTCTGACCTCACCTTTAAACCATGCTGGCAGTTTTTTGGACTTCCTTCCACTTTTCTTAAAGTGTGGAATAAAGATGGCTTGGGCTTCCAAGATAGTATTTTTCAACAACACCCAAGCTTGATGTAAGTCTTTAACCTTTGCAACTGCTCCTTTTAGTTTTTTCTTAACTGTTTTCCTCATTTTATCATAGTCTCCCTTTCGAAAGTTAAAAGGTAGTACTGTGGATTTCCTTACTATCCCTCCTCCACTAATTAAATCAAAGGCGATCATGCTATGATCACTATTGCCAAGTTGCCCCAACAACCTTATCTCTTGCACTAGATCTGGTGTTCCACTAAGGACTAGGTCTAATATGGCTTCCCCTCTGGTCGGTTCATGAACCAGCTGCTCCAAGAAGCAGTCATTTATTTCATCTAGGAACTTTATCTCCCTTGTATGTCCTGCCGTGACACTGACCCAGTCGATATCGGGGTAATTAAAATCACCCATTATTACTATTGTGCTGTAACATTTGTTAGCATCCTTGATTTTTTTGAGCATTTCATCATCCATTTGTTCATTCTGGTCAGGCAGTCGATAGTACACCCCCACTGCCATCGCCTTCCCCTTTTTACATGGAATTTCAATCCATAGAGATTCTACAGCAAATTTTGTTTCCTGCAAAACTTTAATCCTTTCTGACTCAATGCCCTCTCTAACATAGTGCGCAGCCCCTCCACCAATTTGATCAACTCTCAGATTACGATATAGTTTGTACCCAGGTATCACAGTGTCCCACTGGTTGTCCTCGTTCCACCATGTCTCTGATATTCCAATCATATCTAACCTCTCGTTTAGTTCTATATATTCTAACACTGCCATCTTATTTTTTAGACTTCTAGCATTTGCATACAAGCATTTTAGAGACTGTATTTTATTCATATAAATTTGGCTATTGGTAGACGTGGGTAATTTGGGATCTTTAAGCTCTGTCTGCTCCATACTCGAGGGCATTTTGGCTACTTTACTCTTTTTTGGAACCTCTCTGCTTTTGGTAGTATCCTTCAAGGATACATTCTTCCAAATCATCCGCTCTTGGGCGACTGTCTGCTTTCCCCTATTATCTAGTTTAAAAGCTACTCTATCTCCTTTTTAAAGGTTAATGCCAGCAGCCTGGTTCCATCCTGGTTAAGGTGAAGCCCATCCCTTCGGAAGAGCCCCTCCTTTCCCCAGAATATTCCCCAGTTCCTAACAAATCCAAAACCCTCATCTCTTCACCATTGTCTCATCCACGCATTGAGACTCCAGAGCTCTGCCTGCCTTTTGGGTCCTGCGCGTGGAACGGGAAGCATTTCGAAGAATGCTACCCTGGAAGTTCTGGATTTCAACTTCCTACCTAAAAGCCTAAATTAAGCCTCCAGAACTTCCCTACCACATTTTCCTATGTCATTGGTACCGATATGGACCAAGACAGCAGACTCCTTCCCTGCACTATCTAAGACCTTATCTAGGTGGCGCGTGAGGTCCGCTACCTTCGCACCAGGCAGGCATATTACCAGGCGATTCTCACGTCCACCAGCCACCCAGCTATCTACATGCCTAATGATCGAATCGCCAACTATAACGGCTGTCTTAACCCTTCCCTTATGGGCACATGGCCCTGGAGAAACGTCCTCGGTGCGAGAGGGTTTTACATCTCCTGAAGGACAGGTCCTAGCTATAGGATCACTTTCTGCTACACCAGGGTGATGCTCTCCTGTCACATGACCTCTCTCCTCCATGGCAACTGGGATGCTACCAGACTGGAGGTGGGACTTCAGGACTATATCTCTGTAGGTCTCGTCTATGCACCTCTCTGTCTGTCTTATGTTTTCCAAGTCTGCTACTCTAGCCTCTAGAGAACGGACTCGTTTCCTGAGAGCAAAGAGCTCCTTGCACCTAGTACACATGTAAGACCTCTCACCAACTGGGAGAAAATCATACATGTGACACTCAATGCAAAAGACTGGAAAGCCCCCATCTCGCTGCTGGACTGCTGTCTGCATCTTAGTTTTAACTTTGTGTTTAGATCTTTAAGTGCTTTACTTACTAAGGGTTGCAATGGATATTTATACCAATAACTGTACCTAATACGTTTAATATACCTTGTTCGCCTGAAGCTTAATTAATCTCAGGTCCTTAGTGTATAACTGATTTGGGTAACGAGCTTCACCTGAGAGCACCTCCTGTCTTTTAAGATGTGTAAGTACTTATAAAGCTATGATTATCCCAGGGGTGGGTGGGTGTGGGGAGGGAGGGAGGGAAATAACATTTATTAAAAGAGGGCTGTTACACAGTACCCTGTCCTGTGCTGCTGAGGTAAGCTATATTCTGATTTGATTTAAATTATAGCTCTTTGCTGCTGCTAGGCTCTAACTTATTATGATATTTAAGCTAAAAGCTCTCTGCTGGGTTCTAAATTTAACCAGAAAGCTCTTTTCTGTGTTTTAAATTTAAATTAAAAGTACTTTGCTGATGCTAGGCCCTGAGTGACTATTAAATGTAAACTACAAGCTCTCTGCTGGGTTCTAAATTTAACCAGAAAGCTCTCGTCTGTGTTTTAAATTTAAACTAAAAGTACTTTGCTGATGCTAGGCCCTGAGTGACTATTAATATAAACTACAAGCTCTCTGCTGGGTTCTGAATTTAACCAGAAAGCTCTCTTCTGTGTTTTAAATTTAAACTAAAAGTACTTTGCTGATGCTAGGCCCTGAGTTACTATTAAATGTAAACTAAAAGCTCTCTGCTGGGTTCTAAATTTAACCAGAAAGCTCTCTTCTGTGTTTTAAATTTAAACTAAAAGTACTTTGCTGATGCTAGGCCCGGAGTGACTATTAAATGTAAACTACAAGCTCTCTGCTGGGTTCTAAATTTTACCAGAAAGCTCTCTTCTGTGTTTTAAATTTGAACTAAAAGTACTTTGCTGATGCTAGGCCCTGAGTGACTATTAAATGTAAACTACAAGTTCTCTGCTGGGTTCTAAATTTTACCAGAAAGCTCTCTTCTGTGTTTTAAATTTGAACTAAAAGTACTTTGCTGATGCTAGGCCCTAAGTGACTATTAAATTTAAACTACAGCTCTCTGCTGGGTATGAAATGTAACCAGAAAGTTCTCTTCTGTGTTTTAAATTTAAACTTAAACTGCTGCTACTAGGCCCTGACTGATTTAACAAAAAATAGTGGGTTCACAGATTAATTAGCTTTAATAGAAAGAATTCCTTTCAGAAAATTCCCAGAAGTATATACTCACAATTACAGATCTCTCTCCAGAATTAACAGTCCCCTTTTCTAGTCCTTGGTGGGTAGGAGTTGATTAAGTATGGAACAGGTGTTGAAGAACAGCCTGACCAAACAAGGCATCCCGGCGGGAGTCCTTGTCTAAGCAGTAATGGGCTGTGAAGGTATGAACCGAAGCCCAAGTAGCTGCTCGACAGATGTCGTTGATAGACACAGAGTGAAGATGAGCCATAAAAACTGCCATGGTTCTCACATTATGAGCTGTGACATGGCCTTCCAGAGGAAGGTTTTTACTCTCATAGGCAAAAGAAATACACTGTGCAATCCAGTTGGACAGTGTTCTTTTGGAGACTGGAAGTCCCAAATGACTAGGATCAAAAGCAACAAAAAGTTGAGAGGACTTTTTATGTTGCTGTGTCCTTTGCAAGTAAAAGGCCAAAGCCCTTTTACAATCCAAAGTATGAAGATTCCTTTCTGCATTTGAGGCATGAGGCCTTGGGAAGAATACAGGAAGGTAAACCGCTTGGTTTAAATGAAAAGGTGACACCACCTTTGGCATAAAATGTGGATGAGTCCTAAGGACTACCTTATCATGATGGAACCGTGTATAAGGAGGATCAGCCACCAATGCTTGCAGTTCACTGATGAGACGTGCTGATATGATTGCAATAAGAAAGATGACCTTCCTGGAAAGGGATTTCAAAGAGGTAGTGGCTAATGGTTCAAAAGGCGGTTTAATAAGCTGCCCAAGAACCAGATTTAAGTCCCATGCCACCGGTGGTGGCTTAATGGAAGGCTTAGTTAGAAGAAGGCCTCTCATAAATCTCACTATGAGAGGATGAGAGGAAATAGGTTGTCCATTTAGAGGCTTGAAAGAAGCTGCAATAGCACTCAAATGAACTCTCACTGAATTGGTCTTAAGCCCTGCATTTGATAAATGAAGGAGATACTCCAGTAATGATTCCAGAGGTATCGCAAGAGGGTTAAGACCCTTCTGCGAGCACCATATGGTAAACCTTTTCCACTTAAATGCATAAGAGCATCTTGTGGAAGGCTTCCTGGAAGCATAAAGGATATCCTTTACCTGCTGGGAAAGGTTAAGACCGTGAAGTTCTAGGCTTCCCGTCCTCCTGAGAAAGGAGATCTGGAACAGATCCTAACTCCAGAGGCGGAGCTTGAGAGAGATGTAGGAGCAGAGGGTACCACGTTTACCGTGGCCAACGTGGAGATATGAGAATCATATGACCTCTGTCTCTCTGAAGCTTGAATAGGGTTTTGGGAATTAGGGGAATGGGTGGAAAGGCATACAGGAAGTCCTGACCCCAGTGGAGGAGGAAAGCATCCCTGGCCTGGCAACCCTGAGCCGGAATTCTGGAACAGAACCGGGGAAGTTTGGCATTCAGCAGACTTGCAAAAAGGTCTATGTCCGGGGTTCCCCACATTTGAAAACTTTGGGCCACCTGGTCTGCATGGAGAGACCATTCGTGTGGAAGCAGAACTCGACTGAGACTGTCTGCCCAAGAGTTTTGAATGCCTGGAAGATATACCGCAAGGAGATGAATCTGATGCTCTCTGGTGAGGGCCCATAGTCGCAAAGCATCATTGCATAGCAACAGAGAGCCTGTTCCGCCCTGCTTGTTCACATAGAACATGGCTACTTGATTGTCCATTTGAACTAGGACTGACTTGTAGCTGAGCTGGGTGTGGAATACTCGAAGAGCAAGGAAGATTGCTCTGAGTTCCAGGCGATTGATGTGTAGATAGGCCTCCTGTGGAGTCCAGGTACCCTGGGTAGAGAGGCCTTGCAGGTGGGCTCCCCAACCCACCAGTGAGGCATCTGTTGTTAAAGTGGCTTGGGGTGGGAGTTGCTGAAAAGGAGACCCCACCAGAAGGTTCTGGGGTGACTGCCACCATTGAAGGGACAAAATAAGGCGATCTGAGTTTGCTATTTTGTCTGACAGGCAGCTTGACGCTTGAGTCCACTGAGAGGATAAAGTTCACTGGGCTGCCCTCATATGGAGGCGAGCATAAGGAACCACATGCACGGTGGATGCCATGTGGGCTAGCAACTGTAGCATTTCCTGAGCAGTGAGGTGAGGTTTTAGCACTGCTTGAGAAGCTCACTGCACAATGCGAAGGCAGCGGGCCTGTGGAAGGTAGGCCCTTGTCTGTCTGGTATCCAGCAGAGCTCCTATAAACTCTAGGGACTGAGTGGGAGCAAGGTTGAATTTTTGGAAGTTTATGACAAGTCCCAAATACTGAAGGATGCGCATTGTGCAAGAGAGAGCAACCCTGGCCTCTGGCTCTGAAGGGGCGCGAATGAGCCAGTCGCCTAAGTAAGGGAAGATGAATATTCCCAGGGTGTGGATTAATGCTGCCACCACAGCCATGCGTTTTGTGAACACCCTTGATGCAGAGGCCAGGCCAAAAGGAAGAACCCTATATTGGTAGTGCTTCCCTTGAAACAGAAAGCGAAGGAACTTTCGGTGAGTTGGATGGATGAGAACATGAGTGTACGTATCCTTGAGATCTAGAGAACAAAGCCAATCCTGACTCTGAAGGTATGGCTGTGTGGTAACACTAGAGTACGTCGTCAGTTCTCAGACGGTTAATAAGCTGTACACATTAAGAATTCCCTCCACGTTAGTATGGTTGTGTATTTCAATCGTGCCTTAATCGGTATACAACACCACGTGTAGCGTACTCTTTATATTTTTTTATTTTTATTTTTCTATATTTATCGTAAAGAAACTAAAGGGTATATGAGTCTCAGACTTCTTGTAGCAATGGCTGAACAGACCAAGGTCCTTAGCCAAACTGCCAGATTGCATCAACGACTCACTTGTATGAATACCCTTCAGTAGTAAACTGGAAACTGTGGTGGTATATACGGCAATTTATAATAACTTCAGATATAGTAAATGATAATGCCAAAGCTTATCTCAATGAAATGTTGACGACCCCAACGCAAATTCTCGGTCCGCTGGTGCGTTTCACAGAGACGTTTCTTCAGGGGGTGTTGCTGTAGATCATCCAAGCTTTAAAAATGGCATTGAGTGTTTCAATGGTAGGCATTAGTGAACCTACGGCTTCAGATCATCTAAGAGAAATCACAACATGTTGAATTCGCAATAATAATTTGTAAAATGTAAATAGAAAACCACCGTTCTTACTAGCTCATACAACACCAAAGGTACCTCAAAAATATCGACATTCATTCAAAATTTAGGATGGCTGCCGGTTCAGCTAAACGCCGCGCATGCGAGTTATCCCCTTCGAAGGCCAGATAAAGAATAGAGCTGATGACGTGTACATCGATGTCAGACAGTTTCCCCTAAGGGGTTTCCTCTCAAGGTATTAATCGCGAGGTTCAAATCCTTGAAGATTGTAATCCCATAGTTTTAAAGTTGTAATCCAGATGTATTCATATGCAACTATTCCATTCAATCATATTATTTAACCCCAGTGCATAGAAAAACTACCGACAGAAATACCTTTCTACATTATACCAGCAGTCACCCAAAGCAATTGAGAGACAGTCTTCCACTTTCTCAGTTCATCCGCTTTCGAAGAAATTGCTCTGATCAGAAAGATTTTCGGCATTGCTCCAAACAACTACAGAAAGATTTTGAAGATAGAGGATACCCGAGACGTGTCATTAAGAATTCTTATAAGAGAGCCCTGTACATGAATAGGGCACTGTTATTACAACCAAGATGGGATAGAGGAGAGGATAATTTGAGTATTAATTTCATCACTAATTTTTCACCTTTTAGTGGTAACATTAAACGAATTTTGAAGCGACACAGTAATGTTTTAGCTGTCATCCCGGGACTTCACCAATCTACCATCCGCTGTGTCTGGACGCGACAACGTAACTTAAAAGAATATTTAAGCCCGGCACAATTGCGCCCTAATATAAGTGAAGACGTAGTGAAAGAGCACGGACATCGGAAATGCGGTAACTGTTCTATTTGTGCAGTAACTGAAGAATGCACTACGTTTGAACACGGGGGGGTCTTATATAGACTACGAGACTCCACTTCATGCACATCTTGTTCAGTGGTGTACACAATTGTTTGCCCGTGTGGCTTGAGATATATAGGTAAAACCACTCGAATGTTTCGCACCCGGATTATAGAACATCGCAGCAGACTACACTGTGGAGTAGTAGAAGCTCCCCTGGTTGCACACTGTTTGCAGTTTCATCACAAATTTCAGGAATTAAAATGCTTTTGCATTGAATTGGTAACATCAGGACAACGGGGAAAATCACAATTTCAAACCTTACTTCTCCATGAACAACGGTGGATATATAGACTCAATACCGTCTCCCCCATGGGGTTAAATAATATGATTGAATGGAATAGTTGCATATGAATACATCTGGATTACAACTTTAAAACTATGGGATTACAATCTTCAAGGATTTGAACCTCGCGATTAATACCTTGAGAGGAAACCCCTTAGGGGAAACTGTCTGACGTCGATGTACACGTCATCAGCTCTATTCTTTATCTGGCCTTCGAAGGGGATAACTCGCATGCGCGGCGTTTAGCTGAACCGGCAGCCATCCTAAATTTTGAATGAATGTCGATATTTTTGAGGTACCTTTGGTGTTGTATGAGCTAGTAAGAACGGTGGTTTTCTATTTACATTTTACAAATTATTATTGCGAATTCAACATGTTGTGATTTCTCTTAGATGATCTGAAGCCGTAGGTTCACTAATGCCTACCATTGAAACACTCAATGCCATTTTTAAAGCTTGGATGATCTACAGCAACACCCCCTGAAGAAACGTCTCTGTGAAACGCACCAGCGGACCGAGAATTTGCGTTGGGGTCGTCAACATTTCATTGAGATAAGCTTTGGCATTATCATTTACTATATCTGAAGTTATTATAAATTGCCGTATATACCACCACAGTTTCCAGTTTACTACTGAAGGGTATTCATACAAGTGAGTCGTTGATGCAATCTGGCAGTTTGGCTAAGGACCTTGGTCTGTTCAGCCATTGCTACAAGAAGTCTGAGACTCATATACCCTTTAGTTTCTTTATGATAAATATAGAAAAATAAAAATAAAAAAATATAAAGAGTACGCCACACGTGGTGTTGTATACCGATTAAGGCACGATTGAAATACACAACCATACTATCTTAATGTCTGAAGGTATGGCAGCAGAGTTCCTAGAGAAATCATTTTGAACTTCTTTTTGAACAGGAATTTGTTCAATTCTCTGAGGTCTAAAATGGGTCTGTGTCCTCCTGTTTTCTTTTGAATAAGGAAATAGGGGGAGTAAAACCCTGTACCCCGTTGGGGAATAGGTACCTCTTCTATTGCCCCTTGAGCAAGAAGCACAGTGACCTCTTGACCTAACTGGTCACTGAGAGAGGTCTGAGAATTGAACTGTCTTACCATTGTAGGAGGGGGCATGCTGAGGAAATGAAGCTTGTACCCCTCTCTTACAATAGACAGAGTCCAATTTTCTGCTGTTATCTGACCCCATCTGGGGGCAAAATGACATAACCTTCCTGGGATAGTGGAGGGTTCTGGGCTGTTCAGGGCCAGGAAGGCAAAGTTCTCTAGATAGGAGTCAAAGCCCCTGTGGAGGCTGTGTCTGCTGAGCCGGTTGAGGCTTAGCTGCTTTTGTCTTTCTTTGTCTAGGTTGTTGTTGCTGTCTCTTTTGGGCAGATTGACCTAAATGATGCCCCTTCTGGGTATAGGAGGGATAAAACTTCTTCTTCTTACTGAAGAATGGTTTCTTAGAGGATTTTTTCCTCGCAGGATCAGCTGTAGATTTAGACAATCTATCCAAAGTGATATTGTCAACATCTATCTCATTAGCTTTTTCCTGCCAATTCTTGCCAAAGAGATCCTCTCCTGTGCAAGGAATATTCCCAAGTTTATCCTGCACCCAAATTTCCAAGTCAGATGCCTGGAGCCAGGTAATCCTACGTGCACCTATGGCAATGGCAGAGGTTCTTCTTATGCACTCAAAGCAGTCAAAGGCTGCACAATTCACAAACTCGGAAACATCAGGAGCATGTATGACAAGGGCGAGGTAATCTTGCCTCTTATCATCAGGAAGGAGAGGGCTCATAAGCTCTAAATCTCCTGTGACCTCCTTAAGGAACATTCCCATATATAAGATATAGGAACTGATCCTAGCAGAAAGCATGGAAGCCTGGAAGGTTTGACTTCCAAAGGCGTCAAGAGTCCTACACTCACATCCTGGAGTATTAGATGCATGCCTTTTTGCACTCTTTATCCTTCTCATAGCTGATTCCACCACCATGGAATGGTGTGGTAATTGAGTCTTCTGAAACCCATGACAGGGAGGAACTCCTGGAGCACCGATACATGGTGTTGATTCTTCGAGAGTGAGGAGATGTGGTTAGAGGTGTTTCCCACATCCTTAACATAAGGTCATGCAAGATCTCATGAATAGGTAAGGTAGATGCCTCCTTGGGAGCTTTAGGGTATTGTAGGATTTCTAATTCCTTTGCCCTAGGCTCTTTTTCAGGAGCCACTGATGGAAAGACCTCGGGCCACATCTCGGATAAAATCCTGAAAGGACATATCCTCTGGTGGAGACATCCTACGCTGAGGAGAAGAGGAATCCTTAGGAAGAAGTACTCTGGTATCAGCAGAGCTTTCAGAGTCTTCAGACTCATCGGAGGATTCGAAGTATCTCCAATCCAGGTGATCGTGCAAGGCACAGTACCGGTACCGATCGAAGTTGGCATCGGAGTGGTTTGGTACCGACTTGTCGATGCCGAATAGAGACGCATGACTCGTTCCTGGTAGAATACCTGCCGATGTCGATGCAGTTGGCGGCCCAAGGGGGGTGCGGGGCCATCTGCGGAGACTCGGTGCGGGGCCTCATTTGCATAAGTGGCCTTATTTGCATAAATATTTGCATAATGTTACCATACACTAACTTTTAGTAAACATGTCTCTTAATGAGTGTATGGATAAAGAAAGACTAAAAGATTTCTACATTACTATAATCCAGTGCCAACCGCCAGGCACATTAGGAACTACTACAAACGCTGCCCATTTAGAACCCATAGCAAACCCGCTGTATCCTGACAGCATTACCAGGACTCACAAAGCACCAGTCCCTACCTATCAAAAGGAAACACTGCAAATATTAAACCAGTACATTTCAGAGAATACTGGGGAAAGAGAACAAGTGGCAATGTCAAATAGGAATTACATAAACAGAATACCTCAGCTCAGTTACACATGCAGAACATAGACCATCACCAAACAAGGAATCGCAATTTAGAAACAGGAAGGCAATAATTTAAACTGGGAACCCCAAAAGCCAAACTTGGAATGTACAACAACACTGTAGAAATAAAACTATAAATCAATTTCCTCTTGTACCAAACAAAGCGCAGACGTTAATGATGCACATTTCCCAGAACTTTCATATTCCAGTTAATAAATTCAAAATAAAGAGATATATTTCTACCTTTTGTGCATTTTTTTTCAGTTGCAATTGCTCCAGCCACTTTCTTCTGGTTTCTTCATGTTTTCTGCTAACTCTCCATCGTCTGCTGTCCATTTGTCCTTTCTTCTCTCTTCTAGTTTTCTTTCCATCCTCTCTCTCTACATCTGCTTTAACATACTAATCTTTATCCTTTTGCTCTTTCCTCATTCTTATTTCATCCACACAAATTTTACCCCTCCATCCTCAATCCCCACTTACTCTCCCAATACCCGGCCAATTGTAGATTTTTCATCCCTCCCACACAAAATATTTTTCCCCTCTCCATTTTACTCTCCCAGCCCCATCCCATTCTAATCCTCCCCCAACATCAGCTCCCTTCTAGTTCCAGTCTCACCCAGCATCCATTCCCTTCTAGTCCCTGCATCAGCCCATTTCCAGTCCTAGCCCCCCATCAACCCATTTCCAGTCCTAGCTCCCCCATCCATTTTCAGTCTGAGTCCCTTCATCAGCTCATTTCCAATCCTAGCCCCCCATCAGCCCATTTCTAGTCATTTCCTAGCCCCACCATCAGCCCATGTCAAATCCTAGCTCCCCTCCACTCAGCCCCATTCCAGTCCAAGCCCCCCCATGAGCCTACTTCCAGTTCTAGCCCCTCCATGAGTCCATTTCAATTCAAGCCCCCACCACAGCCCATTTCCAATCTTAGCTCCCCCCAACAGCCCATTTCCAGTCCTATCCTAGCTGCTCCATCAGCCCATTTTCAGTTCTAGCTCCCTTCCCTCACAGCCCATTTCCATTCCAAGCTCCCTCCCCATCAGCTATTTGCAGTTCAAGCCTCCCCGTCCACTCAGTCCATTTCCAGTCATAGCAATCCCCCAACCCATTACCAGTCCTAGCCCCCCATCAACCCATTTTCAGTTTAAGCCCCCCCCTATAACCCATTACCAGTCCTAGCCCCCCATCAGCCCACTTCCAGTCTTAACCCCAACACCCCATTTCCAGTCAGCCCCACATAGCCCATTGCCAGTCCTAACCCCCCCCATCAGCCCACAGCCCATTACTAGTCCTAACCACATCAGCCCACCTCAAGTCCTAACCCCTCCCCATCAGCCCTTTTCCTGTCCTAGCGCCCCCATAGCCCATTAGCAGTCCTAACCCCCCCCATAGCCCATTAGCAATCCTAACCCCCATCACCCTATTTCCAGACAGCCCCCATCAGCCCACAGCCCATTACCAGTCTTAACCCCCCCCAGCCCATTTCCAGTCCTAACCCCCCATCACCCCATTTGTTGTCTGCCTCGATCAGCCCCCAGCACATTACCAGTCTTAACCCCCCCAGCCCATTACCAGTCATAACCCCCCAGCCGATTTCCTGTCTGCCTCCATCAGCCCCAGCCCATTAGCAGTCTTAACCCCCCCCCAGCCCATTTCCAGTCCTAACCCCTCCCCAGCCCATTTCCAGTCAGCCTCCATCAGCCCCAGCCCATTTCCAGTCCTAGCCCGCCCTCCAGCCCATTTCAAGTCAGCCTCCATCATCAGTCCCAGCCCATTTCCAGTCCTAACCCCCCCCCTTGCACATTTCCTGTCCTAACCCCCCCCCCTGCACATTTCCAGTCCTAACCCCCCCCCTTGCACATTTCCAGTCCTAACCCCCCCCCCCTTGCTCATTTCCAGTCCTAACCCCCCCCCTTGCAAATTTCCAGTCCTAACCCCCCATCACCCCATTTCCAGACAGCCTCCACCCGCCCCCCCCCCCCTCCTTCCCTTCCCTTCCGGCAAATTTAAAAACAAAAACCTGGCTCTAGCTGCTGCCGCGTCCGTCGCAGCAGCGGCAGAATGGCGTGTCCCGCGGGGCCCCCTCTCCACGTCGAGCCCTCTGCAAGGGCTTTCAGATTCGCGAAGGGAGAGTGCTCCCTCGCGTCTCTGTAAAGCCCGCAGGGGCTAATGGGAAATTTCCCTTCAGCCCCTCGCGTCTAAAGGGGCTGATGGGAAATTTCCCATTAGCCCCTGCGGGCTTTACAGAGACGCGAGGGAGCACAACTCTCCCTTCGCGAATCTGAAAGCCCTTGCAGAGGGCTCGAAGAGGAGAAGGGGCCCCGCGGGACACGCCATTCTGCCGCTGCTGCGACGGACGCGGCAGCGGCAGCAGCTAGAGCCAGGTTTTTGTTTTTAAATGTAATAAAAAAAAAGCAGAATGTTCTTTGCGCGGGGCCCCCTGAAACGCGGGGCCCTGTGCAAAAAACATTCTTGCTCAATGGACGGGCCGGCCCTGGGTACCGTAGTCGGTGCCAGTATTGGTTGAATTGTCTGAAGCAGTTTCAAGGGCATCGAGGCCGTGAGAAGAGCCACCAGACTGCGTGCAATAGCCAAGAATCTCTGGTCTATTGATGCTGCCGATGCTTGGGTATCGGTGCCGGATGAAGCGGCCGGCACCCCAGAGCATGGCACCAGTAGTTCTGCCGAGGTTGAAGCCCCGAGAACATCCTGGAGCCCCGTTAGTGCTTTGGAAGCCAAAGCCTCCCGCCGGGGCAATTTTGCTGGTGAAAGTCCCTCAAGGGCAATGCCAGAGGCATCTCGATGTTTAGAAGGAGATCTACCCTTTGAGGACTGGTTAGATTTATATTTAGTTACCTGAGATCCACGGGAGGAAGATGAAGCCCTGGAAGACTTCAATGCCACGGAGGCTGCATCAGAGGGAAAAAGGGTGCTAAGTTTAGCAGCTCGGTTTTGCCGGCCCATTTTTGACATCATCCCACAGGCAACACACTCTGAAATAGAGTGGTCAGGACCTAAACATTTGAGGCACCACTCATGGGTGTTGGTGACGGAGATAGTACCGCCACACTTAGAACACTTTTTAAAACCCGAAGCAGGTTTTTCCATTTTGAAGGAAAAAGTTGGGCCTAGTGCCCAAAATGGCGCATGGCACCTGAGGAGAAAATTACTGGAAAATACTCCAGAAAGAAAGTTTTTTTTTTAAGAAAAAAAAAAGAAAGAAGAACCAGCTGTACCGGTGTAGCGTCGAGGGAAGGCAGACGTGACCACAAAAAAGAAGAATAGAAGGGAATTTTTTCTGCGGTGACAGGATGTGCAACCTATCGGCTCCGCGGAAAACGAAGAACTGGAGAGGGACAGTTGGGAAAGGCGGGAAGGCAGCATGCAGGCGCTGTGGGATGCTCCCAAAAGCTTTCCTATTGGACGCTGGGGAGCGTTCCCGCGCAGGCTCCGTCAGTACCGACGATACCCATATGTGAAGACCACATTCCTGCTTGTTCCTGGAGATCAGTGGTTTCCCTTTTGTGGATACTCTGCCCCTAAAGCTTAGCAACCCAATATCTTGCCAATTTAACAGGATTTATTTGTAAAAAGGAGCACAGTTGTCATACACAGGGGATGGTTGCATAGCAGAACATCCTGATAGACATACAGATTTCGCCTGCACTTAGACAGATTACCTGTTTGAAAATGTGGAGCATAACGTTCTATTCATTTCCTACTTTCTAAATGTGAGGACTGTAAGGATTGGGTGAGCATTTCATGAAAGCACACCTGAGATCTATGGTACATACCTGGTCTCCTCAGAATACCAGAGTAATCGACACATTGTTTCTGATCCCCAACACACTTGATGGTTCCAGTTTTAGGGCATTCAGGAGCTCCAGTAACATAGCAGGATGGGCACGCCAAGCCGTTCTCAGTGGTGTTTATAGCTGGTACTAAGAACCAATAAAGAAGCACATTTCAGCAAGACTAATGTGCTCTAGTATAAAGTTATGTTTACCCCAAGTTTCATAAAGAGAGGGTCACACCCAAATTAAATGTAAAACTTATATAGTGCAGCATATGATAACACATAGTAATATTTATCCCATAAAATTATTACTACTACTATTGCTACTTATCATTTATATAGCACTACAAGGTGTACGCAGCGCTGTTCAGGCGCATGCAAAAGACAGTCCCTGCTCATAAGAGCTACAGTCTAAACAATCCATGAAGACATCATTATTTGAATTCCTTAAGCAGTTCAGCTATATTGTTATAATGTTCTGAGGACAGCCAAGTGAGCCAGGCTGCAACAGAATTTGTCTTTCATTCGCTATGTCTGATTGGTCCATGTTGGCTTTGATATCAAAATGACATCATCTTATACTATATCATGTAATGTGATTTATAGCCCTGACTGTTCAGAAGAATGTGCAGAGTTCAGAAGGATAGAGCAGAGCTGCTGAATGAATGTTCAAAATATTTTAGCAATAAGATATTTAAATGATTTACGATGGATAGTTCTATATGATATACACAGAGGGGAAATGTTATTTCATATGAAAGAGGCTTTCTTGATATAAATCGGCCTTTGTGAAAGTGAGATATCTATAGTAGCTACATAAGGATAACCTCCTGATTTAACAGGGGCTTGATAACACTGCCAAGTCCTTCACTCTCCCTGCATGCTCCTTTATTAGGCCAGGTGAGTGAGGTGGGACAGGTTTCCTTTCTGAAGAGTCCCATAGCTAACTAGATCTACTACTACTAGTTGTTGATATGGAAGGACAGACTAGATAGGCCATGTGGTCTTTTTCTGTCATCATATTTCTGTGTTTCTATGTTTCTATGTTACTGCAAAGAAAGCCACCTCAGCACATATCTTATCCTGCAAAATGTTCCAAAACCCTGTCTGATGTTATGACAAAATGAGATTATATTAAAATGTTGATGCCACCCAGTTCCAGTTTTAGGCATAGGCAGTTTCCTAGGGCACCACATTTTATAGGTACTAAATACCCAGGCAAAAGGGGAGCCTGCTCCAACTTACTTTAGTCTCATGTGTATGTGCTGCTTCAAAGAGGGGCCACAGTGGCACAGAAATCTTAATCTCTCCTCTTGGATCTCCAGTCTAACGGATCTTTGACATCCGCCACTGACATCTACCGTCTGGGATCTGCCTTTTATCTTGCCTATGGGCACCAAAATCATAAATCTGCTCTTGATGTCATCTTGGTAAGAACAACAAACAGTTCCTCCATTGCCAAACATTATGTACAAAACCATGCAAAAAGACACTCAGAAATTCACTGTACCATAAGAACACTAACTCTTGGGACTCAAACAGCAACAACCTTATATATGAAAAGGCAGCTCTGCAAATCTTACACCAGACCCTAAAAACCAATAAACCATCTACTGGCAAAACAGAACTGTTGCAGATCTCTCTACACAGAAACTACATTACTAGCAGAATACCGTGCCTTGAGCACACATGCAAAAAAAGACAGACCCTCACCAAACACAGAATAAGTGACCAAAGATTACTAATAGAGACAGAAGGCAAAACTGAATTGAAAACCTCAAGAAAACAGACTCTTCATATAGAGCAACTGTGAAGAAACAGAAACAGCAGTGGTGAACCAAGGCCAGGACAGTAGGTGCAGCCCACCCTGGGTTTCAGCATGGAGGGGCTGCACCTACCACTGAGCCCATGGCACAGCATGGCAAACTAACTTACCTTAAAATTGCCTTGCCACACTGTCTTTGCTTTATGGGCCCACTGCTCTCCTCTCCTGGCCAAAGTCTCGCGATTCACAAGACTTTGGCTGAGAGAGGAGAGCATCGGGCCCTAGGAGCGGAGATAGCACAGCAAGACAACTTTAAAGTAAGTTAGCCTTCCGTGCTGTCCCATGGGCCCAGCAGTAGGTGCACCTGGGGGTGGGTAGAGGGTGAGAGAATCGTGATGCTATGTATATGGCTTGTGTGGAGGGCGCTCACAAGGGTGGCAGGGGGGCCATGTACGCCACTGAGAAACAGAAATGCGTTCCTGCTTCTATTGAGCTGAGATGAGCATTTCTGGGAGGAGGGCGGAGCTAGCCACTGTCCAAAATGGCAGCATAAGGGACTTGCTTTGAGGTACTTTACTGAACCTGATAAGCTCTCCTCCCATATTGTCCTCAACGGACTTTCTGCTTGCATGCCTGGCTCACTAAATATGACCACAATAAAACCTGCTATACTTGATTAGCTTCCGTCACAAAATCAAGGGGTAAAACTTTCTAAACCAGAGCCTCCTTCTCCAAGTAAGAAGGTTGCCAGCCATTATCCAAATGATGGCTTGAAATTTATCCTTGCAGAGATTTAGCAAGATAAAGATCTAGTTAGGGCCAATGGCGAGCCCTTGAAACTGATGTGCACAGAACTATCCACTATTGGGTTCTCTTGATCAACGTTTGGATCGGCTCAATACAACTGTTATCACACATGAGGAATGGCTTAACCTGTTGCACTAAATGGGTGACGTTGCTTGAGCAGCAGCTTGAAGATCTCAATAATTGACCTCAGTGAAATAACTTTTGCATATTGGGAATCCCTGAAGGCGGTGAAGGGCTGAACCTGATATCATTCCTGGAAATGCTACTTCCAAAGCTGCTGAACATCGAATTCAAGAAGCCTCTGGAAATAGAAAGAGCCCACCAGGCCCCATCACATCCACTGCAGAATGCTAAGTATCTGAGGCCTGTCGTTTTGAAGGTTTTGCATTATCCTCAAGCTCTAAAAATCTTACAAGCTGCACGTTTACAAAATACAGTTAAATATGAGACACAAGTTATTGTTCTTTCCCGATTTCAATAAATCTACTGTGGATCAACGGAAACAACTTTTAGCATTTCAGCTGCACCTACAGAAACTACGAGCGCGCTTTGGCTTGCTTTTTCCAGCTCACATCATGATTACGTTTCATAATGAAACACGCTCCTTTGAAGATCCAGAGCAACTGTAGGCATTTCTTCAAGACTTTGAAGAGCGGGAATAGATTAATATCATAGAACGGGTGGCCTGCGGTACTGTTGACTGCCTTTCGTTCATGGTGCCTCATGGATCTGGTTGCATATCTATGGTCACGGCTCCATTTTCTAAATTGCATATCTGCAGTCTTGGCCCTTTACTGTGACTTATTTGAGCCTTGGGGTCACTTTTATGGTTCATGAAGGCGCTCTTTGGCGTGCGATCGTTGTTAGGTTTGAATGAGGTCTGCAGGGTTATAGAATGGTGTGGTAGATTTGGCCAGCATGAGGCACGACACAGGATTCCACAGTCATGGTTTAAAGAAAATATAATTTATTCGGGGACAAGCATCCAGACAACTGCTCTGGCCCTCCTTGAGTTTTAGGCACACGTAAGGTTAAACCCTCTGTTGCCCTAGGCTTTTCTCCAGCTGCAACAAGTCCTTAATTGCTCTCAGTAGGACTACTCTGCTGAATAGCATGGGACAAACACAGAGGATCTCTAAAGGTAAAAAGGGGACTGTTGTAGTTGTTGTTATGGAAGGACAGACAAGATAGGCCATGTGGTCTTTTTCTGTCATCATATTTCTATGTTTCTATTCTCCCAGTGGAGGTGGTAGAGATGAGGACAGTAACTGAATTCAAAAAAGCATGGGACAAATACAGAGGATCTCTAAAGGTAAAAAGGGGACTGTTGCAGTTGTTGTTATGGAAGGACAGACTAGATAGGCCATGTGGTCTTTTTCTGTCATCATATTTCTATGTTTCTATGAATAGCTGAATGCTGCTCCAGCACAGACGGCACTTCCAAAATAAAACAAAATTATCTCCTAAAAGTTTCTTCACTTTGAGCAGTACAACTCAGCAACAGTTTCTCCAGTCAAGTAAAACTCCAGCAGAAAGGCTGAGCAGACAGTAATAAATTCAAACATGCTTCCTACCTTCACAGCAGGCTCTCTTTTACTACTACTACTACTAAGTATTTGTATAGCACTACAAGATGTACACAGTGCTGCACAGGCATGTAAGAGACAGTCCCTGGACATTAGGGCTTACAATCTAGTCAAGACAGACAACACAGTAGGTGTAGAACATGGATACATCTGGGGGGGAATGGTAAAGAAACAAGGAGATTAGGTGAGTCAAGATCCAAAAGTGGCAGTGACGAGGTGAGTTTTCAGCCTGGATTTGAAAAGGGTCAGAGAAGGCGCCTGGCGTACAGACTCAGGTAGTTTGTTCCAGGCATAAAGTGCAGAAAGGTGAAAGGAGCGAAATCTGAAGTTAGCAATAGAACAGAAGGGCACAGATAGAAGTGATTTACCAGAAGAGCGGAGTTCCCGAGGAGGGGTTGTCAGACGGCTGCCTAGGGTGAGAACTTACACAATCTTGACGATGCATATATTCATATGATTCTTGCAAGGTATTGTGGGTAATGTAGTTCTTTCACTCCAAACACAGCTGAAGACAATAATTGAGTTGTGAAACCAGTGGTTAAAGCCAATAAAATACTTCTTTTATTGATGGGGTTTAATTCACCCAGCACAAGTATGCTTGGAAGCAATATAAATGAGGTTACTTGCTTGCAGTGTTTAAATGGTGTCACCAAGCCTCGTAGGGAGAGACTCAGTGAGTGCCCTAGGCAGTCGCCTAGGGTGTTTTGAGTCACCTTGTTGCTACTTCTTTTTAAGACAGAGAGTCAGACAGTCAAGGTGATAAAGTAAAGTGGGGTTTATTCCCGTTCCCCGGCGAATATCAATGCTTGGAATACAATAATGCAGAACTTAAACAAAACACAGCTTGAGCAATATTTCTTCTCTCTTGTTCCTTGCACAGAGAGGTCTAACGCAAAGAGGTTATTTCATCATTCAGACAAATTGTACAATCCATTGGCTCCTGGTCAATGTAATTATTACTGCTTGTATCTTGGCTTATACTTGGCTGGCAGCTGAAGCAGCCAGGCTCACTCATATAACAAGTGATAGCTTCACTGGTCGGGGGAGGGTAAACTTTCTCCTCTCCCAGGCACTGCTCTAACTCGGGATTGTAAAAACCTCTTCTGTAATCAGTTCTTTTATAGCCAGTCTCTCTTGGCTCTCTCACTTGGAAGTTGGAACCCTTTTCCAGGTTAAAACCTTGCTGCCAATAAGGACTATAAAAACACCGAGTTTCACTTCCTTCCCCAATGTAAGGTTTTATCTTCTTTACCTTATCTAGGTTGCAGGCATCAGCTGTGGGGTTTTTCTCTCGTGGCAAAGTTCTAGCCTCGTGTAGCAAGTTCCTCCGAGGTTTGTAAAAACTCTCGGGGCTAGTGTTCCACTTCCTGCCTTCCAGGAAATCCTCCTGGGGGCTGTCTTGCCAGTGGTACGCTTCTCTAACGCTCCTTGGTAATTGCCTGGAGCTTTCTCTGAGAGCTTTTGGACCTCCCAGACCTTCAATGCTTTCCCTGGGATTAAAACTTCTCCTGGAGCTTTGGAACCCTCTCTGCTTCCGTGACTTGCCTGATTGCTGCTGAAACTCTAGCTGCATCGGAGTGTCACCTTCCCCTGCAGAGTCCTGCTTACTTGCTCTCAGGTATTTGTTCTGTCTCTCAGCCTTCTTCCTGAAGCTGTTCTCAGCACTGTTCTTAGAGTTGGTCTCTAAGCTGTTCTCAGGTCCGTTCTCAGGGCTGTACTGACTTCCTGGTTCTAACCAGGTCCCTTTGTACCTCCCCTCTCTGCACGTAACGTCTGCTCCTGGGGGCAGGTGCTGGTAATTAGAATCCTGGATTCTAACTGCGTCACTGTTGCAGACAGGAAAGTTCCGTTCTAACCCTTTCTTTCCTACCTGTGCTGATGACACCGGGTGCTCAGCCCTTCTTAGCCATGCTGGATCTCTCTGCCTAGCCCATTTTGAGGTGAGTTCTGTATTTTCACTAACCTCCATTGGCTCCACTGTATCACAATGGATAACATAAAGTCACAAAGCAAATCAGAAAACAACCTTCAGCTTGTCAGGCAATTAGCTAATGTTTTCTTAGCAAATAATTACCAAATAAAAAGGCACAAAGAAATGAATAAACTTTGCTTGTTAGGTTAACTTCTGCTTATTTTCCACGCAGATCCCAGCAGTGATTCTCCCTTGCTCACACACACAATCAGGTGCAGCTTTAATTACTATCAATTGACCAGCTGGAACCCTTTAGCTGGCTGGCTGCTACTGTGTGAACCCAAATCCTGCTTTAAGAGCTGTTTGCAGTGGAAATAAGAAACAAAGTTAGGTTTCTTTGTGATGGCTGATGTGTTTGCTCACAGAAAGCTAGCAATAGCATTTAGATAGAGAACAGTCCATGTAATGAATAGTTTCATCTGCTGTATCTCCCCCTTCATCAATCAGCATAGGGTCACTATCATACATTGGCACAGACGAGTCTTTCATTAAGGCACTATCATGAGAATGCTTATTCCCTTGCTGCCATTCTCTATTATAGATAGGGTCTGGATCAGTGTTCATACCTGAGCCTCTCCTGCTATCATAATTCCTCTCTGTATAGCCTGGCCAGTATGTAATCCAATTCTGATGTCCAGCCTTCCAATCTTGATCCCTGGACACTGGATCTCCTCTCACATACCTTCTGACCTTGGTCTGAAAGTCCTTTCCACATGCAGTCTTCTCTCTTCCAGGTAGCCACTGGTGATTCCTATCTCTGCCATTCCATTCCTCTGGCTGACTCCAGTCCAATGGATTCTGCTGGCACTTGGAATACCTCCCAGTATGGGTACTGCCTTGGATTCTCCCAGACCCTCCAATGGCTTTTCTTCTCTTCCTTCCAGAGAGTTTCCTTCTTTCTCTATCCGCTTGGCTTGGCTTCTGCTTCTCCAGGTGATGCTTAAACCTGTAGCTGGACTGGAGCTTGTAGCCGTTGCTGTCTCTGTCTTTGAAGCTCTTTCTGTAGCTGTCTCTTTTCCTGAAGCTGTTGTCTATAGAATAAGCTCTATTCTTATTCTGTCCTAATGTGTGCTCCTCCCTAACACAGCGCAGCTGTGTTGAATCAGGCCCTGCCCTTTGAGATGAGTGCTTAGGGATTACCTCATAGCTCTCTTGATTGCACACACATTTTCTCACTTCAGCCCCTCTCATGGCTGCTGGAAACCTGGTGCATTCTGGGACTGGTAGTCTTTTATGTGAAAACTCTGTTTTCTTACTTCTACCAAAACTGACAGGTTGCTTGTTCAGAGTCACATCATCTTTTCTATAGCTCCTACCTGAGCTATGATAAGCTTCCTTATCACAGGGTGTAGGGAGAGATAAGAGAAAAAAGTTAGTGAGTAGCTGCAGAGTGAATTAGGTCAGCAGGAGAAGTTTGAAATGGATAGGGAGCCAATGAAGTGACTTGAGAAGAGGGATAATATGAGCATGACGAGGCTGGCAGAAAACACAGGTCTGCAAAAATTGTTTTTTCGAGAGCTGTTTTGGTTATTCCACGTAATCTTTATGTTTTTTGGTGCGCTGAATCCGAAAATGACTTCCATTTTGTCACAGCACATCACGTTTCCTGACAATTTAGGTAACTATGTTAAATAAGGCAATACCTCAAAATAAATGGAAATAGACTTATAAAATTAAAGTTTTATTACAATATTTTCATGAAAATCCTTTTTTGAACTGAAATGAGCTCACCTACACACACTAAACTCGATTCGTCTTCCTTGTGAGGCTCCTCTTGGTGCATTTACGCTTGTGAGTAGCATCTGGAATGTCTCTCTGAAGCATCCAACAGTAGTCTGCCATCACTGTAATGCTCCATTTTCCCTGGTATCTCCTTTCCATCTCTTTAATGTCTTGGTGAAATCGTTCACCTTGTTCCTCACTCACAGCTCCCAAATTGTCAGGAAAGTAGTCAATGTGGGACTGGAGGAAATACACTTTCAAACTCATCAGGCAACCTAAAGCTTGAAATGCTTTCAGCATTCGTCCGACGATCTTTTTGTAGTGAGGATCTTTGTTATTGCCTAAAAATTTCTATACGACTTCTTTAAATGCAATCCACCCTTCTTTTTGAGGATCCGTCATGGTATTGACAAACTCTTCATCAACTATAAGCCTTCTAATGTCTGGTCTGACGAACACACCTTCCTTCAATTTTGCCTCCGACAGGCCTGGAAACTTGGTGACCAAGTATTTGAAGCATTCTCCATCTCTTGGAAGTGATTTTACAAATTGCTTCATCAATCCCAATTTTATGTGGAGGGGTGGTAGAAGAACTTTATGGGAAGGTACCAAAGTTTCTCGGAGGACATTTTTTTCACCGACTGTTAGCACCCTCGGCTGCCAACTCTTCTTGGTCCAGTGATTTTGTCGGTCTCGACTGTCCCATAGACACAGAAAACAAGGATATTTGGTATACCCAGCTTGTTGCCCAAGCAGCATGCACAAGACCTTCAAGTCCCCACACAATTCCAAGTTCTCGTAGGTTTCCTTCAAGTGTACGGAATGACCTACAGGTATGGAAGCGTAAAAACCATTGTGGAGTAAAACTGCTTTGAGACTTCTTTTTGAAGAATCTATAAAAAGATGCCATTGCTCTGAATCATATTGGATTTTAAATTGACCCATCAGACCTTCGACATCGATGCAATAAACCAACATGTCTTCCTGGGCGAAGTAAGGAACGAACTCCTTTTCACGATGTCTGAACCATGAAGACGACACTCCTGGCAACAATAAATTCCTGCTTTTCAGCCTTGATCCGAGTAACTCAGCGGCATCTTTGGGAAGATTCAAGTCTCTTACCAAATCATTCATCTCCTCCTGAGAAAACAATTTTGGTCTTGTATCATCTTCAAAGTCAGAACTTGATTCGTCATCTGGTTCAGGTATGACTTCACCTTCATCGGAGCTAGGTATCTCTTCCAAGGTAGCAGGGGGCTTGAGTACTGGTATATCTGTGCCTTGGGGGATGGGACGAATTGCTGAGTGAAGATTGGGGTATGAAATGGAATGCTTCCATTTGGAATTAAACCCTTTCACATTGCATGAACAAAAGTAACAGTTGCCACTATGGTTCTTTTGCTCTCGCCATACCATAGGAATCCCATAACGGAAAGATTTTTTCTTACCCTTGAACCAGTTTGGGAGGTCCTCAACACACCGTTTGCACACTTTATGAGGCGCCCAGACTTTATCTTGATCTCCAATTTTTAGTCCAAAGTATGAAAAGTATACTTTTTTCACAAAGTCTGTAATATTCTGCTGTTGCTTCAACACTGTATATTCACCACAGATGAAACAGAAACTGTCTGGCGAATTAATACACTTTCGCGGAGCCATAACATAACAGTTGAAGAATGACGAGCTAACACGAATTGCGATGAAAAAGTGTGAACAGCCTAGAACCAAGAACCTGATGATGATTCGTGCACAAGTGTGGCATGCAGGAGAGAGCAGCTCTGTGTCTGTACACGAGACGTCACAGTGCTGGCCACGCCCCCCTGCACTGACCGGAGCTGCTGCTATCTGCCCTGTGTCTCCCTCCCACTGGATTCTTCAGGAAAGATTAACCCCTTCTACCATTAGAAGCACGGACTTAAAACTTGTTTAGCTTATGCATATATTTCTGACCATCAGATTTACAGTGCTATATTTTGTTTTACATAACTCGAACAACCCCTTTAAGGTTTTTTTGGCATTTTATATCTTAAATGCACTTATGTGAATTAATTAATAGTAATTTGAATTAATTAAGGGTAATTTGAAAAAAATTGATATAATTTGAAGACAATTTTGCATGTTGTGGCAAATCATGACGTCTAGGAGTTTTTTCAATATTTTATTTGTTTTCAGCACACCAAAATACATGGAAATTAGATGAAAATAATCAAACAGCTTTTTAGTCGCAGACCTGTGAAATTAGCCACGCAGCAGAGTGCTGAACAGATTGAAGGGGAGAGAGATGATTCAAAGGGCGACCAGGAAGGAATAGGTTACAGTAGTCAGGACAGGAGGTGATTAAGGAGTGGATAAGTGTCTTAGTAGTGTGTTCAGAGAGGAATGGGCGGATTTTGTTGATGTTATAGAGAAAGAAATGGCAGGTCTTAGCTATCATATGGATGTGTGTGGAGAAGGAGTGAGAGGAGTCAAAGACAACCCTAAGGGTGCGAGCCGAGGAAACAGGGAGGAGTACAGAGTTATCCACAGAGACTGAAAAAGGAGGAATAGAAGAGGACGTTTTAGGGGGAAAAATAAGAAGTTCAGTTTTGGCCATGTTCAGTTTCAAATGGCAGTGAGACATCTAAGCAGCAGTGTCAAAAAGGCAGGCAGAGATCCGGGTCTGGATTACCGGAGAGATTTTAGGCATAGAGAGGTAGATCTGGGAGTCATTAACGTAAAGATGGTACTAAAAGCCACGGAAAGAGATGAGGGCACCAAGGGACTGGATATATAGAGAGAAAAGGAGTGGACCCAAGATAGATCCTTGGGATACACCAACTGAGAGCAGGATAGCAGCAGAGGAGGATCTACCAGAACAAACACTGAAAGAGCGATGGGAGAGATCAGATGAGAACCAGGATAATACAGAGCCCTTAAAACCAAGTAAGGACAGGGAATCAAAGAGAAGTTTGTGGGCAAATGTGTCAAAAGCAGCAGAGAGGTCAAGAAGGATGAGGATAGAGTAAAGGCCCTTGGAGTTTGCCAGGAAGAAGTCACTGGAGACTTTGGCAAGAGCCGTTTCAGTAGAGTGTAAAGGTCGAAAGCTAGATTGTAGAGGATCCAGGAGGGCATGAGAGGAGAGGAAGTCAAGGCAGCAGTGGTGAACCGCACATTCAAGTCGTTTATAAACGAAGGGGAGGAGGGAGATGGGTCGATAATTAAAAGGACAGGTAGGATCAAGTGAGGGTTTCTTGAGGAGAGGTGTAACTACAGCATGCTTGAAGACTGCAGGACAGTTGCAGTGGAGAGCGATAGGTTGAGAATATGAGAGATGGAAGGGACAACAGTGGAGGACATGGGGCTTAGGAGATGGGTGTGGATAGGATCAGAAGAGCAGGTAGGGAGTTTGGAAGAAGAAAGAAGGAGTGCAGATTCCTCTTTAGAGATCACAGAAAAGGAAGAGAGGGTAGCAGAGGTAGAGGGGGAAAGTTGGGAGTGAAGAGGGGGAGAAGGGGAAGTAGATGACTTTGTGGGGAATTGGAGGGTGATCTTGTGGTGTCATGGAAATAGTCAGCCAGGGTTTGGGCAGAAAGAGAGGGAGGAGTCAGAGGCGGAGGCACCTTGAGGAGAGAACTGAGAATAGTAAAGAGATGGCGATAATCAGAGGCAAGAGAGTTAGTCAGATGGACATCATAGTCTTGTTTGGCAAGTGCTATGTCTGAATGGAAAGAGACAAGCATGAATTTGAAGTGTAGAAAATCTGCAAGGGAGCAGGATTTGTGCCAAGCCCGCTCAGCTGAGTGGGCATAGGAATGTAGATAGCGGGTAGTGGATGAAAACCAGGGCTGTGGTGCAGCATACATCACAGGACATGGCATGAGCAGAGCGAGAGCATCCAGAGCAGAGGAGAGTGCAGCGTTATAGGAAGCTACTGCCTCAAAGACTCAGATGATAGTGGAGGAAAGAGATGATGAAACAGTGGAGGAGAGAACCAAAGGATCAATAGCATGAATATTTCTAAATAGGTTGGAGAAGACAGGACGAGGTTGAGGCAGCGGGTGATGAAGAGTGAAGGGGGAGGAGGGGGGATGAGGGGGGAGGGGGGCCATCAACCCCAGTCCTTCTGGGGAACAAACACCCTACAGGGCAGCCAATGCAGAGCTGTACACATCCTAAGGCAATGGCAGACAGACAGTAGGCCTGGAACTGCTCAGCTGTCCCCCACCACCATCTGACAGTCTCCAGCAGCAAGCACAGCAAGTCACCAGCCACTGCACCCTGTAAGGTGTTCCAGCCATACACATATAACTGCAGACAGTCTGCTAGCTAACCCACGGTGCATGTTCCTGGAAAAGATGCATGCACCCAAAATTGGGATGTGAGCATACCCACCAAGCAGATAAGTCAGTGACTAGACCCCAGAAAAGAGAACCCATACATTTCACTTGAGAGAAATGCAATATAGCACTATGGGGGAGCATAGCCATGCCGTGGTCACTGCACAGTCAGGGTGAGAGTGACCTCCCAGCAGGACATGCTGTGGCCACCCTGTCTGTGCAGGTTGTGGCTGGGTACTACAATGTCCGAGCCATTGCCCTATGCAGATGCATCCAGGCCAGGCCACCCTGTCCAGGCTATATCCACAGTACCTTGCTCCTCATTATCCACATTAGCAGGCTAACACTGGCAACAGTGCAAGCAGTGTGGGCTGAGGACGGTGTTGGCAGCCACCACACACTGGATAGACAGACACACACTCCCACACCTATGCCAGCAATGTGCATACTATAGAGGTGTTTGGCAGCCCTGGCCACATCACCAGTCCTGGCCACAGTGCAGGCATAACTATGGTACGCAATACTGTTGGGGTCACTCCCCAGGGTGGTGAACACTGTCAGACACCAGACCTGAAACACACTCCAGACATCAGAGAGGTTGCTATGATACAGCTCAATGAGCAGATTGTGCTTAACTTAGGAATTGCTATCTGCCAGTAATCATAGCAACCTTTTGATATATGTATACCGTATTCCCAGGTTTAGGGTGGCATTGCTAAGGTATGCAAGTGCTAGTATTGGGAGATGCACGCCGGGCCCAACATCCTGCCTTTCCAGGAGGCTTTGGATAATGGAGCCTGTGGGTGCGGGTGTGTCTGCCCCTGTTGGCCGCTGCTCTAGGGCAGAGGTTCCTAACTCCAGTCTTGGTGGGCCAAACACTGTTCGGTTTTTCATGCTGTCCCTAATGAAATGCATGAGATACATCTGCATACCATGGGGGTGTTGCATAGAAATGCAGCACAGCCATATTTATTAGGGACAGCATGAAACCTGAATGGTGTTTGGCCCTCCAGAACTGCATTTGGGAGACTCTGCTCTAGGTAATGCGCATGTTTATGGTGTCTGTGCTTTGTAGGGTAAAATGTAGGCGTTTTGGGCATGTTTAAGTTATCTGCAATAAAGATTCTGTCTTTATTACCACATTTTAGTAGTGGGTAAAATATTGGGACTGGGTTGGCAGGAACCACAGCTGGGACTTTCCGCTCCTGAACACAGTGGCTGTCTGTACTGCACCATCGTGTTGCCACAGAGACAGTGCATTCCCTGGGAATACCATGACTGTTCGTCAGACAAGACCTGTCTGTTGCAGTGCATGGCACCCACCTACACAGGGCTAGGCCATGGTCTGCTGAGGGCAACTGCCACTGCCCCCTCCACCACCAGTACCCCTCTGCCACCATGCTGACATGCCCTTCTGCTGGTGGTGCTGGTGGTGCGCAGTTTCAGGCCATCCGGTGTGTGGGTAGGCAGCTGCCTATGGTGCAGGTTCTGGGGTAGGGGTGCCTGCATAGCTGTCCGTGCTTCCCCCCAGCACCGCCTGCCAATGTTCTGTGCCCTTGGGGGTACCTGCTGGGTACTATCCCCTGTGACACTGTGGGAAACACACTTGTGCCCATATTGGGCCCTCATCAGTTGCTGTCTGGCTGCTCTACTGTTTCAGAATTCCTATGGGCTACCTAGGCATCACCCTAGTCCGCACTGTGGCCCAGCTGCACCACAGCATGTGCCGCCTGCAGCCCTCTGTATCCCCTTTTCCAGCATCTGTCCAGTTGCCCATTCCGACATGCCCACCCTGCTGTTGCAGAACATGTGCATGCCATAGGCAACCTGTCCAATGGAAAGGGTAAACCCTGATCAGCGCTATTTCACTGTGGGATCATTCACCTTGCATGGGGACAGAGCATAGACCCTTCCAAAATTCATATCTTTTTTTTGGAGCTTTCTCGGGAGTGTTTTTTTATGTTTCCTATTAATATAACTATTGCCCAGCTTGGTTATGTTTTTTTTACATTTTCTTCTGGTCATTTTCAATGTTTATTTGCCCTTTTGTTCTGTGCACATGTATCACACTTATCACTTTTTGTCGGTTTCCCTGGTTTTGCTGTACATTGCTGACAGAAATGGTTTCTTTTCCCTTTAAATCAGCTCTAACGCCAGGGTTTCACTGGCATTAGTTTTCAGCCTCGGATTTCACAGCGTTGGTGTGCAGGGAGCCTCTCCCCTCCCACTCTCCGCCCATTGACCCTCTCTCTCCGCCCCTGGGGAGCATTCCTCTGCCCTCCGGGAGCCTTTCTTCACCCTCAGCGCTCGTTTGTGCCGCTGCGCGCATTATCGCGCGAGACAGTACCTCTACGCCTGAGAAAAGGTACCTTATCACGCAATAACGTCGTCGGGCGCGCATTAAGATGGTTTAGTAAACATACCCCTAAGTCTATATATATATTTTTTTTTTTAAAAGAAAGAAAGAAAGAAAATCACCGGCGGTACCGGTGGGCGTCGAACAAAGGCAGGCGCGACCACAAAAAATAAGAAATAAAAGTAGAATTTTCTGCGGTGACAGGGTTCACGTCCTGTCGGCTCCGCGGAAAACGAAGAACTGAAGCAGCGCGCATGCGTGGATGCACGCTCCCAAAAGGGTTCCTATTGGACGCTGGGGAGCGTTCCCGCGCGGGCTCCGTCGGTGCCGACGATACCCATATGTGAAGACTCATTCCTGCTTGTTCCTGTAGATTGTTTGCTTCCTTGGAACTGAAGGGGGTAAGGGGGAGGGGGTTTCCTAGCTGACTTTAGGGCCTCTTCCTTGACTACATCAGGTGTGGTGGGATGGCTCGCCAAATAGTAAAAGCAATTTCTTATTGTTATAAGGGGTCCTATTTCAATTTTTTCCGAGTATTGTTTTTATTTTTATTTCTCTATCTTTCTTCTCTTTATTTTTACAGGTAGGCGCAGGCTTTATCTTTTTGTTTCTACTTTCCTTTATGTTTCTTTCCCTTAATATTCTTCATCCATTCTTTGATTGTTTGATATTGGTGAGAAGACAGTGTAAAATTGTGTTTAGTTGTTTCAATGATTTCCTCATTTATACTTTTATTTCTTAATGTGAAAGGGATTAACAATCCTATCAAACTCAAAAAGATTCTCTTACATTGTCAGCGAGAGGTTGCCAAAGTGGTATACCTGCAAGACACTCGTTTAAATCTTTTTGAATCTAAAATGTTAGGTATGGGACACTGTAATTTGTTAATCTGTTCCCTGCATGGGAAAGAAAAATGGAGTTGCGATACTTGCATTTAAAACCTTTGCTGCATCGGCTCTTAGTGCTAAAACCGACCTAGAGGGCAGGTGGGTCAAAATACTTCTACTGATAGTGAAAAAGAAACCCATTTCAACACCCCTATCTATGCCCCAAATTGTGATACTCTGGGGGGAGGGGGGGGGGGGTTTCATACTAGCTCTAAAGAAATTAGTGAATTATGGAAAAGACCATTAATATTAGGGGGAGATTTTAATCTGATTTTAGATAACCTTTTAGATAGACAATTTAAATGAATTGGTAAACCCTTGAAAGCTCTCCAAGTAGCTTATGCCATGATGGAGAATCTTGGGTTGATAGCGTCTTGGAGGATCCAGCATCCAACAGAGAGAGATAATAGTTTTTACTCTCCCCCCACCTAATACTCATTCTAGATTAGATGTTTTTTTAATCTCTAAAAGCCTGGTGCCTTAGTTATATGCCACTGATATTCACAATATCTTTATTTCTGATCATGTGATGATTTCACTCTGCTTGCAAATTCCCCAAACACATTCATCTCAATCCTTTTGGAGATTGAATAAATCTTTACTAGGTGACAAACTTTTTCTTGCCACTGTTCAGTATCTATTTCCACCTACTTTGAGTTTAACCTGCCCGCCGACACTCCTGTGTGGATTTGGTGGGAAGATTTTAAGTGATAATTACTAGTTATGCCATTGGGGTAGCTAAGAAACAAGTGCTGCGAGATCTGGGTCAGGAGACTAAAGCTAGTGAATGTGCCTTGCTTCAAGGTTCTAATTCTACTATACTACTACATTTGCAGAAACTTAGAAAAGTACAGCACAATCTTGAGCGAACAGGCCAGTCAGATTGTATTCTCTCAGCAAAATGATATTTTTCCAAAAACAATAAGGCGGGACGATTATTGTCGAATTCCATAAAATCCCATAAAGTCAATTCTCATGTTCTGGGTTTATTGGAGGAGGACAATTTCTTTTTTTTTTTTAAATTCTTTATTTTCGTTTTATAACAACAAAGGAAAGGAAGACATACAGCTAAAAGACAGATACATAACGTGTAATACATACACCAAAGTAAACCCCTGCCACCCCCCTCCCCCCTGCTTCTGCGCAAGAAATCTAAGCATTCCCGAAGCGGGCGTGTACTTACATTATTGTGTTACAAAACCTAACGGTGATCTAAAACATGATGAGTGCACATTATACAGGCATGTTGGAACAATGAGCAGATTGTACATAATCATTAAGCATCTGCCATTTAGACAAGCGAGAGTGAGTTTGGACATGGGGAATAGCTCTCCGAGGTATCTGCTCATATTTACTATATAAGCAGACGAGGTTCCACCATTCATTGACAGTAAGTCGAGAGCTATCCTTCCAATTCCTCGTGATTAAGCATATGGCTATACCCAGCATGAAATCAAGGAGAAAGCGACCCTTCTTAGGAAGAGAGGGGACCTCCGCCACAGAGCGGAGTCCCACGACCTTCCAAGAGAGAGGTTCGTGAAAATGTAAGATAAATTGAATACGACCCCAGACCCGCCCCCAATAGACCTGTAGTTGAGGACATTCATAAATAACATGAGCGAAGGTTCCCACAGCAGTATGGCAAGACCAACACAGGTCCCTAGCATTTGGGTTCCATTTGGCTATTTTTTCTGGGGTATAAAAGCATCTGTGTGCAAAAAAGAAGAGAGTTTGGGTAACAGAGGCAGACCGGGAAACCCGCACTACTTTGCTCCAGAAAACGCTCCATTGCACAGGGGTTAAAGTGGTTTGCAGTTCGCGCTCCCAGGCTTGTTGGGCTCTAAAAGTGGCCGTGTCTGTACCCTGACATATTATTTTATAAAAGTTAGAGGCTACCCCATGTGTACTACTAATAGAGTGAACTATCTCTAATAGCCCATCCTCAGTAGGGGCAGAGGGCGGCATGATTCGAGCACTTTTGAGGCAGTGTTGAAGCTGCATCAATTGAAAGTAGTGTTTCACTGGTAACGCAAATTCCTTTTGTAAATCGGAAAAGGTTTTCCAACGAGCTGCAGAGAAAAGCTGTTGGGGTGTCCAGATCCCCCTTGAGTACCAGGGTTTCCATGCTATTGTTCGATTTAGGACTTGAATTCTGGGGTTATTCCATAGCGGGAGTCCGTCCTGAGGACATACATTCGGGCCCAGTGATAGAATGAGAGTGTTAAAGGCCGCAAGAGTATCGACAATCATTGGTGGATGGCGGGTGTCTACTTGATAGGACATACCGGGGAGATGGGTCAACGGAATTGGGCTACTAAGCTCCTCTTCTATGTCAAGCCAAACTGGTCTGCTGTCTGTTGAGGCATCTAGCCATCGGGCACCTTGCTTAAGTAGGAAGGCTTGATGATATCTAAGAAAATCAGGAAATCTGGTACCCCCTCGTTCCTTTGCAGACTGCAGTTTATGTTTAGCTATCCTTGGTGGCTTGCCCTGCCAGAGATGACGGACGAGAAGGCCCTCAATATCTTTATAAGTATGTAACGGAAGTAAGCATGGCAGCATTTCTAAAATGTAGTTCACTTTGGGGACTATCATCATTTTCACAGTTTCTAAGCGGCCCCACCATGTGAGAGATAAGGGAGACCAACGATTTGTGAGTTCACGGACTTTGGAGACTACCTCTTTGGCATTAAAACTGATAGTTATAGTTTTATTACCCCTTTTCCAAGTTTAAGTTACCTGTTATAATGTAAGCACACCAGTGTTTTCTGATTGTGCAGTTCTGTTACTTGTAAACCGCACTGAAAACAAATAGCGCGGTATATAAAAGATGTTAAATAAATAAATAAATAAAATAAATAGTGTCTTCTAAAGGAGAACAGTAATGGACCCCGAGATACTTCACCATGCGGGATTGCCAAAGGAAGGGAAAGGCCTGCATGTCAGCCTCATGTACCCAGCGGTTCAGTGGGAATGCTACAGATTTGGTCCAGTTAATTTTATAGCCCGATAATTGTGAGTATCCGTCAATCAGATCCAAGACAGCTGGAACCGAATCAAGGGATACGAAGAGCATAAGGTCATCTGCATATGCAGAGAGTTTAATCTCCCTATGACTAAAGGGGACACCTCGAATACGTGCGGACTGTCTGATAAGGAGGGCTAGGGGTTCAAGAGCTAGATCAAAGAGCATTGGTGATAGGGGGCAACCTTGACGCGTGCCTCTTTGGAGGTTAAATGGCTGAGATTTGATGGCGTTTACACAAATACTGGCGACGGGTTGAGTATACATGACTTGGAGATATCGGAGGAAGCCCTCTCCAAAGCCATACCATCGGAGAACTGCAAATAAGAAGGGCCATTCTAGATGATCAAAGGCTTTTTCGGCATCCAGGGAAAGACCCACCCATGGATGATCGAGATTGGCAGCACTGGATAGCACATGGCACAAGGTCCGAGCATTGTCAGCAGTTGATCTGCCGGGTATAAAACCGCATTGGTCGGGGTGAATTAGGGTAGCCATCATGTCAGATAGCCGGGTGGCCAAGATCGTTGCGAAGATCTTATAGTCGGCATTAAGTAGGGAGATTGGACGGTAGTTGGCGGTCAGTAGCGGGTCTCTGCCTTCTTTCTCAAATACTACCACATTAGCTGCAGAAAAGGATCCCAAAGAGGATGTATCTACCGCAAGGGCAGTAAAATAGAGTTTTAAATAGGGAACTAAATCTGCACTGAACGTTCTGTAGAATTCGGTCGGGAGACCATCGGGCCCTGCGGCACGGCCCGAGGCTGTTCGTTTTAGGGCAGATTGGATCTCTGAAATAGAGAAGGGTTCATCCATCGCATCCCTATCATCTTCAGAGAGGGTCGGCCGCTGAATGCCAGAAAGCAATCGCTCGAATGTCTCTGACGAGAACTCACATTCAGATTGATATAGGCGGGTATAGAAATCCCGAAAGAGCTCTACAATGTCGGAGTCTGTGGTCACTATGCCCCCTCCCTGTGGAGCTCGAAGGGCCGCTACGCGTTTGGCTTCTTTTTGACCTTTCAAGGCGTTGGCTAAGAGTCGACCGGCTCGGTTATTTTCACGATAATATGTCCCTCGCTGAAGCTCAATACTCTTAGAAGCTGCAGTTGAGAGGATTGAATTATATTGAAAACGGAGACGCTGTAAGCTAATTAATACACAAGGGTCAGTACGTGAAGTTAGAACTCGTTCGCCTGCTTTTATTTGTTGGTCTAGTATAAGCAGCTGCTGTTTGCGTTGTTTCCGCAGGCGGATTTGATAGCTAGTGATCGTTGCCCGAATGGCCGCTTTGAAGCCCTCCCACCAAGCCCAATTCGCAGTATCTTGGGGTAGATTAAAATGGAAGTAATCCTGTATGGCTGCTCGAATTTCTGACTGGAACTCTGGCTGAGTTAACAGGGCTCTATCAAAGAACCAGGCTCCCGAATTCCCCTGGGGTGCAGTAGTATGTAATTGAAAGGAAATGGCAGCATGATCTGAAATATGTTGGGAGTGAATCTTTGCAGTGTCCATCTGAGGAACTAACAGTTTTGAGATTAGAAAGAAGTCTATGCGAGACTGAGATTTATGAGGGGAGGAGAAGAAGGTGAAGTCAAGCTCATTGGGGTGTAGTAACCTCCATAGATCAACTAAAGCAAGATCCTTGATCAGGGAGGTAAGCGTGGCGTGACTCTTGGGGGGACCACTCGTCCTAGGCGGCTGTTTGTCAATCAGGGGATCAAGGACTAGATTGAAATCCCCCCCAATGATCAATGAAGTATTAGCAGAAGCCTGCGCAACCTGAGCAATGGTAGCAAAAAAGGCAGGGTCATCCACATTAGGAGCGTAAAGGCATATACATGTAACTTCAAGGCTACCTATCTTGAGGTGAACTCTAGACCATCTACCTTCTGTATCTGAGCTAGTCGCAATAATAGTAGCATGCAAAGATTTCCTAACCAGTATGGCAACCCCACATTTCTTAGAAACGGCTGGGGAATAGGCGGCCACCATGTAAGGTTTAATATTGAGTTTAAGAGTTTCCTTCGAATTTAAATGCGTTTCTTGGAGAAAAATCAGATCCGCTGCTTCCTGACTGAGGTAGCTTAGGATTTTCTTCTGTTTTATCGGATTATTGATTCCTTTTACGTTCAATGAGAAAATCTTACATGATGCCATCAATCGGTAATAGACATTTTAGGTAAGGGCACATGATAACATACAACATAATCAGAATCTGTACAACAATGTCATAATCACCGAGTATTCTGGCTAATACACCCCATATTGAAAAGTATGTACCAACGTATCTTAGAGAAGAAGCAAAACCCCCAAAGAATATGGCGACCATATGTCTGCGGGAGGAGGCCCTAGAGAGGAAATAGAAAGACATATAAAAAAAGAAAAGAAACACCAGAGTCCATAATTAACACTGTCTCTGATACTCATCGAGGCTACTGTGGGTAGATGAAGTCGGGTCACAGATACCATCAAGAGTAAGGCAAACAGACTGCCCACGCCAGACTCTTTGCTGGGCTGCGGCAGATCCAATATGGCAGGTACAGCGGATATGAGGAGACTTGCAGGAGGATTCTGGAAGTCAGCGCATCAAGTCGGCTTCTTTGGAATCCAAAAACTCCGCTAGTAGATCAGGGTCCTCAAATGTTCTTGTCTGATTGTGAAGCGTGACTCGGAGCTTGGCCGGGTACATCAGGCCATAGCGTGCTTGTAGTTGTTGAAGCCTCGGCCGGAATTCCAGAAAGCGCTTTCGGCGGTCGACCGTGGGTTTAGCCAAGTCGGGATAGAAGGAGATCTTGTGGCTCTCAAACTCCATATGGCCCTTTGCCCGAGAGGCACTCAGAATTTGCTCCACATGTTGATATCTCAGAAGTCGAAAAATGATAGGCCGCGGGGTCTTCCTGTTGAGCGTTATGCTTGTGGGTACACGATGAGCGCGATCAATCTCCAAATCTTTGGTAAAGGTGATTTGGAGCAGGGAAGGGAGGATTTTGCATAAAAACTCTTTCATGTCTCCCAATTCCGCTCCCTCCGGTATGCCCACGAGTCGTATGTTGTTGCGGCGCGCTCTATTATTGCCATCTTCCACCTCTTTCTGCAAGGCCCGCACCTGGCGTTCAACTTTGTCGAGTTTGGACAACCGGGCCGCATGGGAGTCCAAGATGCTCTCCATTTTGTCCTGACGCGAAGAAAGCCCTTCTAGCTTGCTTTGCAGCACACCAAAATCTTCCCGCAGCGCTCGGAGTGCTTCACCGTTTGCCTGCACGAGGTTTTTGACCCCTCTAATCTCTACGAGGATTTCCTGCTGCATTTCGGGGCCCTCGCACAAGGCCGGCCCCTTCTGCGGAGACGGAGGTTCAGTTTTGGAACGTTTGCCGTGAGAAGCCGCTGGAGATCCAAATTCCAGGCGCGTTGGTTTGGTCCCCGCCATCTCACCAATGTGCCCCGGCAAGATCAGAGTAGAAGTTCCAAGTATGTGAGGTGTTAATTCAGGATTCTGAGTAGGCCTCTCGGGAGCCTCAGCGTTATGCGACCATCCCGCTGGACATCAGGCTCCGCCCCCCGACAATTTCTTAACTAATGAAGGACTCGACAATTTTAGATTGGTTCAGTGAATTATATGAGCAGCTTTATTCCTCTGATACAGTTGGGAACAGGGAGCCTTTGATCAATTGGTAGGTCATTTGACTCATCCTACCTTATCATCTGAACAGAATGTGGTGTTAGATAAAGAAATCAAACTAGACACATTTTTTTCAGACTAGTAAGCAGATACCCGATGGTAAGACTTCAGGTCCAGATGGATTCCCTTTAGAATTTTACAAAGCATTCAGTTCCGAGTTTGCCCCTAATTTACTTTGTTTTTACTCTGCACTCCTTCAGCAATCTCTATCCGTGGGTTCCTTTGCAGAAGCCACCATTGTGGTTCATGAGAAGCCAGAGAGGGACCCACAGAGAGTAGAAAATTATTGACCAATTTCCCTCCTCAATGTAGATTACAAAATCTATGCATTGATCCTATCCACAAGACTGTTTACAGTAATCCCATCTTTGATGCATCCGGACCAATGTGGCTTTGTTGTGGGTCACTCCACCATGGATAATGTCTGGTTGCTATGTAAATTCTTAGCAGTTTCCTATGACTTAGCCTTACCCATGGTAGGGTTATCATTTGAGGCTGAAAAAAGCATTCAATAGACTAGAATGGTCCTTTTTGTTTCAGTGGTTGGAATGGTTTGGAATAGGAAAGCAGTTTGTTGACATGGTTTAGATATTATATTCTCACTCCACTACGAGGATCTGTGCAAACTCCAATTTATCAAGGATGTTCTCTTTAAGTAGAGGCACCCATCAAGGTTGCCCATTATCTCCTTTACTATTTAAACTAGCTTTGGAGTCTTTAGCACTACTAATACGACAAACACATAATATTGTTTTGAATACGTCTTGGTGAAGATCAAGTCAGACTTTCTGCTTATGCAGATGATTTATTGTTGTTTGTATATCTTTCTTCCATTCCAGTCATGTTATTGGTTATAGAATAGTATTCCATCTTATCTGGGTACCAAATCAATTGGTCCAAGTCATTAGTATTTCTTCTGAGCAAATATGCCTTTAATACAGATGTAGCCTATGTTTTGTTTCAATGGGAAGGTACTTTTTAAAAATATCTTGGGGTATGGTTCGGCCTTACCATTGTGGATACTATTACTAAAAACATTGCAGACTGGCTTAATATGGTGAAGTTGCTTGTTACTAAATGGTCTCCCCTTTATATATTCTGGTGGGGCTGCATTGAAATGATCAAGATGATGATAGTTCCTAAAGTTAATTATGTTTTAAGTCCACTGCCTTTATTTTTTCCAACTCTTTTTACTAAAAGGTAGAGCAGGAATTGGTCTCTTTTTTATGGAAACTTAAGATCCTTCACTTAGCCACATAGAAGTTAAAGTTACAGAAGGATGCAGATGGGGTTCAGTTCCCAGATTTTAAATGGTATAATCATTCCTTCTTGCTTGAGCAAGGCTCGAAGTATGTCAGTGAACTCCTCGGACAGATGAAGCCTACTGGCTCTTTTTGGAAGAGAGGATGGTTTCCCCGGTTCCTTTGTGTCTGCTTATTGGCATGTGCCATTCCAAGGCCAAAAGAGTTTTTCCAGTAGTAGTCACCACACAGTTGGCATTTAACACAGTTTCTCATCTACTTAAGGAGAATAATCCACCTTCCTATAAACTACACCTCTGCCTTAAACAATGTTTATCCCAAGTTATACATCCTGTTATAATGTAAGCCTATGGCCGTTTGTCTTTGGCAATATTTCTGTTATTTGTAAACCACACTGATATGAAAAAGCGTGGTATAGAAGAACTGTAAATAAATAAATAAATGTTTAGGATTCACCGAGAGGTGATTAATTGGCGTATATGGCAAAATAAAGGTATATGGACTGTAGGACAACTTTGCTCTTCTAATACAATTCAACCATTTTTAGAAATGCAGCATGACTTCAGTTTACCAAATAAATGTTTGTTTCAGTGGCTTCCACTGCAGCATTGCATCTTAAAAGCGAGTAGTGATCTATCAGATTTAGGTGATGAATGGGTATTATCGAACATGGCTAGTGCTTTGGCTGACTCAGCATACTCCGCTTCAAAATTTTACTCTATCATTAGATAGCGGACTGGTCAGCCTTGTGTAGGTGTGGAAAAGGTTTAGGAACTGGCAATGGGAAAGTCTTCACCTCATTGCTAATGGAGTAGATTCATCTTACAAGATCTGGTTCCCTTACACGATCCTTATTTTTTTGGCACATTGGGTGTTCATGACTTCGGTCTTGTTGGCAAACTAGCAAAAAGATCAGGGTAATTGCTTCTGGTCCTTTAAGGCACAAATTGGCACGTTTTCTTATTTACTCTTTGGGGGATGTTTACTAAAGCACGTTAAGTTTAGGTGCGTTAAGGAGTGTGATAACGGGCATTAGCTCATATAAAGTAAGGGGCATTATGGCATTAACGGGTGTTAGGGGGGGACCAGGCTCCCTAAGTAGTCCTAAAGTGCCCTAACAGGAAATAAGGTGCCCTGCTAAGATGACCTAACATGAGATAAGCTGGCCGAACAAGGGGTAAGTTGCCCCAACATGGGATGAGGTGCCCAACAGGAAAGAAGGTGCCCTCTTAGTATGCCCTAACATGAGATAAAGTGCCCTAACATGAGATAAGGTGCCTTAACTTGGGATAGGTGCCCCAACAGTTAAGGCACCCTAACAGCTAGGGCGCCCTAACAGCTAAGGTGTCCTAACAGGAGAATAGGTGCTCTAACAGGTACTTTGTCTAACCGGTAAGGTGCCCAAACAGTGAAGGTTCTACATCAAGAGATAAGGTACCCTAATATGAGATAAGATGCCCCAACATGAGACAAGGCGTCCTAAGGAGAGACAAGGTGCCCTAAGGTGGAAATCATGCACCTTAAGGCAGTAAAATGACTGTAAATCAAACGCTGAAGAGAGCACCAAGGAATGCCAATGTGCAGGTGATGGAAAGAAGGACAGGTGGGAGCTGATGGAGCAGCCATGTCGGTGGGCGCCCTATGTGGCAGACGAGCATGTGGGAGGCAGCTGTACCGATTCACAGAGCGGTGCCAATGTAAAGTTCTGCAATGACAGTGTGTGGCATAAGATGGGGAAGACGTGTCCCTCAGCAGAGGCAGAAGTGGCAGGATGTTAGCCACGATAGGAAGATAGAGTAATAGTGGTGACGTGCAGATCAGGCACAGGAGAGGCGAGCATGAAGAGCTGCAATGCAGAAAAAGATACCATTGTAGGTCATGGGATAGCAGCCTACACAAGAGCACAGGACTGCAAATAGCCGACAGGGGCTGAAGGATGGATGGCGGCTGAGGAGAGGGCTGGCAGCACAGCATGGCATGGGCTGGCAGCACAGATTCCCAGAGCCCTAACTGTTACAGGTTGTCGCGTCACTGTTACCTCCACAGCTGGAGCTTGTGGAGATGGACGGCCTGAGTCTCTATTCAGGAAGTTACTGGTGCTTGGGGAAAGCACTGCCTTCTGGGAGTTGAAGTTTTTCACTATCCCAAATAAAGAGAGTTGTGGACTCGAGGGTTTCAGGCAAAACAGGATTTTTAATTCCCCTTCCCAAGTGGTTTCACATGCAGAACAAAAGGAACATTGGCCATACACTGCTGGCACCTTATTATATAAAAAGAAATTCAAGCTTCTTATCTCAGCATCACTGTAATTCCAAATGAAAAACACTTTTCTCTTTCAAAACCCTTTTGTGCTTTTCTGGTCAGCTGCTATCTGCAGCACTCTCTTTCTCGGCACAGCTTAATTCTATTTCACAGGACTTATCTTCTCAGATACAGATATCGTACAATCCATTGGTTCACTAGGCTGACATTCTAAAGGTGGTTCAGTGTCCATTGGTTCAATCTGAACCCCAACTGGAAATGTTTGCAAGTTGCTACAGGATGTTTCCAAACACACATCTATCTTTTCAGCATTGCACTTTTCCTCACAGCCTTTTGATATACACAGTTGTGAATTGCCACAGTGTTCCCAGCATGTGGAGCCCCACCCTTCTGGGTTAATATCAGAGCACTTAAAGACAGCTTTCTGTTTATACCGGTCACTTATCCTACCTCTTGGCTTCCTTATGAGAGTTTCCTTTTGTCCTCTAGGATCAGCTGCAAACGTGAGCCTTGGAGTTTCTCTGTGCATACAAGTCTGCCTTCCCAGTACGTTTCCCTTTTGGTTGCCTTTTACTCCCAGCACCAAACCCGGGTTACTTGTACCTGGCTCCTTGATACCAACTCCCTGCTTGTTTCCTCTGCTGAATTCCTCTTCTGAGTCAAAGGTCAGAGAATCCTCAATTACCATAGATTCCTCTGAGTCTTCATTCCTAAGGCAATCCTCTGTTTCTCGTGACGGTTCTAAGAGCTTTGTCTTCAGCCATGCTCTTGGCTGAGCTCTCCTCTGAGCTACCGACTGTGCTCCTCCCGGCTGTGCTCCTCCCAGCTGTGTCCTTCCTAGCTTTGTCCTCCCCAGCTGTGTTCTCTCTCCTCTTAATGAGCCTCCCTTAAATCTCTGGTTTCCTGGGTTTACCCTGGCTCCTCCCACCAACAGGTGTTCTGGCTTAACTTGTGACTGCTGCACTGAACTACAGCAGGGGCGTGTTTTCCCTTCTTCTGACCTGCTCTGTTTATGGTTGCCTGGGAAACCAGGAGCCATGTGCACTTGTTTTCTTTCCCAGCCTAAAGCTGGATCCTGTGTTTTATCTCTCTCTAAGGGGTCAGAGGGACCTTCTCCATCACATATCCCCCCCCTTAAGATATTACGGGCTGCCGTGGATTTTAACGGACAGCACGTAATCCTAGATAACGCGTCGGCATTACCATGGAGTTTGCCCGCCCTATGCTGTACCACAAAATCATAGGCTTGCAATGCCATATGCCACCTGGTTAATCTGGCATTGGCATTTTTCATATGATTAAGCCATTTTAATGGCGCATGGTCTGTAACTAGGCAAAATTTCCAACCTGTCAGATAAAATCTTAATGTCTCCACTGCCCATTTAATTGCAAGACATTCTCGCTCTACCGTGGAGTATTTTTGCTCTGCCCTAGACAATTTTCTGCTAAGGTAGCTCACCGGGTGTTCTACCCCTTCAAATATTTGGGACATTACAGCCCCCAACCCAGTCTCCGAGGCGTCTGCATTATAAAGGGCAATTCGAAGTTGACCCCCCTAAGCACTGGAGCCCTACACAACTTCTCCTTTAAAGCTACAAACACCCCCTCTGCCTCTGGAGTCCATTTTATAGTGTTTGGGGCGTTCTTTCGGAGCCTTTCTGTGAAAAGAGTGCTCTCTTCCGCAAATCTTGGAATGAATCTGCGGTAATAACCCACGAGGCCTAAAAACCCCCTCATCTGTTTTTTATTCCTTGGTTGGGGAAAGTTTTTTACGCTGTCTATCTTACTAGCCAATGGTTTCACCACTCCTCCTCCCACCATGTGACCTAAATATTTCACCTCTTTACTGGCAAAGAGGCACTTTCCAGGATTTAGGGTTAAACCTGTTTCCTTAGGGCTCGCAGGACGGCTTCTAGTCGGGGTAGATGTTGAGCCCATGTAGTGCTATAAACTATCACATCGTCCATATAGGCCATTGCATAATCATGGTGGGGTCTGAGGACCTGGTCAATGAGCCTCTGGCAGGTGGCAGCTGCCCCATGGAGGCCAAATGGCATGCGTTTGAATTGAAACAGACCCACCGGGGTGCTGAATGCTGTTTTTGGCTTTGATTCTCTGGTCAAAGGTATTTGCCAGTAACCTTTCGTAAGGTCTAAGGTGGTTAAATACCTTGCCTGACCTAGCCTATCTAATAAATCATCGATGCGTGGCATAGGATACGCATCAAATTGGGATATGTTATTCACTTGTCGGAAGTCTATACAGAAGCATAAGCTTCCGTCCGGTTTAGGCACCAAGACTACTGGGCTTGACCATGGGCTTTTAGACTCTTCTATGACGCCCATTTTTATCATATCCTTTACTTGTGATATGATCTCCTTTTTTTTTGCTTCTGGCAACCGGTAGGGCCGTTGCCTGATTATCTTTCCTGGTATGGTGACAATCTCATGAGCAACTATATTTGTTTCCCCCGGTATCGTTGTCAGAACATCAGCAAACTTGCCCAATAATTTACCCAGCTCTTGCTGCTGCTGCGGTGACAGCTCAGCACCTATACGAGGTTCTGGATTTTTCTTCCAGTCTGCTGGCTGTGGTCCTAAATCTTCTTCCTTACGCTCTTCAGAGATGGCTGCTAGGCTTCTCATCTCCCCTGCCCCAGTAGACCCGAATCCCCCTTCTCCCCGACCTGTGGGGGTCAGTGAAGATACTTCTTCTACCTCAGGGAATCCTACTCGCTCACAGACCAGTTGAGCGATTCTATCGCCTATTTTCACTCTGAAGTCTTCCTTGTTGAAATTGAAAAGCAAGACCTTTACTACTCCACGGTAGTCAGGGTCTATGACTCCCGCCCCTATGTCCAAGAAATATTTAGTGGCTAGGCCTGATCTGGGAGCTATGCGCCCGTAACACCCTGGAGAAAGCTGTATCTTGATCCCTGTGTCTAATAGGGCCTTTCCTCCACCCGGTACTATCCCATCCTCCACACTAAATAAATCGTAGCCTGCGGCCGCCTCTGAACCATGCCGTGGGCCTTGGGCCTGAGCGGAGACTTTACAGTATTGTAAAACAAATTTTTGTTTTCCTAAGTGTACTTCCCCTACCTGGGGTTTGGGCTGCGGGCTGACTTTATCAGGTTTTCCTAATAAAGGAGCAGGGATCTTGGTCGCAATGGCTTCTATCTTAGGAGCATCTCGTGGCCCTTCCCTCCCAGCTAGGGTTTTTGCCTTAGTGGGTATGGCTGCTAAGCCAGTCTTCGTCCTAAGGCCTTTCTCTATCCCTTTGCTGAAAGCTGGCCAATCTCTTCCTAGAACGATATCCTGTGGAAGACGTGGTACCACTGCCACCAATATTTCCTTCTCAGTGCCCAGCCCTTTCACTGACAGTTTATACACTGGGTAGTAGGAGGCTGCTCCATGCACGCATCGTATCTTGACACGGGCCACTGCTTGACTCGATACTGACGGCAGGTGAGCTTCGATAGCCTGCCAGAGCTTTTGGGACACCATGCTCTGGTCAGCACCGGAGTCAAGCAGTGCCTGGGCCTCAACACCTTCTACTTGTACCCTAAGTACAAATTCCTCATGTGTTTGCTTTACACCTCCAGACACTAGTGCTGTACGTAGTGCACAATCCCTGCGGTAATGCCCCAACTCCCCACAGTTGAAACATTTACCCTTCATCACAGGTGTAATATTACTGTCATTAGGTAACTTATCCTTTGCAAACATTTCTGACTTCCTAAAGTAGGAAGCTTTTATCTCCTTCAGAGCCACCGGGTTTGAAGCCTTAACCAGCTCAGCTTCAAAATACCTCTCTGTAAGATTAGCCGCTTCCTCTGTAGTTTTACAGCTTTGGAGTATCAGAAAGGTTTTCACATCAGCAGGTACTGCATTCATATACTGCTCTAGTACAATTGCATCCAATACAGTTTCTAGAGACTTTTGGCTGGGTTCAAGCCACTTCCATGCTAAACCTTTTATTCTATGGAACAGCATTTTTGGGGTTTCATTGGGCTTTAACTTAGCCTCCCGGAACATGCGCTTATAGAATAAAGGGTTTAAGCCAAGCCTATCCTTGACAGCTTCCTTGACTGCCTTATAATTAGAAGCAAGCATTGCAGGCATACACTTATAAGCCGCTAAGGCTTCCCCTGAGAGCGACATAGCGAATCGTACCGCCCATTGCTCCTCAGGCAATTTAGTAGCCTCGGCAATACGCTCAAATGCTTCTATGTAATCATCTAAGTTATCAGTTTGATTAAACTGTCCCAGCGCCATAGCGCTTCCATTAGGCAGTCCTACCGCCTGATTAAAAGACGGTGCAGGTGGTTCTGGTTCCTTTTGCTTCTTGAGAAGAGCCTCCATTAAGTTCATAAGAGGTTTCTGTTGAGAACAGATGGCCGCTGCAGTCTGTTCTTGGGTGTGGCGCGACAGCTCCAGCTGTTTGTCCCACTGGCTGGACATCCACCTTAACAGCTCCTGTGGCTCCATTATGGACTCAGCTGTTCCTGCAAGAAAAGAAACACATAAAAACCCCACCAAGTGCGGTCCTTACACCACAACAAAACTTTTCCTCTCTTTTTTTTTTTTTTTTCAAATGACTCCCTGCTGCAGCAGATTAATGGCTCCCCTTTCTCCCTAATTATCCTCCCACACCTGTGCCCAGCTACCTTTACCTCGGCACAGTGCAGAGTCCAGCACTGAGGAAGTAGCCTTTTACTCCTCCTGACCGGCTGTCAGGCGATTCTGGAGCCCTCTGCCAGCAGTTTCTTCTCCCTGGTAGTTGGTGTCTTTGCTTTTTACAAATGTCCTTTGTACTCCATGCAAAATCCTCAAAACTACGCCAACCTGTCGCGTCACTGTTACCTCCACAGCTGGAGCTTGTGGAGATGGATGGCCTGAGTATCTATTCAGGAAGTTACTGGTGCTTGGGGAAAGCACTGCCTTCTGGGAGTTGAAGTTTTTCACTATCCCAAATAAAGAGAGTTGTGGACTCGAGGGTTTCAGGCAAAACAGGATTTTTAATTCCTCTTCCCAAGTGGTTTCATATGCAGAACAAAAGGAACATTGGCCATACACTTCTGGCACCTTATTATATAAAAAGAAATTCAAGCTTCTTATCTCAGCATCACTGTAATTCCAAATGAAAAACACTTTTCTCTTTCAAAACCCTTTTGTGCTTTTCTGGTCAGCTGCTATCTGCAGCACTCTCTCTTTCTCGGCACAGCTTAATTCTATTTCACAGGACTTATCTTCTCAGATACAGATATCGTACAATCCATTGGTTCACTAGGCTGACATTCTAAAGGTGGTTCAGTGTCCATTGGTTCAATCTGAACCCCAACTGGAAATGTTTGCAAGTTGCTACAGGGTGTTTCCAAATTTCCACGGAGTTTGTGTTCTTCCCTGAAGCTCACTCTGTTAGATACATTGGACAATTCTCATATCGCTGCGACGGCGCTACAATCTTTAACATAGGATCGTGCCTATGATTTAAAAGACTCATTCTGGTGTTGACAGTGTACAGTTGAGTTTTTGGCTACTTGCCCTTCTCAAATGCACCATTTGATGACCTGCTGATGGTGTGCATTGATGATTTTAACCCCCTGAGGAAGGCAATCCGCCGAAACGCGTTGGGGACTACTAATAAAAGCGTCTGTGTCATCATCACTCTTGCTCCTTGTGTTTCCTGCTTGGTCCTGCAAGAGCTGCTGCTCTCCTTGTGCCTGGGAAACCAGGAGCCATGTGCACTTGTTTTCTTTCCCAGCCTAAAGCTGGATCCTGTGTTTTATCTCTCTCTAAGGGGTCAGAGGAACCTTCTCCATCACAAGGTATAAAAATGATCTGAGTAGGACAGGCATAAATAGAGAACAAATAGAAATCAAACCGATGTCCTCTGCTTATGGAGACATTGCACCAACCAGTAGGCTACACCTCCACATTGCTCTGTATAGCAATTGCTGGATACAAAGAGACTGCAGGTCACCCCTCTAAAATTTCTGCTGTGTGTACCAGGATAGGCTAGCCCCACCAGTACCCATGATGCAGTGCATGATGTAGAACAGCAGTCCATAGCTGATCACCGAATGGAGGGTGCACTTACCTCAGCTCAGTAAGAGGAACTGACAGTGTGTGATACAAGCACAGAGCAGCTACAAACCATGCTATTGAGCAGTTTCTTTGGTCAACCTGAGGGCATCTTGTCTGTCCTTAGGATGCCTTATCTCATATTAGGCCGCCTTATCTCCTGTTGCAGAACCTTCACTGTTAGGGCACCTTATCTCATGTTAGGGCTTACTAAGAGGGCATCTTCATTCCTGTTGGGCACCTTATCCCATGTTAGGGCACCTTATCCCTTGTTTGGGCAGCTTATGTTAGGGCATCTTAACAGGGCACCTTATTTCCTGTTAGGGCACCTTAGGATGTCTTAAGGAGCCTGGTCACCTTAATGTGCATTAAATTCCCCTAATGCCCATTAACGCCGTAACGCCCTTTACCTTATATGGGCTAACACCCATTACTGCACTCCTTAATGCGTGCAACCTTAACATGCTTTAGTAAACATCCCCCTAAGTTTTTTTGGCCCAAGTATGGGCCAAAATTAAGAATGTCTTCCAGCTTAATCTGGAGTTGATTTATTGTATTGTGATTCTGAGATCTCTTGCAGGATACCTTTCTTAGCTAAGAAGTACAGATTTCTATTTGATTTGATGTTTGGGATTGTTCTTAAATTGATTATTAAGAACTGGAAAGATAATTCCGTGCGTGAATGACATCATTGGTGGACTCTTATTTGCTTCTATCTTAGATCTGAGCTGACATATAAAGTTTAATCTATGCAGGGTACACAGAGCAAGTTGAAATAGAAATGTCTTGATGCTTATGAAACTGCACCTCCCTGATATTGTTTCTATGACTGGCCAGGGTGGGGAGGGAACTGTTAATTCTTTTTTAAGCGTTCTTATGTAATTGGTAAAATAAAAAATCTTAAATAAATGCTTCAAAAAAGAGGTGCACATTTCCCAAATCTGACAAATTCCAATAAATTGAAAACAAAGTACTTTTTACCAACTTTGTTGTCTTGCATTTTATTTTTCCATTTGCTTTGGTCCCAGTGTCTCTTTTCAGCTTTTGTCTATTTTCTTCCTAAATCTCTTTACAGGGTCTGCTGTCCATGTGTCATATCTCCTCTCTACTCCTGTCTTTTCACATTACTCACCCATATCCCTCTTTGATGTTGACCTTTTCTCATTCACATTTTCCTTAATTTCATATTTTTTGCCTCTCTAGTCACTCAAAATTCACCCTGCTTCTCACCCTCCAATTCTCAATCACCCTGTTTTTACTTTTCACCTACGTATCAACTTTCCATCTCTTTCTCTCACTTCCTTCCCAGCCCATCCCCCTGCTCTCACCCTTTCCCAAGCCCCATTTCCCCTATCTCACTGCTTCCTCAGCCTCTTATTCCCTTCTGTCTTTCACCCCATCCCATTACCACATTTCAACCTTATGTACTCACCACACCCTCCCCACCACCAGTGTTCATCTATTTTTCTGTGCCTCTCATCCCCTTAGTAGCCCCAGTTCTTTCCCTGTTAATTGTCCCCTCCAGTCTCTACCTGCTGTTTCTTATCCGCATTCACTCTGACTAGTCTCTTTTACCAGCTCTATTTCCATCCTCTTCCCATTCATCTTCTTGCTAACACCCCATCTTTATCTTTGTCTTTCTTTATTTGCACAGCTTGATATACCGCCTATACTGGAGTGTCAGGGTGGTGTAGAATAAAAATGTAGGCTACCAGAAACAAAGGAGGGAAAAGGACGCCATTAACTTATAGGAAAGCAATAATAAAAGGCAGAGAGAAAGTGTAGTAAAGGGACAGAGATAGACACGAGACACTACTGACGATGGATAGGGTGGGAAGGCAGAGGGTGGGAGAGGGGCTATGTTAAGCGCAAGGCTATTGCGTCATGGAATTGCTGCATGTGAGGGCTCTGACTGGGGGAGGGGAGAATGGTCAGATGGTGCAGGGAGATCGTTAGCCTGACAGTAAAGGTGGGTCTTGAGAAATGCCTTGAGCCAGGGGAAAAGATGATTTGGTGAGGAGGGATTGTGGGACTGAGTTCCATAGGGCGGGGCTTAAAAAGAAAAACGCAGAATGACAGGTGAGTTCGAGATGGGCTTGAGAAGGGGAGGGAAGAAAGAGACGATTACCATGTGCAGAGCGGAGAAGACGGGGAGCAGGCTGGAGGTGGATAGGATCAGCCAAATACTGGGCTGTGCCAGTGTGGAGAACCTTGTGTGTGATAGTGAGTAACTTGTAAATAAATCTAACTTTGATGGGGAGCCGATGGAGGGTAAGAAGACAAGAAGTGACATGGTCGAAAGGGGAGGAGTGGGTGATAAGACTGGCGGCAGTATTTTGAACTAGCTGGAGGCGACGAAGCTGATAATGGGGGAGACCTGCAAGAACTGAGTTACAGTAATCAAGGCAAATAAAGCGTAGTTACTCACCTGTAACAAGTGATCTTCGGGAACAGCAGGAATTTAGTCTTCACATATGGGTATCGTTGGTACCGAAGGAGCTTGCGCAGGAATGCTCCCCAGCGTCCAATAGGAACGCTTTTGGGAGCATCCCACAGCGCCTACATGCTGCCTTCCCGCCTTTCCCTCTGTCCCTCTTCAGTTGAGTTTATAGCTGAGACAAAGGAGAGAGGGAGAGAGAGAAAAAGAGAGAGATAGAGAGACACCTCCTAGGGGAGTTGGGTGGATTGTAAAGACTAAATTCCTGCTGTTCCCGGAGATCTCCTGTTACAGATGAGTAACTACGCTATCTCCAGGAACAAACAAGAATGTAGTCTTCACATATGGGGACTCCCTAGCTGAAGATTCCAGGGAGATGGCTCCAGGAAGCTGTACCCCATTGTGAGATGGGCCATACTTCCTCCCATGCATCTCTGACATCCTACCAGGGATGGTGGGTAGGAGTTGAATTAAGTCTGAAAGAGATGTTGAAGTACAGCCTGGCCAAATAAGGCATCCCGGCGGGAGTCCTTGTCTAAGCAGTAGTGGGCTGTAAAGCTATGTACAGAAGCCTATGTGGCTGCTCGACAGATGTCGTCGATAGATACAGAGTGAAGGTTAGCCACAGAGGCTGCCATGGCTCTCACATTGTGAGCTGTGACATGGCCTTCAAGAGGAAGACCCTTACTCTCATAGGCAAAGGATATGCATTGTGCAATCCAGTTAGAGAGAGTTCTTTTGGAAACTGGAAGTCCCAAATGACTAGAATCAAAAGCAACGAAGAGTTGGGAAGACTTTTGATATTGCTGTGTTCTTTGTAGGTAAAAAACTAAAGCTCTTTTACAGTCCAAGGTATGAAGGTTCCTTTCTGCATTGAAGGACTAGAAAAGGGGACTGCTACTTCTGGAGAGAGATCTGCAATTGTGAGTATATTCTTCTGGGGATTTTAATGAAGGAACTTCTTTGGATTAAAGCTGATTAATCTGTGAACCCAGAGTATTTGTTAAATCAGTCAGGGCCTAGTAGCAGCAGTTTAAGTTTAAATTTAAAACACAGAAGACAGCTTTCTGGTTAGATTTCATACCCAGCAGAGAGTTTGTAGTTTAAATTTATTTATTTAGCTGTATTTATAACCTGCTTTTCACCGGGTCAAAGTGGTCAATTGGGGAATACATTTAACACAAGGGGATATGAGACACACACAATAATACATACAGGGAACATGGGCAATGGAGGGTTAAGTGGCTTGCCAAAGAACCCAAGGAATGCCTATAGGATTAGAAATCCCAGTCCCTCTGGCCTGAGATTGCTGTCCCCAGGTAGGACTTGAACCCCCAGCCCTTTGGCCTGAAGTACCTTGTCCTAACCACTAGACCACTCCTCCTGGGCCTAGTATCAACACTCACTCACTCAGGGCCTAGTATCAGCAAAGTACTTTTAGTTTAAATTTAAAACACAGAAGAGAGTTTTCTGGTTAAATTTAGAACCCAGCAGAGAGCTTCTAGTTTAAATTTCACCTTCTACCTAGGGGGCAAGAGACCTGTGAAACTTTTTCAATAGGTGTTAACGCCAGGTGGCAAGTCAAAAGGCCATTTTGAAAGACTCCTTCTATCCAAGCAAGGACTGTTAATCACCCAGGAAGTTGGTCACAGCTTACCTCAGCAGCACAGGACAGGATATTGTGTAGCAGCCCTCCCTCCCCTGGGATAATCATAGCTTTATAGGTTCTTACACATCTTAAAGGAAAGGAGGTGCTCTCAGGTGCAGCTCGTTATCCAAATCAGTCATACACTAAGGACATGAGATTAATTAAGCTTCATGTTAACAAGGTATATTAAATGTATTAGGAACAATTTTATTAGTATAAGTATCCATAGCAACCCTTAGTAAGTAAAGAACTTAAAGATATAAACACAAGCTTAAAACTAAGATGCAGACAGCAGTCCAGCAGCAAGATGGGGACTTTCCATTCTATTGCATTGAGTTTCACATGTATGATTTTCTTCCAGTTGGTGAGAGGTCTTACGTGTGCACTAGCTGCAAGGAGCTCTTTGCTCTCAGGGAACAAGTCCATTCTCTAGAGGCTAGAGTAGCAGACTTGGAAAACATAAGACAGAGAGGTACATAGATGAGACCTACAGGGATATAGTCCTGAAGTCCCACCTCCAGTCTGGCAGTATCCCTGTTCCCATGGAGGAGAGAGATCACGTGACAGAAGAGCATCACCCTGGTGTGGCAGGAAGTGATCCTGTAACTAGGACTTGTCCTCCAGGTGATGTAAAACCATCTTACACCGAGGACGTTTCTCCAGGGCCATGTGCCCATGAGGGAAGGGTTAGGACAGCCGTTATAGTTGGTGATTCGATCATTAGGCATGTAGATAGCTGGGGAGCTGGTGGACGTGAGGATCGCCTGGTAACATGCCTGCCTGGTGCAAAGGTAGCGGACCTCACGCATCACCTAGATAAGGTCTTAGATAGCGCTGGGGAGGAGTCGGCTGTCTTGGTCCATATTGGTACCAATGACATAGGAAAATGTGGTAGGGAGGTTCTGGAGGCTAAATTTAGGCTTTTAGGTAGGAAGTTGAAATCCAGAACTTCCAGGGTAGCATTCTCTGAAATGCTTCCTGTTCCACGCACAGGACTCAAAAGACAGGCAGAGCTCCAGAGTCTCAATGCGTGGATGAGATGATGGTGCAAGGATGAGGGTTTTGGATTTGTTAGGAAAAGGGGAACGTTCTGGGGAAAGGAGGGGCTCTTCCAAAGGGATGGGCTTCACCTTAACCGGGATGGAACCAGGCTGCTGGCAGTAACCTTTAAAAAGGAGATAGAGCAGCTTTTAAACTAGATAAAAGGGGAAAGCCGATAGTCGCACATGGTTCGGAAGAATGTATCCTTGAAGGATACTACCAAAAGCAGAGAGGTTCCAAAAAACAGTAAAGTAGCCCAAATGCCCTCGAGTATGGAGCAGACAGAGCTTAAAGATCCCAAATTACCCATGGCTACCAATAACCAAATTAATATGAATAAAATACAGTCTCTAAAATGCTTGTATGCAAATGCTAGAAGTCTAAAAAATAAGATGGGAGAGTTAGAATATATAGCACTAAATGAGAGGTTAGATATGACTGGAATCTAAGAGACATGGTGGAAGGAGGACGACCAGTGGGACACTGTGATACCTGGGTACAAATTATAGCGTAATGATAGAGCTGATCAAATTGGTGGAGGAGTTGCGCTCTATGTTAAAGAGGGCATTGAGTCAGAAAGGATTAAAGTTTTGCAGGAAACAAAATTTGCTGCAGAATTTCTATGGATTGAAATTCCATGTAAAAAGGGGAAGGCGATGGCAGTAGGGATGTACTATCGACCCCTGGCCAGAATGAACAAATGGATGATGAAATGCTCAAAGAAATCAAGGAAGCTAACAAAAGTTACAGCACAGTAATAATAATAGGTGATTTCAATTACTCCAGTATCGACTGGGTCAGTGTCACGGCAGGACATGCTAGGGAGATAAAGTTCCTAGATGAAATAAATGACTGCTTCTTGGAGCAGCTGGTTCATGAACTGACCAGAGAGGAAGCCATATTAGACCTAGTCCTTAGTGGAACACCAGATCTGGTGCAAGAGATAAGGGTATTGGGGCCACTTGGCAATAGTGATCATAGCATGATCGTGTTTGATTTAATTAGTGGAGGAGGGATAGTAAGGAAATCCACAGTACTACCTTTTAACTTTCGAAAGGGAGACTATGATAAAATGAGGAAAATAGTTCAGAAAAACTAAAAGGAGCAGTTGCAAAGGTTAAAGACTTACATCAAGCTGAGGTGTTGTTGAAAAATACTATCTTGGAAGCCCAGACCAGCTGTATTCCATGCTTTAAGAAAAGTGGAAGGAAGTCCAAGAAACTGTCAGCATGGTTTAAAGGTGAGGTCAGAGAGGCTGCTGTTGCCAAAAAAGCATCTTTCAGGAAATGGAAAAAAGAGCCAAACAACGAAACCTGGAAACAGCACAAGCACTGGCAAGTCAAATGCAAGGCATTGATAAAGCAGGCAAAGGGAGAATTTGAGAAGAAGCTTGCTGCAGAAGCAAAAACTCATAATAAAGACTTTTTCAAGTACATTCGTAGCAAAAGACCTGTGAGTCAGTTGGTCCATTAGATGATAGAGGGGTTAAAGGGGCAGTAAGAGGCGACAAGGTAATAGTGGAGAGACTGAATGAATTCTTTGCTTCGGTCTTTACTGAGGAAGATGTAGGGATGTTACCAATGACTGAAGTGGTATTTAAAGGTGCGGAAGAATTGAAGGAAATATCAATACATCGGGAAGATGTATTACAACTATCAGATAAACTGAAGAGTAGCAAATTACCTAGGCCGGATGATATACATCCAAGGGTGTTGAAAGAACTGAAATATGAGATTGCAGACCTGCTATTTGTAATCTGTGAACTATTATTAAAACCATCTGTAATACCTGAAAATTGGAGGATGACGAACGTAACACCAATTGTTAAAAAGGGTTCCAGGGGTGATCCGGTAAACTACAGACCACTGAGCCTGACATCAGTACCGGGAAAAATGGTAGAAACCATCATAAAGAATAAAATTGCTGAACATGTAGATAGTCATGGCTTAATGGGAGACAGCCAACATGGCTTTAGACAAGGAAGATCATGTCTTACTAATCTGAAGGTGTGAATAAACAGGTAGAGAAAGGTGAGTCGGTTGATATAGTGTATTTGGACTTTCAGAAAGCCTTTGACAAGGTCCCTCATCAGGGACTTTTGGAAAAACTAAAGAGTCATGGGATAGGAGGCAGTGTATTATTGTGGAACAGGAACTGGTTAAAATATAGAAAGCAGAAGATATGGCTAAATGGCCAATTATCCCAATGGAGAAAGGTGAATAGTGGTGTACCCCAGGGATCTGTGCTGGGTCCGCTGCTTTTAGACATATTCATAAATGACCTAGAAAAAGGGAATAACGAGTGAGGTTATCAAATTTTGCAGATGATACAAAACTATTTAAAGTTGTTAAAACCCAAGAGGATTGTGGAAAATTGCAAGAGGATCTTAGAAACAGAAACATGATGACAGAAAAAGACCACATGGCCTATCTAGTCTGTCCTTCCATATCAACAACTACAACAGTCCACTTTTTACCTTTAGAGATCCTCTGTGTTGGTCCCATGCTTTTTTGAATTCAGTTACTGTCCTCATCTCTACCACCTCCACTGAGAGACTATTCCATGGATCAACTACTCTTTCCGTAAAGAAATATTTCCACATATCACTCCTGAATCTATCTCCCTTCACCCTCATCCCATGTCCCCTCGTAGCAGAACTTGCTTTCTATTGAAAGAGGCTCTCCCCCTGAACATTTATGCCACGGAGGTATTTAAACATCTCAATCATATCACCTCTATCCCGCCTTTCCTCTAAGGTGTACATATTAAGATCCTTAAGTCTGTCCTCATATGCTTTATAATGAAGCCCACTAATCATTTTAGTAGCCACCTTCTGCACCGACTCCATCCTGTTCACATCCTTTTGAAGGTGCGGTCTCCAGAATTGCACACTCTACTCCAAATGAGGTCGCACCAAAGACTTATACAGAGGCATTATCACCTCCTTTTTACTGCTAGCCATTCCTCTCCGTATGCACCCAAGCATCCTTCTAGCTTTTGCCATTGCCTTTTCTACCTGTTTAGCTACTTTAAGATCATCAGACACAACCACGCCTAGGTCCCGCTCTTCTTTAGTGGACAAAAGTACTTCACCTCCTATACTGTATTGCTCCCTTGGATTGCTGCAGCCCAAATGCATGACCTTACATTTTTTAACATTAAATCCCAGCTGCCAAATTCTAGACCATTCTTCAAGCTTAGCTAGATCCCTCCTCATGTTATCTACACCTTCCTGGGTGTCTACTCTATTGCAGATTTTGGTATCATCTTGATAAATTGCAAGACTGGGCATCAAAATGGCAGATGAAATTTAAGGTGGACAAAGGCAAAATTATGCAACTAGGGAAGAACAACCCAAACTATGGTTACACGATGCAAGGTTCCACATTAGGAATCACCACCCAGGAAAAAGATTTAGGCGTCATTGTGGATAACATGTTAAAACCCTCAGCCCAGTATGCAGCGGTGGCCAAGAGAGCAAATAGAATGCTAGGTATCATAAGGAAAGGGCTCTTTAACCTGGAAAAGAGACGGCTGAGGGGAGATATGATAGAAGTCTATAAATTAATGAACGGAGTGGAACTGGTAAATGTAGATTGATTGTTTACATTATCAGAATATAGAAAGACTAGGGGACATGCAATGAAGCTACAGGGTAAACTATTTAAGACTAATAAAAGAAAATATTTTTTTCCCTCAACGTGTAATCAAACTCTGGAATTTGTTACCGGAGGATGTAGTAAAGGCTGTTAGTGTAGCTGGGTTTAAAAAAGGTTTGGACAAGTTCCTGGAGGAAAGGTCCATAAACCATTATTAAGAAGGGACCCAGGATATCAATGCTTGACCCAATACAAGCATTGTGGAACCTGTGTCTTTTGGGGAAATTGCTAGGTACGTATGACCTAGATTGGCCACTGTTGGAAACTGGATACTGGGCTTGATGGACCTTGGTCTGACCCAGTATGCATATCTTATGTTCTTATGCATTGGAGGCATGAGTCCTTGGAAAGAATATAGGAAGGTAAACTGCTTGGTTTAAATGGAAAGGGGAAACCACCTTTGGCATAAAGTGTGGATGAGCCCTAAGAACGACCTTATCATGGTGAAATCTTGTATAAGGAGAATCAGCCACTAGAGCTTGCAATTCACTAATGCGTCGTGCAGAGGTGATTGCAATTAGGAAGATGACTTTTCAGGAAAGTAATTTCAGAGATGTGGTGGCTAAAGGCTCAAAGGGCGGTTTTATGAGCTGCCCAAGAACATGATTCAAATATCATGCCACCGGTAGAGGTCTAATGGGAGGTTTTGTTAATAGGAGACCTCTCATAAATCGTGTTATAAGTGGATGAGAGGAAATAGGTTGTTCATTTAGAGGCTTGTAGGAAGCTGCAATAGCACTAAGATGGACTCTTACTGAATTGGTCTTAAGACCAGCATTTGATAAATGAAGGAGGTATCCTAGTACTGATTCCAGAGGTATCGCAAGGGGGTTAAGTCCCTTTTGAGAACACCATATGGTAAACCGTTTCCACTTAAAGGCTTATGATCGTCTTGTGGAAGGTTTTCTAGAAGCCTGTAGGATATCTTTTACCTGTTGAGAAAGGTTGAGATCCTCAAGATCTAGGCTTTCAGCAACCAGGCCCTGAGATGCAGGGACTGGGGATTCTTGTGCCATAGTGTCCCGTTCTCTTGGGAGAGAAGATCTGGAGCACACCCCAACTCCCGAGGTGGAGCTTGAGAGAGATGTAGAAGCAGAGGATGCCACGTTTTCCATGGCCAATGTGGAGCTATGAGAATCATACGACCTCTGTCTCTTTGAAGCTTGAATAGTGTTTTGGGGATGAGGGGAATGTGTGGGAAGGCATAGAGGAAGTCTTGACCCCAGTGAAGGAGGAAGGCATCCATTGCCTGACAATCTTGAGCCAGAATTCTGGAACAGAACCAGGGGATTTTGGCATCCAGTGGACTTGCAAAGAGGTCTATGTCTGGGGTTCCCCAGATTTGAAATATTTGGGCAGCGTGGTCAGAGTGGAGAGACCATTCGTGTGGCAGCAGTACTCGGCTGAGTTTGTCTGCCCAAATGTTTTGAATGCCTGGAAGATATACCATGAGGAGGTGAATTTGATGCTCTCTGGCTAGGTCCCATAGTCATAAAGCTTTGTTGCATAACGACAGAGAGCCAGTTCCACCCTGCTTATTCACGTAGAACATGGCTACTTGATTGTCTGTCTGGACTAGGACTGTCTTGTAGCTGAGCTGGACCTGAAATACTCAAAGAGCAAGGAAGATTGCTCTCAGTTCCAGGAGGTTTATGTTAAGACAAGCCTCCTGTGGAGTCCAGTTACCCTGGGTAGAGAGATTGTGCAGGTGGGCCCCCCATCCCACCTGTGATGCATCTGTTAGAGTGGTCTGGAATAGGGGTTGCTGGAAAGGAGACCCCACCAGAAGGTTCTCCATTGATTGCCACCATTGGAGGGACGAAACAAGACGTTGTGAGTTTGTTATTTTGTCCGACAGGCGACCTGTGGCCTGTGTCCACTGAGTGGATAGGGTCCACTGGGCTGCTCGCATGTGGAGGCGAGCATAGGGAACCACATGTACAGTGGATGCCATATGTACCAATATTTGGAGCATTTCTCGAGCAGCCAGGTAAGTCTTCACTGCTGCTTGGGAAGCTAGTTGCACTATGTGCAGACAGCGGGGCTGTGGAAGGAAAGCCCTTGACTGTGTGGTATCTAGACAAGCTCCTATGAACTATAGGGACTGAGTAGAAGCAAGATGGGATTTTGGGAGGTTTATGACCAATCCCAAATATTGAGGGAATCGCATTGTGCGAGACAGAGCAGAGCTAGGTTCTGGAGCCGTGGGGGCTTGAATGAGCCAGTTGTCTAAGTAAGGGAAGACGAATATCCCTAGAGTTCGCAGGAATGCAACTATTACCGCAATGCATTTTGTGAATACTCTTGGTGCCGAAGCCAGACCATAGGGAAGAACGTTGTATTGGAAGTGTTTTCCCTGGAAAAGGAACCACAGGAATTTCCTGTGATCTGGATGGATGAGAATATGAGTATATGCATCCCTTAGATCTAGAGAACAAAGCCAATCCTGACTTTGAAGGTATGGCAGAAGAGTTCCTAGAGCAATCATTTTGAATTTCTCTCAGAACAGATATTTGTTCAATTCTCTGAGGTCTAAAATGGGTCTGTCCTCCTGTTTTCTTTGGGATAAGAAAATAGGGGGAGTAGAACCCTACAGAGTGGAGGAGTAGCCTAGTGGTTAGAGCAACTGCCTAGTACCCAGAAGATCAAGGGTTCAATTCCCACTGGCACTCCTTGTGACCTTGGGCAAGTCACTTTACCCTCCATTGCTTCAGAAGAAAAGGCTGGCAATCTACTTCTGGTGATACATTGCCAAGAAAACCCAGAGGTAGCTGGGTTGCTATGAGTCAACACTGACTCAATGGCACAAAAAAAAAGAACCTCATACCCTGTTGTAGAATGGGTACTTCTTCTATTGCTCCTTGAGCAAGGAGTGTTGTGACCTCCTGACCAAAGAGATGGTTGACAGTGGTCTGAGAATTGAAGTGTCTTACGATTGAAGGAGGGGGCATGCTGTGAAAATGAAGCTTGTAACCCTCTCATACAATGGACAGAGTCCAAATTTCTGTTGTTATTTTGTGCCATCTGTTAGCAAAATGACATAACCTGCCAGGGATGACTAAGGGTTCTGGACCATCCAGGGCAGGAAGGCTAAGTTCTCTAGGTAGGAGTCAAAGCCCCTGAGGAGGCTAAGCCTGTGGAGCTGGTTGAGCTCTTGACCCTTTTGGCTTCTTTTGTTGTCTAGTTAGTTGCTGTTGTCCCTTTTGGACAGCCTGAACTGGACCATGCCCCTGCTGGGCATAAGAAGGATAAAACTTCCTTTTTTGCTGAAAAAGGGTTTTTTATAGGATTTCTCTTTGGCTGGGATGGCTGTAGATTTTGACAATCTATCCAGGGTGATATTGTCAGTATCTATTTCATTAGCCTTTTCCTGCCAATTCCTGCCAAAGAGATTTTCTCCTATACAAGGGATATTTCCTAATTTATCTTGTACCCAAAGTTCCAAATTGGATACCTGAAGCCAGGCAATCCAACATGCACCAATGGCAATAGCAGAGTTTCTGCTGATGCATTCAAAGCAGTCAAAGGCTGCATGGTCTACAAACTTGGAAACATCCTGAGCATATCTGACAAGATTAAGAAAGTCTTGTCGTTTATCATCAGAAAGAAGGGGGCTCATAAGCTCCAAGTCCCCTGTGACCTCTTTGAGGAATATTCCCATATACAGGATATAGGAGCTGATCCTGGCTGAGAGCATGAAAGCTTGGAAGCATTGACGCCCAAAATCATCAAGAGTCCTGCATTCACGGTCTGGAGGATTGGAAGCATGCCTCTTTGCACTCTTCATCCTATACATAGCTGATTCCACTACCATTGAATGGTGTGGTAACTGAGTTTTTTGGAAGCCAGGACAAGGTGGAATTTGATACATTGTATTGAGCCTCCGAGAGTGAGGAGATGTGGTTAAAGGTATTTCCCACATCCTTAGCATAAGATCATGTAGGATCTGATGAATAGGCAGAGTAGCTGCTTCCTTAGGAGCCTTAGTGTATTGAAGAATTTCTAATACTTGTGCCCTAGGTTCCTTTTCAGGAGTTATCGTGATTGCAAGGCCTCGAGCGACATCACAAATAAAATCCTGAAAAGACATGTCCTCTGGAGGAGACATCCTGTGTTAAGGAGAAGAAGATGGTTCCTCTGGAATAAGTACTCTGGTATCGGCAGAGTCATATATCTCTGATCCCGATGTTCATGCAGAGCATGGTACTGGTATCGATCAAAGTCGGTATCGAGGTGTCTCAGTACTGATCTGTCGATGCCTGAGATAGACTCAAGACTCGGCATGGGGGATACACCCACCGAGGCCGGTGCGGTCGGTACCGGTGCCTGTTGCACCGTCTGTAGCGGTCTCAATGGTACTGAAGCCATGAGAAGAGCTGCCAGACTGCGTTCGATAGCAAGAAACCTCTGATCTATCGACACTGCCAATACTTGGGGGTCAGTACCGGTAGAAGCGGCTGGAACCCCAGAGCATGGCACCCGTAGTTCTGCCGAGGTGGAGGCCTCGAGAACATCCTGGAGCCCCGTTAGTGCTTTGGAAGCCAAAGCTTCCCACCGGGGCTGTTTCGCCGGTGAAATTTCCTCAAGGGTAATGCCAATGGCCTCTCGATGCCTAGGAGGAGATCTATCCTTTGAGGACCGGCTAGACTTATGTTTAGTTACCTGAGATCCAACAAAAAAAACCCAAGTGCTCAAGTTGCTGCCGCTGCCGAGCCAGCTTCTCGGCAGCAGCAGACTGGCTGTTTCCTATGGCAGCCGCGGCTCCTGCTTCTTAGAGCCGCGACTGTGCTACTGCTAGTAACTGTTGTCTGTTTGAAAAAACTTCATACCGGTGCGCGAAGCCTGCTTACCACCTCTGTGAAGGAAGGAACCCATCCAACTGGGTCCCGTCCCCAAAGGAAGTTAACATGTAACTTCCTTTGGGGGCGGGACCCAGTTGCACGGGTTCCTTTTCCTTCACAGAGGTGACACTCGGCACTGGTAGGACGTTTCTTTAAACGGACAACAGTCGCTAGCAGTAGCACAGTCGCAGCTCTAAGAAGCAGGAGTCGCGGCTGCCATAGGAAACAGAGCCATTCTGCCGCTGTGAGAAGCGGGCTCGGCAGTGGCAGCAACTTGTGCACCGTCTGTCTCTTTGGGCTGTGATCTCATCTTGCATTGCCCCTGCCTGTGGAACATGCTGTTTCATGGGAAGTCATAGTAACATAGTAACATAGTAAATGACGGCAGATAAAGACCAGCATGGTCCATCTAGTCTGCCCAGCAAGATGGCAAGAGTAGGTGCACTTGTCACTCTGTGCAGGCCACCCCTCCCCATGTCTTTGTTTAGGGGTAAACCCACCACTCCAGGTAGGACACCCCTATTTGTTGCGATGTTATATGGTTCAGAAGTTAGATGGTACCGTTTATTTTGTTTTCATCCTATTGCTGTAAAGGGATCCACTGTGTTTGTCCCATGCTGTTTTGAATTCCGTCACCGTGTTTGCCCCCACTATTTCCTTCGGGAGGGCATTCCATGCATCCACCACCCTTTCAGTGAAAAAATATTTCTTGATATTGTCTTTCAATTTACCACCTCGCAGCTTCATGTTATGCCCTCTAGTTTTACAGCTTCCCCATCTTTGGAAGAGGTTTGTTTGTTCATCATTTCTCTTTAAGTATTTAAAGGTCTGAATCATATCTCCCCTGTCCCTCCTCTCCTCCAAAGTGTACATATTTAGGTCTTCAAGTCTCTTCTCATAAGGCTTCTGACCAGGGCCGGATTTACCTTGAGTGAGGCCCTACGCCAACAAAAATTGTGGGCCCCCAGAAAAGATAAAAACGAGCACGCCGGATCAGCTGCGTGCTGTTGGCCCTGACGTCATAATTAAACTGGAAATCCCAAAAGCCAAACTTGGAATGTACAACACTGTAGAAATAAAACTATACATTAATTTGCTCTTGTACTAAACAAAGCGCAGACGTTAATGATGCACATTTACCAGAGCTGACATATTCCAATTAATAAATTCAAAATAAAGAGATATTTTTCTACCTTTTGTGCATTTTTTTTCAGCTGCAATTGCTCCAGCCACTTTCTTCTGGTTTCTTCGTGTCTTCTGCTAACTCTCCATCGTCTGCTGTCCATTTGTCCTTTCTTCTCTCTTCTAGTTTTTTTCCATTCTCTCTCTACATCTGCTTTAACATACTAATCTTTCTCCTTTTGCTCTTTCCTCATTCCTATTTCATCCACTCAAATTTTACCCCTCCATCCTCACTCTCCACTTACTCTCCCAATACCCGGCCAATTGTAGATTTTTTATCCCTCCCACACAAAATATTTTCCATTCTCCATTTTACTCTTCCAGTCCCATCCCATTCTAATCCTCCCCCAACATCAGCTCCCTTCTAGTTTCAGCCTCACCCAGCATCCATTCCCTTCTAGTCCCTGCATCAGCCCATTTCCAGTCCTAGCCACCCATCAGCCCATTTCCAGTCCTAGCAACCCCCCAACCCAATACCAGTCCTAGCCCCCCCATCAACCCACTTCCAGTCCTAACCCCCCATCACCCTATTTTCAGTTTAAGCCCCCCCTATAACCCATTACCAGTCCTAACCCCCCATCAGCCCACTTCCAGTCCTAACCCCAGCAACCCATTTCCAGTCAGCCCCCCATAGCCCATTGCCAGTCCTAACCCCCCCCCATCAGCCCACAGCCCATTACCAGTCCTAACCCCATCAGCCCACCTCCAGTGTTAGACCCCCCCATCAGCCCATTTCCGGTCCTAGCCCCCCCCATAGCCCATTACCAGTCCTAACCCCATCATCCCACCTCCAGTCTTAACCCCCCCAGCCCATTACCAGTCCTAGCCCCCCCATAGCCCATAATCAGTCCTAACCCCCCATAGCCCATTACCAGTCCTAACCCCCATCAGCCCACAGCCCATTACCAGTCCTAACCCCATCAGCCCACCTCCAGTGTTAGACCCCCCCATCAGCCCATTTCCGGTCCTAGCCCCCCCCCCAGCCCATTACCAGTCCAAACCCCTCCCAACAGCCCACAGCCCATTACCAGTCCTAACCCCATCAGCCCACCTCCAGTCTTAACCCCCCCAGCCCATTTCCAGTCCTAGCCCCCCCATAGCCCATTACCAGACAGCCCCCATCAGCCCACAGCCCATTACCAGTCTTAACCCCCCCCATAGCCCATTACCAGTTCTAACCCCCCCCTGCCCCGCCCACAGCCCATTACCAGTCCTAACCCCAACAGCCCACCTCCAGTCTTAACCCCCCCCAGCCCATTACCAGTCCTACCCCCCATCGGCTCAAGTAAAATTTAATAAAATTAAACGCTGGCTGCTGCCGTCGTGGCAGCGGCAGCATGGACTGTCCCGCGGGGCCCCCTCTGAATCCCTCCCTCCCTCCGCGACGGCTGAGCCCCTCCGTGCCGGCTTTGAGAGGCGCGAAGGGAGAGTGTCTCCCTCGCGTCTCTGTTAAGCCTGCAGGGGCAGATGGGAAAAAATAAGATAACTCGGACATAAACAGAAACAATGGCTAAACCAAACAACCAGCAAACACAAAATTCAATGTACATCAGAGGAGTCAATAGAGGCTTCCAAGCATCGAGCATTCACAAAGGCCAGCAGCTGGGAGGTCTCATAGAAAGCATATGAAATAGAATGAAATTTCACCATACATTTGCATGGGTGCGTAAGAAAAAAAGAGCTCCACCAGCTGCTGGAACCCCTGGATAGAGGAGGAGAAATTCCCTGCAGCGTCGCTGCATTTCCTTATAGAGATCCAGATATATCCAAACTAACAAACCATGAAATAGCAAATTCAACTTCTGAAAAAAATAATTTTAACAGTCATTCTTTATCAGATAATAAGGCAAAAGTTACAATTAAAGTGGCAGGCACAACAGTTTCAGCTTGAGATGACTCTAATAATTAAGATATTAAGCACATCTGCCTGTTGTATCCTGACAATTTCCAATGATGTTGCCTTCTTACCAGGAGGAAGTTAATGTTTTAACCATTGGTTGAAGAGATTCCTCCGGAACAGCTAGAATCTCTGTCAGATATATATGGAACATCTCCCGCGCTGATATTGTAGTCACTCTGGGAAAATTAATCAGCCTAAGATTCATGGCTCTAGATACATTATCCAACTGTTCCAATTTAACATTCACTGCAGCAAAGGTTTTAAGATGGGCATCAGATTGAGCTTCCAAAACTGCTACACACTCTCGAGTCTCAAAAAGCAAAAAAAAAAAGCTGGCTGCTGCTGCCGCGGCAGCATGGACTGTCCCACGGGGCCCTCTCTGAATCCCTCCCTCCCTCCGCGACGGCTGAGCCCCTCCGTGCCGGCTTTGAGAGGCGCGAAGGGTGTCTCCCTCGCGTCTCTGTTAAGCCCGCAGGGGCTGATGGGATCTCCCATCAGCCCCTGTGGGCTTAAAGAGACGCGAGGGAGACACTCTGCCTTCGCGCCTCTCAAAGCCGGCACGGAGGGGCTCAGCCGTCGTGGAGGGAGGGAGGGATTCAGAGGGGGCCCCGCGGGACAGTCCATGCTGCCGCGGCAGCAGCAGCCAGCTTTTTTTTTAAACTATACTAGTATTTACCTATACGCCAGTATTCAATTTTTGTGGGCCCTTGCCAGTTGTGAGCCCTACGCCACGGCGTAACTGGCGTATAGGTAAATCCGTCCCTGCTTCTGACGCAGGCTCCAAATCATTTTGGTCGCTTTCCTCTGAACAGTTTCCAGTCTTTTTACATCTTTTGCAAGATATGGTCTCCAAACCTGAACACAGTATTCCAAGTGAGGCCTCACCAGTGACTTATACAGTGGCATAAGTACCTCTTCCTTTCTGCTGGTAATCCCTCTCTGTATGCAGCCCAACATCCTCCTGGCTTTTGCCACCGCTTTGTCGCACTGTTTTGCCACCTTGAGATCATCAGAGATAATCACACCAAGGTCTTTCTCCTGAACCGTGCATACCAACCTCTCGCCCCCTATCGCGTACATTTCCCTTGGATTTCTGCTACCCAAGTGCATGACACTGCACTTTTTGCATTAAATCGTAGTTGCCAAGCATTAGACCAGTCTTCCAGCTTTTGTAGATCTTTCCTCATGTTAACCACTCCCTCGGGGGAGTCCACTCTGTTGCAAATTTTTGTGTCGTCTGCAAAAAGACAGATTTTTCCATTCAGTCCTTCAGCAATATCACTCACAAATACATTGAACAGTGCCGGACCCAGGACCGAACCCTGGGGCACCCCGCTAATTACCTTCCTCTCATCTGAGTGAGCTCCATGTACAATCACCTTCTGTCGTCTGTCAGTCAACCAATTTCTAATCCAGTTTACCATCTTGGGACCCATCCCCAAGCTACTGAGTTTGTTGACAAGCCTCCTATGAGGAACAGTATCAAAGGCTTTGCTGAAATCCAGGTAGATGACATCCATTGCATGCCCCTGATCTAGTTCCTTGGTCACCCAGTCAAAGAACTCAATCAGATTTGTTTGGCAAGACCGTCCTTCGGTAAAACCATGTTGCCTCGGATCTTGCATCCTGTTGGTTTTGAGAAAGTTCACTATTCGCTCTTTCAGGAGCGCCTCCATTACTTTTCCCGCCACCGAGGTAAGGCTCACGGGCCTGTAGTTTGACACTTCTTCCCTGTCACCACTTTTGTGTAGAGGTACGACATCAGCCATTCTCCAGTCCTGAGGAACCTCTCCTGTTTCCAAGGATCTGTTGAAGACATCCTTTAACGGTCCTGCAAGAACCTCTCTGAGCTCTTTCAGTATCCTAGGATGTATCCCATCCGGTCCCATGGCTTTGTCCACTTTCAGTTTAGCAAGTTGTTCTAACACCTCGTCTTCTGTGAATGGTGTGGTATCTACTTCATTCCCATTTTTATATTTGGGAGTCACAGCTGGTCCATCTCCAGGATCTTCTTTAGTAAAAACAGAGCAGAAGTATTTGTTTAGCAATTCCGCTTTTTCAGTGTCACTTTCCACGAGTCCTTTCCCAGCACTTCTGAGTCCTGCAATTCCAACTCTGATATTCTTCCTTTCCCAAATATACCTGAAGAATGTTTTGTTGCTACCCTTAACATCTTTAGCCATCCTTTCCTCTGCCTTTGATTTTGCTATCCTTATTACTCTTTTAGACTCTTTGAGTTGGATCCTGTATTCATGTCTGTGTTCTTCTGTTTGCAAGGTTTTGAATTTTGCGAAAGTTGTGTTTTTTGCCTTGATCTGAGCAGCCACCTCTTTGGAAAACCAAATAGGTTTCCTTCTCCTCTTGTTTTTATTTACTTTTCCTACATATTTATCTGTTGCCCCATTTATTGCCTTCTTTAGTTTAGCCCATTGCAATTCCACTTCATTTATCTCCTTCCACCCCGTCATCTCCTCCTTTAAGTACTCTGCCATTTTATTGAAGTCAGTGTATTTGAAGTTTAGGACTTTGAGCTTGCTATGATTGGCCTGTAACATGGCTTTTATCTCAAACCACACCGTGTGATGGTCGCTGTTGCTCACAGGGGCACTCACGCAGACATTCGACACACTATCACGGTGAGCACTACATCCAGCGTTGAGCTTTCCCTGGTTGGTTCCATCACCATTTGTCTAAATAATGCATCTTGGAGAGCAACCACAATCTTTTTGCTTCTTTCCAGATGTGCAGAAGGAGTAATCCAATCCACATCAGGTAGATTAAAGTCACCCAATATGATTGCTTCCCCCTTTGCTGCTATCTTGGCAATATCTTTAATCAATTCGTTATCTCTCTCTTCAATTTGAGTCGGAGGTCTGTAGACTACAGCAATATGGATGACAGTGCCATCTCCTCTTTCCAACGCAATCCAGAGCGCTTCTTCTTTTCCCCATGTTCCCTGCATTTCAGTAGCTTTAATATTGCTTTTCCCAATATAACAATGGTCACTTGAATGACAATAGACACAATATTGTATTAAAAATATCGTTCCTCTTTTAAAGTAGGAGATTCTTTAGCACTTTAGGTCTCAGTTTAAAATAACACTGCTGGTTTAAAGGTTTTACCCTTATAGTAGCAATCGTGTTTTTTCACATCAATGACCTTGTGCCTTTACTTATGAAAATCAATGTGTGATAAACCTTGGGATTTGTATTTGCTTATCAAATGGCAAAATAATGCAACCGTGTACTCAACTTAATGAAACTGATGGAGCCCCGTGGTTTGTTCACACTCCTGTTCACAATCCCGACAATCAATCCCGGTACCAGCTGATGTTTCAAACTTTTCATCAGGGGACTGGTTTTTACTGTGAAACCAACAAAAATGAGCCATTAAAAATATGTCCACCTCATACTCTATAAACCTAACCTAACTTAACTTTAAAATCCTGCAGTCTTCACCACTATATCACGTTTATACCTGTGATGCTGCCCACGTTTACCGAGGATCCCAACCGTAAGTAACCGGAAAACACTCTTCCAATGCAAAATGCCGCGCATGAGTAGCACACCCCCTAACCGCCTTTTAAAGATCCTACCTATCAATCAATCAGCTGTTTTTCATATAGATTTGAATCATCCTGCAAGTGTACACTATCACAGGCAGGCCATCCAGTCTATCTCATTATTGAGTCCCTTTGGATCAAGTGTGTCTAATGTAAAAATCAAACGTTGTTCTCTTTTGAGTAATGTTTGGTCTAGCGTTCTGCCGTGGCTTGCCAAAGCCACTTGTTCCAAACATAAGCAGCGTAATTGCTCAAAAGTGTGTGCTTTTTCTATGCAGTGTTTAACTATTGGTGCTTGTAGATTTTTGCATCTTAATCAGCTCCTATGTTCTCGCATACGAACTCGAAATAATCTAATAGTTTTCCCTATGTAACATAATCCACAGGGGCACAAAACTGCATATACTACGTTTTTTGAAGCGCAAGTTGTCTGGCTGCGTAAAGAAAACTTAATGCCATTATATTCAAAGACTTCCATTGTTAATGTAAGAGCACAAATATCGCAGCTACCACAACTCGTGTGACCTCTCTGACTAGGGGAATATTCACGTTCGTTAATGTTCTCAGCCACACTATCTAATCCCGGAATTTTAGCCGGACTTAGTATATCTTTCAAGTTAGATGCACGCTGCCACACGCACCGGATCGTTCGTTCTTCTAACCCTGGTATAGTATGCAATATCTTTTCATGCTGATGTACTATTTTCTGTAGCTCTCCACTTAAAGGGGAGAAGCGTGTGACTAAATTGATCACATCATTATTAGCCTCTCTATTAGCTACACAGCCCCATATTAAGCTAGTGTCATTGGATGTAGTTTCTTTATACACCAACATACCTCAGGAAGAAGCTTTACTGGTTGTTGAAAAAGTACTTTCCCAACGAGAAGATATGACAGCATTGAAGAAGAGCTTTATATTACAGTTAGCATCTTTGACTATAAAGCATAATTATTTTGAGTTCCAGGGAGTCATATACCAGCAGAAAGTGGGAGTGGCTATGGGGGCCACGTGTGCCCCTTCCATAGCGAACTTTTATATGGCATTTTTCGAACAAACCTGGTTAACTACTTCCCAATATTCATCATCTATAATTCTTTGGAAACGGTTTATAGATGACATATTCTTGTTTTGGGAGGGCACTGATCAACAGTTAGAAGAGTTTTTTAAGTGGCTGAATACTCGAGATGTTAACATCAGATTTACTAGTCAGTACAGCACCGATACTTTAAATTATCTCGATGTCACTATCAGCCGAGGTACAGATAGGTGGAAAACTACAGTATATAAGAAACTGACCGATAGGATCACCTATTTGCAATACGCTAGTTTACATCCGCCAAGAATGAAATTGGGGTTGCCTTTTTCCCAATTTCTAAGATTCAGGCGAAACTGTTCGAATGAGGAAGATTATAAAACACAAGGTAAAGCTCTTCAGCGACATTTCCAACAGAGGGGATACCCAAAAAAAGTAGTCAAACGGGCATATACTAGAGCATTGTACAACCATCGTTCCACTTTGTTAGAACATAATACCCGCCACTTAAGAGAGGCTAATAATGATGCGATCAATTTAGTCACACGCTTCTCCCCTTTAAGTGGAGAGCTACAGAAAATAGTACATCAGCATGAAAAGATATTGCATACTATACCAGGGTTAGAAGAACGAACGATCTGGTGCGTGTGGCAGCGTGCATCTAACTTGAAAGATATACTAAGTCCGGCTAAAATTCCGGGATTAGATAGTGTGGCTGAGAACATTAACGAACGTGAATATTCCCCTAGTCAGAGAGGTCACACGAGTTGTGGTAGCTGTGATATTTGTGCTCTTACATTAACAATGGAAGTCTTTGAATATAATGGCATTAAGTTTTCTTTACGCAGCCAGACAACTTGCGCTTCAAAAAACGTAGTATATGCAGTTTTGTGCCCCTGTGGATTATGTTACATAGGGAAAACTATTAGATTATTTCGAGTTCGTATGCGAGAACATAGGAGCCGATTAAGATGCAAAAATCTACAAGCACCAATAGTTAAACACTGCATAGAAAAAGCACACACTTTTGAGCAATTACGCTGCTTATGTTTGGAACAAGTGGCTTTGGCAAGCCACGGCAGAACGCTAGACCAAACATTACTCAAAAGAGAACAACGTTTGATTTTTACATTAGACACACTTGATCCGAAGGGACTCAATAATGAGATAGACTGGATGGCCTGCCTGTGATAGTGTACACTTGCAGGATGATTCAAATCTATATGAAAAACAGCTGATTGATTGATAGGTAGGATCTTTAAAAGGCGGTTAGGGGGTGTGCTACTCATGCGCGGCGTTTTGCATTGGAAGAGTGTTTTCCGGTTACTCACGGTTGGGATCCTCGGTAAACGTGGGCAGCATCACAGGTATAAACGTGATATAGTGGTGAAGACTGCAGGATTTTAAAGTTAAGTTAGGTTAGGTTTATAGAGTATGAGGTGGACATATTTTTAATGGCTCATTTTTGTTGGTTTCACAGTAAAAACCAGTCCCCTGATGAAAAGTTTGAAACATCAGCTGGTACCGGGATTGATTGTCGGGATTGTGAACAGGAGTGTGAACAAACCACGGGGCTCCATCAGTTTCATTAAGTTGAGTACACGGTTGCATTATTTTGCCATTTGATAAGCAAATACAAATCCCAAGGTTTATCACACATTGATTTTCATAAGTAAAGGCACAAGGTCATTGATGTGAAAAAACACGATTGCTACTATAAGGGTAAAACCTTTAAACCAGCAGTGTTATTTTAAACTGAGACCTAAAGTGCTAAAGAATCTCCTACTTTAAAAGAGGAACGATATTTTTAATACAATATTTAATATTGCTTTTGACATACAAGGCTACTCCACCTCCTTTTCCATTTTCTCTGTCTCTTCTGAATAGATTATAGCCAGCTATGGCTATATCCCAATCGTGCGATTCATTAAACCATGTTTCTGTAATGGCCACAATGTCCAAATTCGTTTCCACCATTAAGGCTTCCAGGTCTGGAATTTTGTTGGCTAAGCTTCGAGCATTTGTGCTCATTGCTTTCCAGCATTTTCCTGGCTTGTGTGTATTTTGCATTGATTTTGTTCTGCCTACTTCTTCCCACATGTTTTTGATGTGTGGTTTAAGTGTGGCTGTTTCTGATGGTGTTCTGCTTTTGCTGGGGGTGGCATGCAGATGTTGACCTTCCACATCTGTCACCCCCTTTTCCTAGTTTAAATGCATATCCACATACTGCCTGAATTTTTCACTTAGGATTCTTTTCCCTGCGACAGAGAGATGTAGTCCATCAGCACAGTATAGTCTCTTGTTGGTCCATCTGTTGTCCCAGTTGCCAATAAATCTGAATCCTTCTTGTTTGCACCAGCTCTGGAGCCATGTATTAAAGCTGTTAATGTGATGCAGCCTTTTTGTCCCTTTACCAAGAACAGGTAGAACTTCTGAGAATGCAACAGTGTTAACAACGCGCTTAAGTTTCTCTCCCAGAGATTGAAAGTCCTTTTGGGCTTTGGAGGCACTGTTCCTAGCCAGATCGTTTGTGCCTAAGTGGATAATAACATCAAGTTTGGAGTGTTCACTTTTTGCGTTAAGTAATTCAACAACCTGGTTTGTATTCCTGCTGGCTGAAGAGCCTGGTAGGCACATGACTATCTTCTCTCCTTTGAACTGTGTTCCCAAGTTAGTGCCTCTGATGATGGAATCTCCAAGTAGTAGCAGTATTCTGTTTGGTGAGGTTTTCTTCATATTTGGTGCTTTAGCAGGGGATTGGGCATTGTCTGACTCATTTAAGGGCTCTTCAGTTTCTTTGGATTGGGCATCCTCATTAGCCAAGGCAGAGAAGGCATTATGCAGGGATATCTCTTGATGTACATGATGTCTCTGTGTTACAGGTTGCAATATACCAGAACCCACTGTGATCCATTTGTTCCTAGGGCATTTGATTCTTTGTGGGAGCGGTGGTGGACTTTGTTCAGTTTGTATCCTAGAAGAGGTGCGCTTCATTGCAGCCAGTTCCTCCCTCAGTAGAGACACTTCTTTATGCATGGCAGCTAGGTCTTTCCTGAGTAGAGTCAGTTCTTCATGCATGGCAGCTGACTTTAGGCATATAGGACAAGCTCTTAGGCTCCAAATGATTCGTCTTTGAATGAAAGTACCGCAGTTATTGCACTGAATACAAGACATGTTATTTATGCAGTCCCAGAAGAGGAAGAAGAAGAAAGATGAAAAAGATGTGGCTTCAATGCCTCTTGCACATTAGCAGGGAGGGGGAATGGACATGGAGGAGGGTATTGGGAGTGGTCATGGGGTGCATTGGGGGTGGACGAGATATGCTGGATGTGGAGGGGCATAGACTGACAGACAGGAGATGAAAGATGCATGGGGAAAGGGAAAGAGTGGGGAAAAGCTAGAAGTGGGGGCTAGGAGAAGAAGGGAGATACTGGACATGGGAAGGAGCATAGGGAGAATCAAGGCGGGGAGATGGAGTGCAGGATGCAAGGGAATAGGAAGGGAGAGGACAGATATGGAAGGATAGCGAGAGAAAGAATGGATAATGGATGGAAGGAAAGAGAATGAGACACTGGATGAAGGGTGAGAAATGGTAATCAGGGGTGGTTCTTCCATTAGGCTGTCTGAGGCGATCGCCTCGGGTGGCACTCACAATGCTGGCAGCATTCCGGATGTGTTTTAATTTTAGATTTTACAGCCTCTGGCCTGCCTCTGATTTCCCGCATGGGAAGGCGAAGATTCAATGCTCCAACTATAGACGAAGTGGCAATTGTTATAGCGGCAAGACTTCAGTTCAAAGTTAAGTTTTTTGCATACTATGATGGTGATATTTATTACATTCTTATAACTTTGATAACTATTTATCTTTGCAGGTTTTTACCTGGGTTGCCTAGGCTGTGTTCAGCCATCTTTGTACTTTGTGTGCAAATTACTATAGACGCTTTTTTAACTTGGGTAGTGTGTATGTGAGGGGGTGCATGTAGAGAGTGAATGGTGGGTAATGATAGTGTATTACTTTAGATAGATTTTGACAAGACCTTTCCCATTGGTAATTTGGTGGTTATGTAAAATGGTGTTATTGAATAAAGTTAGGGATATGGAGGAGGCTTGACCGGTGATGTGAGCGTCTATCAACACCCTATGGTGAATTTCGCCACATGAGGGGGTTGTGCCATCTGAGGTCATTATGCCTGGTATTGGTAATTGAAGTAGTTTTGTGTATTGATTTAGTTTAGATTATAATAGATATTATTGAGAGCATTTGGTTTTTTTGGGTTATTTTGGAATCAGCTCTCAACAGCAGTTGTGTGTGTTGTTAGAATTCTTTCATTTCCCATACATGAACGAAGTCCAGCTGTTGTTCACTTAGCAGTACATCTAGAAAATGGACGTGTTTATTTCACAGCTGCAAATGTGCAACAAATAGCCCTGAATCCACCGACTACAACGTTAACTGCTTTCTTCACGTTATGTCAAAATGATGCATTTGCGAAAACACTGCTGTATTCGGAAGTGCCTACGTATTACACATGGAATGCGAGTAGAAAATCATTTGAACGACGCAAACGAGGAGAGCGAATTGACGGACAACCTGGCATATTCAAAGAAACTACGATAGGCAGACTATACACCGTGCATCCCAATCAAGATGAATGCTTCTTTCTTCGCATACTGTTGGTGAATGTCCCCGGTCCAACTTCTTTCCAGCAATTACGAATTGTCAACGGTGTTACACATGCCACTTTCTGCAGTGCATGTCAAGCTCTGAATTTATTGGAGAACGATCGACACTGGGATGTATGCATGAATGACGCGTGCAACACGTCACATCCAAATCAAATTCGTGCATTGTTTGAAATCATAGTGACCGCCTGCTCTCCTTCATCTCCAACAGAATTATGGGACAAATATAAATCGCACATGGCTGAAGATATTTTATGTTGAATACGCAAGGAAACTTCAAATATGAAAATGGATTTCACAGCAGAAATCTACAACAAAGCATTGATAATGATTGAAGATTTGTGCTTAGAAATTGCGAACAAACTTTTCAATCAATTGGGAATTCCATCACCAAATTGATCTGCTGCTGCTTTGTTAGATGTAGAATTGCATCGTGAACACAATTACAACACGGGTGATCTTTTGTCGTATGTACAATCAAATATCCTTAAGCTAACGCTTGAGCAAAAAGGCATTTACGATCAAATAATGCAAACTGTCAATAACGGGGTTGGAGAAATCTTCTTCTTAGATGCGCCAGGAGGAACTGGTAAAACATTCCTAATGAGATTGATTCTGGCAGCAATTCGATCCCAAAATGACATAGCCTTAGCTCTTGCGTCGTCCGTAATAGCTGCGACATTGCTACCAGGTGGAAGAACTGCTCATTCCGCTTTGAAATTGCCATTGAACATGCAATTCATTGAAACTCCCACGTGCAACATTTCCAAAGCATCCGGCATGGGAAAAGTATTGCAGAAATGCAAACTTATTGTTTGGGATGAATGCACAATGGCGCACAAAAAAAATCGCTCGAGGCTCTTGATCGATCATTGCAAGATTTGCATGGAAACATCAGACCATTTGGGAACGCATTAATATTGCTCGCAGGAGATTTCAGACAAACATTACCTGTAATTCCTCGATCGACACCAGCGGATGAAATAAATGCTTGCCTGAAATACTCTACGTTGTGGCGACACGTAAAGACGTTAAAATTAACTACAAATATGCGTGTCCTGCAAAATGATCGATCAGCTGAGATAATCTCACATCAATTGCTGGAAATTGGAAACGGAAAGGTACTGGTTGATCTGACCACAGGACGAATTTCATTGTCTCATAACCTCTGCAATTTAGTGACGTCAAAAGAAGAATTGGTTGAAAAAGTATTTCCCAATATGCAAACCAATTATAAGAATCACAATTGGCTGAGTGAACAAGCTATTCTTGCGGCCAAGAACAAAGACGTCTACGAACTTAACAATATTATTCAATCTAACATTCAAATCAAGGCAGTCACATACAAGTCCGTCGACACTGTTGCAGAAGCAGATGAAGCGATAAATTATCCAACAGAATTTTTGAATTCACTCGATCTGCCAGGCATACCACCGCATGTACTGCAATTGAAAATCGGCATCCCAATTATCATGTTGCAAAATATTAACCAGCCAAAGCTTTGCAACGGCACGCGGCTTGCAGTAAAAACTTTGATGAGCAACGTCGTACAAGCAACAATCTTGACAGGACCTTTCAAAGGTGAAGATGTCCTCATTCCTCGCATTCCTATGATGCCAACGGATATGCCATTTCAATTTAAGAGATTGCAATTCCCAATTCGATTGGCGTTTGCAATCGCCATCAACAAAGCTCAGGGCCAATCTTTAGAAATCTGCGGTTTAGATCTCCACACGGATTGCTTCTCTCATGGACAATTATATGTTGCGTGTTCTAGAGTTGGCAAACCAAGCAATCTCTATATCTGCACAGACAATGGAACAACGAAAAATATTGTATACCCACAAGCATTGTGAAATTAAACATATTACAAACGTGTGTTCTCTCTTTTCTTTCTTTTCCATTTAACCAGCCACAGCAACGCGTGGCCGGGTACAGCTAGTTTAAAATAAAAAATAAAATGCCTCAAACAGCACTGCTTAAAAGTAAAGAGTGATGCCTCAGACAGCCTTATTCATTAGGAGCACTGGGGGGACCAAATTCATGACCCCTGTACCATCAGTCAGTGTATTAACCATTGTGCTACACCTCTGCTGCTCTGTTGGTAAGTCAGCGCGCCTACTTAAGATTAACGGGCGTTAACGTGCACAGCTCCCTCTATCGTGCGATAATGTGCGCAGCGCACATTATCGCACGATAATCCCAGATTGCTACATTTAGACCAGAACGCCCACTCCTTTTATGGCATCCTGCACACTATCACCAGGCACACGTTAAGACTGCTTAGTAAACTTGCCCCTAAGTCATCAAAAAACATGCTCTTCTAAGAACATGTCTTCTAGAAGCCTTCCCCTCCCATAATACCAGTTGATGTAAAACATTCCTCCATTCCCAGTATTCTGGACCTCCAGATTCTCTCCATTTCCGAAGGATACAATGCTTTGCAAGCAGACAGCACTTTCTTACTAATAATCTATTCCCTGATGATAAAAGTCCCTGAAGAGGAGCATCCAAAACAGCGAACCCCGAGGTTAAATTCAATGTCTGCCCTAATATGCCCATTAGGAATTTTTGAATTCCATACCAGAACTTCCTTACTTGTCCACATGTCCAGAACATATGCCCCAAATGTGCCCGCTCCATTCCACACCATTGACAATCACCGTGATGTGCAAAGCCCGCCTTCCACGCTCTGTATGGTGAGATATAAGCACGCTCTAGTATTTTGAATTGCATATCACGTAATTTTGCCCCTATAACTATTTTAGGGATTCGCCCAATGGCTTTTTCCCATTCAAACGCTTCAAGATTAACTCCAAGATCCCTCCCCCATTGTAAACTCAAGTGTCTATAGCTCTTGACTTGTGTTAGGTTATACAAGGCTTTACTATAATCAGCGACCAATATTCTTTCTTTGTCCTTTATCACAAACCATTTCTCTAACTTTTCAAAATTTTCCTGTCTCAATCCTCGCCTCCCATCTTTTATTGAAATCAAATAATACTTTAATTGCAAGTAAGCATGAAAATGCCCCTGTGGCAATCCATAGCGTTTTTTTAATTCCGAGAAAGGTTTAAATGCGCCTTCTCCATTTATTACTTGCCACATCTGTTGTAGACCTTTTTTCTCCCATCCCTTGAAAAAAATAGACGTTGTACTTGGCTGAAAGGCTAAATTACCTTGCAATGGCAAATATCCTGACACCTCACTTGGAATGCCCAATTTTCCACAGAGCATCTGAAAACTCCAGCAAACCCCTTGCCATAAAATATTATTTCTAAAATCCTTCGGCAACTTCACTTTCGTCACATGTAATACAGACCGAAGTGAATAAGGGGTTACTAACACGGACTCAAAATCATATGAGGTATATACCGATGTCCCTCCTATCCAATCTCTAACATGTCGAAGTAGACATTCTAGATTATATTGTTCTATTCGAGGTAACCCCATACCACCCTGTTGCCACGGCCCATATAATCGATCAATTCTGAGTCAAGGTTTTTTCCCTCTCCAAAAAATGTTCTGTAATAATCTTTCCATTTTTTGAACATCTTGCCTCAATAGCCGCAACGGAATAAGTTGTAAAACATATAAAATTCTAGGAAAGACTATCATTTTATAGGCAGCCACTCTACCGCCTAAGGATAGAGGCAATGGTGTCCAATCTTGCAACTTATTTTGCATGTCTCGTAGTAGCAGCCTAATATTTTGCCTATACAGATGATGTGGATCTTTAGGTAACCATATTCCTAAATACTTCCTGAGTAAGACGGGGTAAATGGACCTCTGACAGAAAATTCCTAATCTTCACATGAGATACGTCTTCCCTCCTGTATAGCTTATGATAATAGTTTACAAATATATTCCCTATATATACAGTGTCCGTGCGTATCACACCTTCCTCATCTTTTAATAACGGCACAAATTGAGATCTCTGACTATGTGTCAGACAACGAGCTAAGAGCCTCCCCGCCTTATCCCCATACTGGTACAAGTGGTATTTATGTTTATGTTTATTTAAAACTTTATATACCGCCCATCACAGAGCGTTAGAGCGGTTTACAATCATAAAAATCATAAAATGCTGCAGAAAAAGAAAGAGAACGCCAATTTAAAAGTTTCAAAAGAGGAGAAAAGGACAGAGATCAGAAAAGAGGAAGACAGAACAGCCAAAAAAGATTAATTATGCTGTTCTTTGAGGGGGGAGAGAAGCAGGGGGAGAGGAAGGGAGAGGGAGATTGAATGCCATACAGAAAAGGTGTGTTTTTAATTGGGTTTTGAAGGATTTGAAAGAGGGATCTAATCAGAGGGCAGGGGGGAACGAGTTCCAGAGGTGAGACCCGAGGAAATAAAAAGCGGAGGATCGTGTGGATTCTAGATGGGCCTGGGACGGGGGAGGGAGGAACATGCGGTTGGAGTGTATAGAGCGGAGAGAACGGTGAGGAATGTGAAGATGTAGCTGATCTGCAAGGTATAGTGGAACACCAGTGTGGATAGTTCTGTGCACAAAGATAAGAATTTTAAATTGTATGCGATATGAGACAGGGAGCCAATGGTGATGTAAGAGAAGGGGGGTAACATGATCAAAGCGGGATGCATGGGAGAGGATGCGAACTGCTGTATTCTGGATGCATTGGATGCGGGAAAGTTGAGATTGAGGAAGACCAGCTAAGCAGACATTACAGTAATCCAGGCACGAGAGAACTAATGAGCAGAGTAGGGTAGCCATAGACGAAGAAGAAAGAAAAAGGACGGACAGCAAGGAGTTGTTTTAATGCAAAAAAGGAATGTTGAACAACGGATGAAATATGACCTTTAAAAATGAGAGTAGAATCAAGAGTAACACCTAAATATCTAAGGGAAGAGACTAAGGGGATAGGTGATGAGGAAAGTACCGGTACAAGAGGGGGAGGGGAGTGACCAAAGGTGAACCAGATCGCTGCAGTTTTTTTGAGGTTGAGGAGAAGGAAGTTGGAGGAAATCCAAGAGACAACGGCAGAGAGACAGTCATTCAGAGGGGTGATGTTTGGCGCAGAGGAATCAGTATGGTATAGGAGAAAGATGTCATCAGCATAGTAGTGAGCGGAAACACCATATTGTTGAACCAGGAGAGTGAGGGGGGCCAAAAAGACGTTAAAGAGAAAAGGGGAGAGGACAGAACCTTGAGGAACCCCACACGAAAGGGGGGTGGAGGGGGAGGAAGCAGCACCGGATAATACAGAGAAAGAGCGGCAAGACAAGAAAGAACGGAACCACTGAAGAACCAGACCAGAAAGGCCGGCATCCTGAAGTCGAAGTAGAAGGGTGTGATGATCAACAAGGTCAAAAGTGGCGGAAAGGTCTAGTGAGACAGCAAGAGAGAGAGAACCATGGTCGTGGGCAGCATGCAATTCATTGAGGAGTGAGAGAAGGACAGATTCAGTGCTGTGACCAGGATGAAAACCAGATTGCCGGGGGTGAAGGGTAAGGGAGGCCTCAAGATGTGCTGAGAGCTGGAGGAGAACCAATTTCTCTAAGAGTTTAGAGAGAAAGGGAAGGTTAGAGATGTGGCGCCAATTAGAGGGAGAGGAGGGATCTAGGGAATTAGGATAGGGCGAATCAAAGCATGTTTCCAAAGAGAGGGGAAAACACCAGAAGCTAGACTAGAATTGAAAATAGAGAGAATGAAGGAAGATAAAGCAAGAGATGGGTCCAAAAGCCAGCGGAAGGGATAGGGTCCGAAAGGCAGGTAGTTTTCCATGAGGAAGCGAAGACCTTAGAGAGCATTGGAGCTGTGATTGGGTCAAAAATGGACCAGCAATGGGAGAGGGGAGGATGGGTGGAGGATAGGGGAGGTGAATTTATAATAAAAAAGTGATTTTTTTGTTTTCTGATGTATCAAGGTATTCAAAATTGCCTGGGTAGAGAGTAATTGTTCTTTATTGGCAATATTAGGCCTATTAGCTAGGAGTTTACGCTCTCTACACATTTGTTTTTCCAATCTGAGGACTTTTAAAACTGTGCTGTGGTTCTCGCTCTCTTTTAGTTCCTTGGTGTGCAAACATCTTGCATTTCCTCCATATAATCTAATCAACTTTTTGGTTTGGTTCAGTCCCTGATTGGAGTTTTGAAAAAGCCCCGCCCACCTCTACTGGGGGGGGGGGGGGCGCCATCTCATCCTTCGCCTCAGGCAGCAGGTTGCCTTGAGCCACCCCTGGAGGAAGGCACCCACCCTCTTGGCCTGTCCCTTATGACTCCACCTCTCCCTCATAACCCCACCATGCCTTGCATCTCTGCTCTCTCTCTTCTCCCCTCCAACTCCAGCATCTTCCCATTTACTATCCCTTCCTTCTACCCAGCAATCAAACATTTCCAATTCAGTCTAGCGTTTTTCCTCTTCCTTCTCCCTCCTCTCAAAATCCAGCACCTTTCTAGTCTTCCCAGTGGTCTGACACATTTCCTCCCTCCATGCAGTGCATCATCTTCCTGTCCCTCTCTTCCCACCCATCCCCACACCAGTAATCCAGGAACTCCCTCTCCCCGAAGTAGACCAGCATCTTCCATTCTCCCTTCTTTCTTTACTTCACCTCTCCCCCATCGCTACCACAGTCCATCATAAACCTGCCCCCTCTCATCGCCATACAATGGTCCAGCATATATTCTTTTTCCTTCTTTAGTTCCTTCTCCTGTCTATCTTTGTCACTATCAGCTGAATAACGCTATCAGCAATTTGAACCTGCAATCCCACATCAAAAAACAAAAAAAATGCAGCCAATACTGCATACCACAAAATGCGTGTTCTCAGAAGACTCAAACCACTACTCAACTATGATCACTTCCGCACAGTTTTCCAGATGATCATTACCCCCATCCTGGACTACTGCAACCCCATCTACCTCTGACTACTGTAGGGCTAGTACCCCTGCAATTCTGTGCCTGCAGATCTCCGGCCTGCTCAGCAGCTCAGGCCTGAACCAAGCTGATCAAACAAGGTTCCTGCTACACTTTTGCTGTGTTCAGCCACAGACTTGACCTTCAAGCAACTGCTTGTACAGCGTTTCTATGTGTGCATACTGAAGCCATTGTTCCTGGCTAATTCACTGCCCACATTCAAGAACATCTGCTTCTCTGGTGCTTATCTATAGCTGGTTCTACTGGCCTTGGACACTTGTACCTATGCCCAAAAACTACATACTGTTTCCTCCGCATGACATCTTACTATGGACCCTTTGTCTGCAAGAAAGATGCCTGTCACCTACCTCCTGATTCGCTGAGAACACCTCGGACTGTCTTGTGCCAACCAATCACCGGATCTAGGATGGAGACTCATCACAAAGAATTATACAGTCTGCGCAGAAGAACTTTGGCTCTTTTCACTGTTTGTGCCCTGCGTACCTGGTTTCTGCTACCTGATCTGCCTGCAAGACAGACACACTACATGTGTGCCAAGCTGTTCTCCTAAGGACTGAAATAAGATTTTCACAGATACCTTCGGTTCTGTGTTCTCTCGTGGCTTGCCTCCGAAAGGGCTGTAGCCTGCGTTATCTAGTTTAGCTGCTTCCTTGGACTTGTGCGGCTCCAGAGTCTCCGGACCCCAGCCACCAGAGTGCAGACGAAGCTAAGGTATAGTCTCTCTCTCCTCCTCCAAATGGGCAAGGGTTAGCTAGAAACTTATTCCATAACTTTTCTCAGTGCAGAGCGAATCAGTGACTTCTGGTTACTAATTAGTGATTTATTACTTTGTCTAATTGTAATTCAGTGTTGCAACAAACTTCTACCTCATGTTTCTAATTATATATCTTTAGCTATGTATATGTTTGTATATTTTTCTACCTGGCTGTTCCTAATAAAATATAATATATTATACATATCTACAAACCAGATTTCTTTCATGGCTCATTGCCAGCATAACTCAAAGAACTTCGGGCTGGGTATCAGTAGCTAATTTCCCCTGGACATAACTGAGAGTCTAACTTATTTTTGTGCTACTAATAATCCCTACACTACCCAAATTAGCACTCCGCCCTCTACAAATGGTGCAGAATACTGCAGCTCGCATCATATCTGGATCATCAAAACAGGACCACATCACCTCCCTCCTGAACCAGCTCCACTGGCTCCCCATCAGCTCCCGCATTAAGAATAAGGTCGTGCTGAATATCTTCAAAATCATACAAAACGCCTCTGCTAGCAACCATCATCACCATAGAGCCAAACATTAGACCTAGGCAACGGACCACCAAGCACACCATCACTACCCCCAAAGCCTACACAAAATCCAAGAAGGCCACTTCTGGCAGAGCTTTTTCATTAGCCGCACCTCCCCTTTGGAACTCACTCCCTGACTGCCTCAGAGCCATTTCAGACTCCAAGAACTTCAGAAAAAAGCTAAAAACAAACCTCTATATCGAACACTTTGGTAACGTTACCTAAAGGACAATTCCTCACCCCTACCAACAATACTCCATATCCCCCCCCCCCACCCCCCAATGCTCCTGTATAGTTTTTGTATATAGGTTGGCTTGAAATAACCCCCTGCATGCCCCTCCCTTTTTGTTCTTTGTAAACATATAGTTACACTGTAAACTGCTTTGATTATAGGAGAAAGCGGTATAAAAATCCAGTTACATAAATAAATAAATAAATAGCAGTTCCCCTGTATGTTGGGCAGCCAGAGCTCATCAGCGGCAAGGACAGCTAAACCGGAAAGGAAGCATGCGGCCTGTCAGCAAACTCCAATGTAAATTTCCTCTTATGAGGTAGGAGGGGACCTGGCAGCCCTCCAACATGATGTTAGTTGAAAGGCGCCATGTTTCATTTCTGGCTTAGCTGTCCTTACAGAATGGAAGAGCAGCGCTTGGGGCGGTGAAGGCTTATTTTATTTATTTATTTAACAGGTTTTTTATACCGCCTTTCATACAATCAAAGCGGTTACAAGACTACGTCAGGTTAGCATAACTTACAAACATTAGACTATACAGACCAAACGATAAATCCAGTTTATACCACCTTATCAAAATATCAAAGTGATAAGCAATGGATCCATATGTAACAGGGAAGGACTACATCATGTTAACATGCAATACAGACATACCTCTAAACGTAGGAGCAGCCTAAGGGAGAGACAAAAAGAGGACATTATACAGAGAATACGTTTTGCCACGGGCCCGCGCCAAAGGGCCCTCTGGCGGGGCCCGACAGGCGCGGGCCCGCCTGTCGGCGGCTGCCTTTAAGTGAAGCTGCTTCTCCCCTCCCACAGCCCCGTTGGGGCCGGAGGCAGTTGGAAGCTCTCTCGCCTCTCAGGGGACCAGCTCAGCTGATGTTCCCGCCGTCGGCGGCTGCCTTTAAGTGAAGCTGCTTCTCCCCTCCCACAGCCCTGTTCGGGCCGGAGGCAGTTGGAAGCTCTCGCGCCTCTCAGGGGACCGGCTCAGCTGATGTTCCCGCCGTCGGTGGCTGCCTTTAAGTGAAGCTGCTTCTCCCCTCCCACAGCCCCGTTCGGGCCGGAGGCAGTTGGAAGCTCTCGCGCCTCTCAGGGGACCAGCTCAGCTGATGTTCCCGCCGTCGGCGGCTGCCTTTAAGTGAAGCTGCTTCTCCCCTCCCACAGCCCCGTTTGGGCCGGAGGCAGTTGGAAGCTCTCGCGCCTCTCAGGGGACCGGCTCAGCTGATGTTCCCGCCGTCGGCGGCTGCCTTTAAGTGAAGCTGCTTCTCCCCTCCCACAGCCCCGTTTGGGCCGGAGGCAGTTGGAAGCTCTCGCGCCTCTCAGGGGACCGGCTCAGCTGATGTTCCCGCCGTCGGCGGCTGCCTTTAAGTGAAGCTGCTTCTCCCCTCCCACAGCCCCGTTCGGGCCGGAGGCAGTTGGAAGCTCTCGCGCCTCTCAGGGGACCAGCTCAGCTGATGTTCCCGCCGTCGGCGGCTGCCTTTAAGTGAAGCTGCTTCTCCCGTTCCCACAGCCTCCCCTAGCCTCTTATGTGGGCAAAGAGTAGTTACTCACCTGTAACAGGTGTTCTCCAGGAACAGCAGGAATCAGTCCTCACATATGGGTGACGTCGGCGCTGACGGAGGCCCCGTGCGGAGCATTTCCCCAGCTTTCAAAGAAAGCCTTTGGGAATTGCAGCGCGCATGCGCGGTCCCCTTCCCGCCCAAGGGTGCCATCTTGCTCAGTATGATGACATAGCTAAAAGACAGCAAAAAAATTAGCAAAAATAAATCATATGACTGCAACTCCAAGGGGAGGAGGGAGGGTTATGAGGACTGATTCCTGCTGCTCCTGGAGAACACCTGTTACAGGTGAGTAACTACTCTTTCTCCAGGACCAAGCAGGAAGTCAGTCCTCACATATGGGACTCCCCAGCTTAAGGCTACCGGAGACCCCAAGCTGAAAAAATGAGCTCCCTCTAAAGCGTCAGTACGTAAGGAACGAATCTTCTCTGAAAACGCCCCCGACCGGTAGCCCAACATCAGGGCCAGAGGGAAGGAGTTGCCTAAATCCCAAAGAGATTATGGAGTACTGCCTGTCCGAAAGCACTGTCCCTGTGGGACTCCCTCTCAAGGCAGTAATGGGCCGCAAAAGTCTGGCTTGAAGACCAAGTAGCGGCCCGGCAGATGTCTGCCAACGGAATAGAGCGGAGATGAGCCACTGATGCAGCCTTCGCCCTGACACGATGAGCCGTGACTCGACCCTCCAACGAGGGGCCGGCTGCCCCATAAGCCCAGGCAATACAGTCAGCGACCCATATGGACAAAGTACTCTTGGAGACAGGTAACCCCAATTTATTGGGGTCAAAAGAAACGAAGAGCTGAACAGCCCTCCGATGCTCCCGCGTACGGTCAAGGTAGAAGGACAACGCCCTCCTACAATCCAGGGTATGCAGAACCATCTCAGCCCGGTTGGCATGCGGCCTGGGAAAGAAGGTCGGAAGAACAACCTCCTGATTGAGGTGGAAAGAGGAGACAACTTTAGGAATAAACTTGGGGTGAGTCCGTAAGACTACCCTATTTCAGTAGAACCTAGTGTAAGGGGGATCAGACACCAGCGCCTGAAGCTCACTTACTCGCCTAGCAGAGGTAAGAGCTACCAGAAACAAAGTTTTCCAGGACAGAAAACGGAGAGGACAGGTAGCCATAGGTTCAAATGGCGGACAAGTAATCCGCTGTAAGACCACATTTAAATCCCACTCAGGGGCCGGTGGACGTAAAGGAGGCTTAAGCAGGAGGAGGCCTCTGAGGAAACGAGCCACTAAAGGGTGGTTGGAAAGAGGCCGTCCATCCACTGGCAAGTGGTGCGCTGAGAGAGCACTGAGGTGAACTCTGACAGAATTGGACTTAAGGCCTAGATTGGAGAGGTGAAGCAAATATTGCAATACTACCGCTACCAAGCACGAGAATGGATTCTCGCTGTGCTGAGCACACCATGTGAAGAATCTACGCCACTTAAGAGCATAGGATTTCTGGGTGGATTGCCTTCTAGAGGCTAAGACTACGTCCTCCACCTCTCTAGGCAGTAGAAGGGGAGCCAGAACTACCCTTTCAGCAGCCAGGCCATCAGATGAAGGGACTGGAGGTTGGGGTGTAAGAGAGATCCCTGTTCTTGAGACAGGAGATCGTGTTGACTCCCCAGAGGAATAGGAGTGTCCACCGCCAGCTGCAGCAGAAGTGGGAACCACGGTTGCCTCGGCCACCTGGGGGCTATCAGAATCATTGAGGCCCCGTCCTTGAGGACTTTGAACAGTGTTCTGGACACTAGTGGCTTGGGAGGAAACGCATACAGTAGGCCTTTGGACCACGGGATCAGAAACGCATCCGCTGCTACTCTGAGAGGATGCGGTTGTCTGGAACAGAATCTCGGGAGTTGCCGGTTCAGAGGACTGGCGAAAAGATCCATGGTGGGGAGGCCCCACCTGAGAAAGATCTGCTGAACCATCAATGGATTCAACCTCCATTTGTGTGGTTGCAGGATACTGCTCAGTCGGTCCGCCAGGTAATTCTCTTGACCTGGGAGGTAGACGGCTTTGAGAAGGATTCCGTGATTGACGGCCCAGGAGCACAGCCTTTGTGCTTCCTGACAGAGAAGGAAGGAGCCTGTGCCTCCTTGCTTGTTCGCGTAAAACATGGCAACTTGATTGTCCGTCTGGACCAGTACAGACTGGTGAGACGTGAGATGGGAGAAGGTCCTCAGAGCTGTAGCTCCAGGAAGTTTATCTGCTGAGCAGCCTCCCAAGGGGTCCAGAGACCCTGAGTACATGCCCCTTGGCAATGCGCTCCCCAACCTTGAAGAGAAGCATCCGTCGTCAGCACCTGAGAATGCGGAGGGGACTGAAAGACCATTCCGAGCACCAGATTCGGAAGATGAAGCCACCATTGTAGAGAGGAGACAAGCAGGGCGGATATTCTTACTGAGTCTGCAAGGCTCCCCGTGGCCTGATGCCACTGAGTTCGAAGGCTCCACTGAGCAGGCCGCATATGCAGGCGGGCATTGGGGGTTACATGAACCGTGGAAGCCATATGGCTGAGAAGCCTCAGGAATTGCCTGGCGGAGACCAGAGAATTGCTGTGAAACTGCCTGGCTAGATCCATCAATCTGTGGGCTCTGTCAACGGGCAGAAAGGCCCTCGCCTGAAGAGTGTCCAGTCTTGCTCCTATGAATTCCAAGTTCTGGGACGGGAGGAAAGTGGACTTTGCGAAGTTTATGACAAACCCCAAGTGCTGAAGCAGAGCCACAGTGCGAAGGGTGGCTTGACTGGCCTCCTGGGAAGACTGGCCCCTTATGAGCTAGTCGTCCAGGTATGGGAACACAAAAATACCTTGAAGCCTCAGGTAGGCCGCCACCACCGCCAGGCACTTGGTGAATACCCTGGGGGCGGAGCTTAGGCCAAAGGGTAGTACTCTGTACTGGTAGTGGTTTCCTCCCACAACAAACCTGAGATATTGTCTGTGGTCTGGATGAATAAGAATGTGAGTATAAGCATCCTTTAGATCCAAGGAGCATAGCCAATCTCCCTGCTGGAGGTAGGGCAGCAGGATTCCAAGGGTAAGCATCTTGAACTTTTCACTCTCCAGGAACTTGTTGAGGTTGCGCAAGTCTAGGATGGGTCTGAGGCCTCCTGTTCTTTTTGGTACCAGAAAGTACCTGGAAGAAAAGCCATGACCTCTCAGGTGGTGGGGCACTGGTTCCACAGCCTGGTCCTTTAGCAGACTTGCTAACTCCTGAAGGAGTAGGTCCCTGTGCAGAGGGAGTCTTGGAAGCTCCTCTGGAAAATAGGAGGGAGGTACCTGGTGAAAATGGAGAAGATAGCCCTTTTGGACTATATGGAGCACCCAGGTATTTGATGTGACGGCTGACCACCTGTGGGCAAAGTGGGCCAGCCGGCCTCCTGTGCTGATATGAGCCAGCTGAGGAGAGGAGGCTATGCTTTCTGAGTCAAAAACCCCCACCCTGCTGAGCAGGGGCCGGTGTTGGTGGCTTGGGGGCCTTCTGCCTACGGGGCCCATGACCCTGCCCCTTGGCCTGCTGATCCTGTTGGGGAGCTGCAGAGGCCTGATAATGAGGGTATTGTTTATAGGCAGATGACTTCCTCGGGTAAAAGGTCTTTTTTCCCGAGCCCTTCTTCTTCTGAGAAGGGGCAGAGGTTTTCCTGGACAGCCTAGTCCTGGTGAGAGTCTCTGTCTCGAGTTCAGCAGCCTTTACAGCCATGGGTTTGCCGAAAAGGTTTTCACTTCGGCAGGGGACATCGACCAACTTGTCCTGAACCCATGGCTCGAGGTCGGATGACTGTAGTCAAGCCTGTCGGCGGGCACTGATGCCGGCCCCGGCTACTCGGCCTGAAGCCTCAAAGCCATCGTAGGCTGCCCGAGAGATCAACTTTGAGCACTCTCGAATACCAGTGGACAAGGCCTGGAACCTCTGCAAAGGTTCCTCGGAGAGACCAGCAGAGAACCCGGCAATATCCTTTGCCAGGTCTCGGAGGTACATGCCCATGTAGAGCTGGTATGTCTGGACACGGCAAGCAAGCATAGAGCCCTGGAAGCACTTCTTACTGAGGGCATCCAGGTTCCAGGCCTCCCAGCCAGAAGGCACCGAGGAGTGCATCTTCTGACTTTTCAGTCGATGCCTGGCCGATTCCACAACCATGGAGTGGTGCGGTAATTGTGCCTTTTGGAAACCGGGGCTCTTGCGGACTCAATAGATGGAATCGACCCGCTTGCTTAACACCGGCGTCAAGGCCGGGGTCTCCCACATGCGGAAGAGCAGCCGCTCCAGCATCGGAGGAACCGGAACAGTAAAGGCCTCCTTCGGGGGAGAGTCATACTGGAGGGCCTCGAGCTCCTCGGCTCGAGGCTCCTCCTCGGGATCCGCGGGGAATGCCAAGGCCTTGGCCATATCCCGCACGAAGTCCGAGAACCGGGTATCCTCCGGTGGGGATCGTCTCTGAAGTTCGGACTCCGGTGAGTCCGATGGGACACACCGAGTCCGATAGGTATCGGGTGACTCTTCGTCCTCTGTCTCCCAGCCTGACTCCTCGGAGGAGGAATCGAGCGACTCCGGTCGGGCAGGCACCGATGCCCTCCGTCCCGACACCAAGGGTACCGGCGTCGACGACCTCGGTCCCGAACAGGAGACCGTGGCCGAGGATCGACTCGAGCCCGCATGGACTCGAGGATCGGCTCGGCCTCCGGGGTCGACTTGGACGTCGATGTCCCGGTGGTCGGGGCAGATGCTCCGGTGAGACCGGCGATCAATGCCCACTGCTGTTCCATGAAGGCAGCGACGCTGCCTTCCAAGGCCGTCAACCTGAGTCCCAGCTCAGGAGACCCAGCAGCCCCCGACCCGGGCCCCGACGGCATCGGGCCCGACGTCGGCTCCCCTGGAGGAGAGTCCATGAGGACTACAGTACTCACGTGCCCAGGAGACTCCATCTCGAGACGAGGTTGTTTGGCAGGCCTCTCCGACTCCGAAGACCCGGGACGGCTATCGGGGCTATGCGACCTGGCCCTCAAGGAACCAGGAGTGTCCACCAACGCCACCCTCGTGGGTTTTTTCTTCCTGCGCTGTTCCCGCGAAGGAGACCCCCGCTCAGAAGAACCTCGACGCTGCTCGGGGCCAGAGTCCCGAGACGTCGAGGCCTCTGACGAGGTCCAGGCCCATCCGGACGCGGAGTCAGAGAAGATTCTATCCTTTTGGTGCTGCCGACTCCTCAGAGCTTTTGAGGACATTTTGCCACACGGACCACAGATCATCGGGTCATGATCGGGTCCGAGGCAGCGGAGGCAGCAGTCATGTGTGTCGGTAAGAGATATAAGTTTCTTACAGCGATCACACTTTTTAAACCCGCTGGCAGCCATCGGGGGAAAAAGAGCCCCTGTGAGGTCAAAAGACAGGGCTGCCAGTGAAAAGAGAAAAATGGCGCGAACGCTAGTCTCGAAGGACAAAAAACGAAAAATAGAGAGTGGGCTCGATACCGGCGTATCGGGCCCAGGCGGGAAAAGGATCCGGCGTCGAACCGAAAAAGAAGAACAAAAAACAGGGAAAGCACGGTTACTTACCTGTAACAGGTGATCTCTGGGAACAGCAGGAATAAGTCTTCACATATGGGTACGTCGGTACCGACGGAGCCTGCGCGGGAACGCTCCCCAGCGTCCAATCAGAAAGCTTTTGGGAGCATCCCTCAGCGGCTGCGTGCTGCCTTCCCGCCTTTCCAACTGTCTCTCCTCAGTTGAGTTTCATAGCTGAGACAAAGAGAGAGAGAAGAGGAAAGGAAAGATAGATATAGAAATACAACTCCTAGGGGAGGTGGGTGGGTTGTGAAGACTTATTCCTGCTGTTCCCAGAGATCACCTGTTACAGGTAAGTAACTGTGCTATCTCCAGGAACAAGCAGGAATGAGTCTTCACATATGGGGACTCCCAAGCTAAGATGCCTGGAGCACTAACATGTTGAAGATTGAAAACATGCTACACCTCATATGGCCAGGTATCCTGAGGATGGAGGGCAGGAGTTGAAAAGGGAGGAGCTGCAGAAAAACAGCTAACCTAAGAAAGGACTACCCGGAAGGAGTCCTTGTATGTATGGTCATTATCAAAAGATATATTGAAATGAACAATCACCATAATATTGAAATGAACAATCACCATATGATGCTCACCTACTGGATTGCAGGAAGTAGAGAGGCTGATGGAGTCTACTGGGGATCCAGTAGAATAATGTTCAAGGTGACCTCACTGGAGTGAAGGTGGAGGTCAACATCTGGAAGTGAGAGGTGACCTCAGGATTCAATTGGGGTAGCACAAACACGGCAGGTCTTCAGTGGGAAGCTTCATGGAAAGCTGAAAACTCTTTTGGCTACAGAAGTATTCAGAGGTAGGAGCAAAAGAGGAAGACTGACCGATCTGGAATTGAATCTGAAATCCACTGAAGATCCACCATGTCTTTCCTAAATGGTGAGAGGTAGGAAGACATTGGGCATGGAGCTTCAGGGATACGTAAACCTAGGATACGGTAGGGCTGTCAGTTCCACAGCAGTGGTTGTGCGCAGAATACCCGAAACATACTGTGGAACAGTATGAAGCTGTGCAACCCACTGTCAGAAACATATAGGAAGGTAAAAACCTTTATGAGCATAGACAGTCAGGAGATAAGTATGGAAATACATATCTACCTATAATAAGTATCCGGACAGATACACACATATATGTAGAGATATGTGTATATATATATATATATATATATATAGACGGGTATATAGATAGATAGATATCTATAATAAGATCTAAAGGGCATAGCATATGCACACTTAGCTGACAGACAAATACATCTACCGAGATGTAAGTAGGTATATATATAGATATAGATATATATACCTTAATATATAGGTCTAAAGATAGATGCCTGCAGTAAGCAGACAGAGTCACGCATATCTGGACATTCACATGGAGATGTGAAGGGAAAAGATTTCTCTAAGAACAAGGAGGTGAAACCTACTTGAGAGATATATAGAGAATCTATTCCCCCAGAGATGATGGTAAAGGAATGCTATCTAGTGAATTACCAGGATGGTTACGTGAAAAGACAGAGGATGATATCAGTCTGTAAACAGCAAGTCCGGAGTCCTGTGGAACTCCAGCATGGTAAAAGGACAGAAACGCATAGGATGAGATACCAGGTTGACCTACGTGAGGGACAAGTAATTATCATGCGTTTTTCAGATTAATATGTGCTGTCCTTGAAGTGTTAGGATACCATGGAGACAAGCTGCAAGACAAAAAAAGAGTATATTCCCTAAGGAAGGGAATAACTCTTAGACTTTCAAATGGAGAAGGCTTATGTCCTTTTCCCTCTATTTTTTTTTTTTAAATAGCAGGGTATGAAGAACCCTCACAGTCATAGGGGATGATTGAGGAAGCATTTCTCAACCATGATGGATAGCCATTAGATAAAACTCTATGCTCTCTAGCAAGGGCCCATAGTGGAAAGCTTCTCAGTAGGATTGCAGAGAGCATTATGCAGGAGAACTGGGATGTAGAACTGGCTGATGGAGTAAACTGACAGCCAAGTCTACTACGTTGCCAAATCCAGAAATTGGAGATGGCAAGGGTAGAAGATAGTGTAAGAAGCCTGTAGTGAAAGATTATCCAAGAAAGATGTAGAAAACTTTCTTGGAATCACTACTAAGGCTAGACAGGAGTGGCGAAAGACAAGACTGGGACTTGTGGAAAAGTACCAGTAGTCAAGCACTGGACTCCTGCAGGGGCAGCTACTGAATAGGACAACAGGGAGAGTCGGTCTGTGTCAAACAGAGAGAACAGACTGAATAAAGAGAGCAAGCTGTCTCTGTCTGCAGAGCTGCCTAGATAAAGAAAGGAGTTACTCAGGAGAAGAAACTCTACAGTGAAAAGAAAGACAAGAAAAGTCTTTCAATAGTATGGTACCACTCTTACAGGGGAAACCCTGGCGAAGAGGGTAGAGATAGAAGCTGAAGAAGGACTTACCACAAGTCCCTGGAAGGAAAAAATTCATGCTGGTACAGAGAAACTATCATGTGATAGTTGCTAAACCTCTCTTCTAGTCAGGAAGAGGTGGAACTGTAACATATAGACATGAATAGCCTGACAGTTCAGCATAGTGAAGAGTAATGGATTTCCTGAGAATAGGAATCCCTGAGCAGAGTTTTGAATGGAAAAACAGTGAAAACTTCTGCTGAAAAGGAATTAAGAGTAGTTATAAAAAGATTAATCAGAAACCTATGGTCACTGTATTTATTCAGCCTGGCCAGAGTTTGGATTCTTCAGACCAGGGCGAGTCTTCCCCTGCTTGGGAAGAACCGAATGATGGGCAGGAGAAGAGGAAAACCTCTTTCTTTTAGGGAAAAAAGGTTTGGTAGGGCATTTCCTACCTGCTGAGGAAGGAGAGGGCTTAGGATGGCCCTCAGAAACAGGAACGTCAATGGAGCAATGAGCAACCTGACGTAAGGACTCCTTATTGAAGAGATTTTCTCCAGTACAAGGAGTATTACTCAGTCTTTGTTGTGCCCATCTACTCAAGTCTGAGGCTTGGAGCCAGGCTTTACGACGTGCTCCTATGGCTATAGCAGAAGTTCTGCTAACAGACTCAAAAGAGTCTAGGGAAGCACGAGAAAGAAACCAAGAGATATTTTGGCTATGACTAAGAAGTAAGGAATAGTCTGCAGCCTTGGGTTCTGATAGAAAAGGAGATAAAAGAGATAATTTCTTTGTGATCTCCTGAAGGGATAGACTCATATAGAAAATATATGAGAATCCTTGTTGCCAGCATAGATGTTTGGAAGGTTTGACGTCCAAAGGCATCCAGTGTTCTAGATGCACGCCCTGGCGGGAAAGAAGAATGTTTTTTCTTGCTTTTTACCTTCCTCATTGCTGATTCCACTACAATGGAATGATGGGGAAGTTGAGGCTTTTGAAATCCTGGAGAGGGGGGCACCTGATACAGAAGATCAGTTGCTGTAGGAGGTGAAGAAACCCTTAAAGGTTTTTCCCATACCCTCAGAAGAAGATTCTGCAAAGAGTGATGTAAAGGAAGCATTATATTTTCCTTTTCTGCAGAAAAATCCTGAGAAGACTCGTAGCCAGGGATAGGAATATTAAGGAAGGTTGCCATGTTAAGGAGAAATTTCTGAAAAGAAGGATCTCCGATGGGAACCATCCCTGGACAGGTTAAACCTGAAAAGGAAGCCTGGGCACCGGAGGATGTACCTGTCCGGTGCAGAACAGGATTTGTAATGGATGGATACTGGAACTGGCAATTATGAGTTGATACAGTCAGTAGTGCATCATCCATGCCAGGTATCGACTCCAAACTAGGTGTAGAAAGGAGCGATCCAGGTGAACAGAGCATGGAAGGAGCTGGTCCCGATGATACTGCCCGTACCGACATTGATACCGATACCGGTAGCTGTGCCGGAAATGCCGAAGCAGTTAGCGGAGGCTGCTCGAACGGTACCGAGGAAACTCGAAAGTCTCGGTGGATATCCTCGGTACCGCGCATCCGGAAACGGTGCGTGTCGGTTTCAAGACGCGTCGGTACCCAGTCTTCCAGACTAGATATCGATTCTAGACTTGGCATCGAAGGAAGCGAATCTATCGATGCATGCCTAGATGGTACCGGCGTCAGGGGTCGTATCGACGGTGCCAATACTGGAAAGTCAATCTGGGTATCGATCGGTCCCGAAGGCACCGAGTACACCAGATGACGATCCCTGGTGATGAGTAAATCGCTCAACACCAGTGCCGATGCCGGGTAATCGGTACCGCTCGAAGCGGATGCCACTACCGTGCATTGTTTAGATACTGGAAAGTCAAACTGGAGCATATCGATCGGTCCCGAAGGTACCGAGGACGCCAGATGATGATCCGTGGTGAGGAGTGGAGCACTCAACACCGGTGCCGATGCCGGGTTATCGGTACCGCTCGAAGCGGATGCCACCCCCGAGCATGGCTCAAGTATGTTCTGTGAGGGGTGAGCCCCAGGAACAACCTGAAACCCCTGAAATGCTTTGGAGCCCGAAGACTCCCGCCGGGGTTTTGATGCCAATGTGGTCTTGAGGGCAAGGCCGGGGACATCAGCATGCTTAGCATGAGACTTACCAGTCAAGGATTGGCTAGTCTTAACAGACTGTTTGTGGGTTACCTGATCCTGTAGAGAAGCAATGGCCGGTGCCCTGACACAGGGAGGGAAAACAGTATCGAGGGAAACTCGAAATAGAGAATCTCTTCTCTCAACATTGTAGCCTGACGGTTCAGGGGAAAAGGGGTCAGGGCCCAAACAGGTTAGACACCAGTTATTGGAGTCTAAAAAGAAAACTGTATTTCCACAGTGAAGGCACTTCTTAGGAGAAGAAGGCTCCATGATGGAGAGGCCTTATAGGCCCAAAAAATTTTAAAATAAAAACTGAGGGAAAGTCTCCCTCAGTTTGAGAAAAAGAAATGAAAAAACCCCACCGGTGGTACCGGTGGCGGCGGGAAAACAGCCGCGACCACAAGAAAAGAAGAATTGAAAAATTTAAAGAAAAAAAAGTTTCTGCGGTGACAGGAGGACGTCCTGCCGGCTTCGCGGAAAAACAAAAACTGAGGAGAGACAGTTGGAAAGGCGGGAAGGCAGCACGCAGGCGCTGAGGGATGCTCCCAAAAGCTTTCTGATTGGACGCTGGGGAGCGTTCCCGCGCAGGCTCCGTCGGTACCGACGTACCCATATGTGAAGACTCATTCCTGCTTGTTCCTGGAGATATCAACTTTTTCCTCGGCGAAAAATGAACTACGTCCGTCGGGCTCCGCGGAAAAAAGAAGACTGAGCAAGATGGCACCCTTGGGCGGGAAGGGGACCGCGCATGCGAGCTGCAATTCCCAAAGGCTTTCTTTGAAAGCTGGGGAAATGCTCCGCACGGGGGCTCCTTCGGCGCCGACGTCACCCATATGTGAGGACTGACTTCCTGCTTGGTCCTGGAGAACTATGGGATTTAAGATGGAGGGTTATTGACTGTATTTCTGTCTATTGTCATGGTGAGAATCATGAAAAAATAATAGAACACTATAGGATCCACCATATTTGGAAGTTAAGTGGCAGTCTTTTGTTTGAAATAATAGATTGAAATATAATTAATTAAATTTCCTCAACAGTCAATTTTTGAATTTAAAGGTGATGGTATTTACAATAAATCTGAAAATTAAATGCTGATGGATACAATCAGATCAGCTGACACATTTTAAATGAGGTATGCAATGTAACGCCTTCTGTTCCAGGAATCAGCTGAATAATGCTATCAGGAACATTGCAGTGGACCGTTCAGAGAGTATATGAGTGTCCCCTAAACAGAGATTTTGAAACATGATGTCATGTCAGGCTACTGATTAGTTGATATTGTGGAACACCTCAAATAATTTTTTAAAAGATAGATGAATGGATTAAGTAAGAAAATAAAAAATGGCCTATGAGGATGGAGATAAGACAGTTCACAAATATATTTATTTATAATATGGGTAGTTTATATGAATAGCAAGTGTTTGATTTGATACAGACAGATGTACACACAGATAGAGGGATTGGTCTACCCTAATATGCGCTACTGTTAGGACGAAATGCACCTATAAAGAAAAGCCCAAATGTGAACTGGGAAAGCACAGTTACTTACCTGTAACAGGTGATCTCTGGGAACAGCAGGAATAAGTCTTCACATATGGGTATCGTCGATACCGACGGAGCCTGCGCGGGAACGCTCCCCAGCGTCCAGTAAGAAGGCTTTTTGGAGCATCCCACAGCGCCTGCACGCTGCCTTCCCGCCTTTCCCAACCGCCTCTCTCCAGTTCGAGTTTTAAAGCTGAGACAAAGAAAGAGAGAGGAAAGGAAAGATAGATAGAGAGATACAACTCCTAGAGGAGGTGGGTGGGTTGTGAAGACTTATTCCTGCTGTTCCCAGAGATCACCTGTTACAGGTAAGTAACTGTGCTATCTCCAGGAACAAGCAGGAATGAGTCTTCACATATGGGGACTCCCTAGCTGCAGATGCCAGGGAGAAAGCCCAGGTTGTGTGTTCTTGAAAAGGACTCTACCTCCCCCCATGGATCTCTGGCATCCGACCAGGGTAGGTGGGTAGGAGTTGATTAGGAATGGAACAGGTGTTTGAGAACAGCCTGACCAAACGAGGCATCCCGGCGGGAGTCCTTGTCCAAACAGTAATGGACTGTGAAGGTATGAACCGAGGCCCAGGTGGCCGCTCGACAGATTTGGTCAATGGACACAGAGTTTAGATCAGCCATTGAGGCTGCCATGGCTCTCACATTGTGAGCTGTGACATGGCCCTCCAGAGAAATGTTCCTACTCTGGTAGGTGAAAGAAATACACTGAGCAATCCAGTTGGACAGTGTTCTCTTAGAGACTGGAAGTCCTAAATGAGAAGGATCAAAAGCAACAAAGAGTTGAGAAGACTTTGTATGTTGCTGTGTTCTTTGTAAGTAAAAAGTGAGAGCTCTCTTACAATCCAAGGTATGAAGATTCCTCTCTGCATTTGATGCATGAGGTCCTGGAAAAAAGACAGGTAAATATACCTCTTGGTTCAGATGAAAAGGTGAGACCACTTTAGGCATAAAGTGTGGATTGGTCCTGAGGACTACCTTATCATGATGGAACCTTGTATAAGGAGGATTAGCCACCAAAGCTTGCAACTCACTGATGCGGTGTGCTGAGGTGACTGCAATGAGAAAAATAACTTTCCAAGAAAGGAATTTCAAGGAGGTGGTGGCTAAAGGTTCAAAGGGTGGCTTCATAAGCTGGCCAAGACCAGGTTTAAGTCCCATGCCACTGGAGGTGGTCTAATGGGAGGTTTAGTTAAAAGAAGGCCTCTCATGAATCTTGTTATAAGAGGATGAGAGGAAATAGGTTGTCCATTGAGAGGCTTGAGGGACGCTGCAATAGCACTCAAATGGACTCTTACTGAATTTGTTTTCAGACCTGCATGGGATAGATGCAGGAGATACTGTAGTAAAGAATTCAGAGGTATTGCAAGAGGGTTTAGACCTTTCTCTGAACACCAAATGGTAAATCTTTTTCATTTGAAAGCATAGGAACCTCTAGTAGAAGGCTTTCTAGAGGCATGAATAACATCTCTGACTTGCTGAGAGAGATGAAAATCTTGAAGGTCTAGGCCCTCAGCAACCAAGCCTGAGATGGAGCGACTGGGGGTTTGGGTGCCACAAAGTTCCCTCTTCCTGGGACAGAAGGTCTGGTGCAGAGCCCAAGTCCAGGGAAGGAGCTTGAGAGAGATGCAGAAGTAGAGGGTACCACACTTGGCGTGGCCAATGTGGTGCTATGAGGATCATGGTCCCTTGATCTCTCTGAAGCTTGAATAGTGTCTTGGGAATTAGGGGAATTGGTGGAAAGGCATAAAGGAAGTCTTGACCCCAGTGAAGGAGGAAGGCATCCTTGGCCTGAACTCCCTGACACGGAATTCTGGAACAGAACCGGGGAAGTTTGGCATTCCACGGACTTGCAAAGAGGTCTATGTCCGGGGTTCCCCAAATTCGAAAAATCCTGGCTACCTGGTCCATGTGGAGGGACCACTCATGTGGAAGCAGAACTCGACTGAGTCTGTCCGCCCAAGAGTTTTGAACGCCTGGAAGATATACTGCCAGAAGATGGATGTGATGCTCTCTGGCGAAGGCCCACAGTCGCAAAGCTTCATTGCAAAGCGACAGAGAGCCAGTCCCGCCCTGCTTGTTTACATAGAACATGGCTGCTTGGTTGTCCGTATGGATGAGGACTGTCCTGTAGCTGAGCAGGGAATGGAACACTCTGAGAGCTAAGAATATTGCTCTGAGTTCCAAGAGATTGATATGCAGAGAAGTCTCCTGTGGAGACCAGATGCTCTGGGTGGAGAGATGATGAGCTCCCCAACCCATTGGAGAAGCATCTGTTGTCAGAGTTGCTTGGGGTAGCGACTGCTGAAAAGGGGACCCCAGCAACAGATTTGGAGGGGACTTCCACCACTGGAGAGACCAAAATAGGCGACTGGAGTTTGCTATTTTGTCTGACAGGCAACCTGATGCCTGAGTCCATTGGGTGGACAAAGTCCATTGAGCTGCCCTCATGTGAAGGCGAGCATATGGAACCACATGACGGTGGATGCCATGTGGCCTAATAGTTGTAACATCGCTCGAGCAGTTAAATGGGACTTTAACTGTATCTGGGAGGCTAACTGCACCAAGCGTAGGCAACGGGCCTGAGGAAGATAGGCCCTTGCAGTTGTGGTATCCAGCAAGGCCCCTATAAACTCCAGAGACTGAGTAGGAGTGAGATGGGATTTTGGGATGTTTATTACCAGTGCCAAATACTGAAGGACACGCATTGTGCAGGTTAGAGAAATCTTGGCCTCTGACTGGGATGGAGCTCGAATGAGCCAGTCGTCCAGATATGGGAAAACGAATATTCCTAGAGTGTGTAGAAATGCAGCTACTACTGCCATGCATTTCGTGAACACCCTTGGTGCAGAGGCCAGACCGAAAGGAAGCACCCTGTATTGGTAGCGCTTTCCTTGAAAAAGGAACCGAAGGAACCTTCTGTGTGTTGGATGGATGAGGACATGGGTGTACGCATCCTTGAGATCTAGAGAACAAAGCCAGTCCTGACTCTGAAGGTATGGCAGCAGAGTACCGAGAGAAATCATCCTGAATTTCTCTTTGAATAGAAACTTGTTCAATTCTCTGAGATCTAATATGGGTCTGTAGCCCCCTGTTTTCTTTGGAATAAGAAAATAAGGGGAGTAGAACCCTGAGCCCTGTTGAAGAAGGGGTACTTCTTCTATTGCCCCTTGGGCAAGAAGGGTAGCAATCTCCTGACCCAGAAGGTTGAGGAGAGATGTTGGAGAATTGAACTGTCTCACCATGGTGTGGGGAGGAAGGTTCAAGAAATGAAGCTTGTACCCTTCCCTTACAATGGAGAGGGTCCATTGCTCTGCTGTAATTTTCTCCCATCTGGGAGCAAAGTAAGCCAACCTTCCTGGAATGGTGAGGGGCTCTGGTCCTTCCAGAGCCAGAAAGGCTAAGTTCTCTAGTTGCAAGTCAAAGGCCCTGAGGAGGCTGAGGCTGCTGAGCCGTGGGAGGCCTGGCAGCCTTTGACTTGGCCTGTTTAGGTGGTTGCTGACGCTTTGCAGCAAAACGACCTGCAGAAGATGCCTGCTGACCATAAGCAGGATAGTATCTTCCCTTTTTAGAAAAAGTTGTCTTTTTGAACAACCTTTTCTTAGCAGGAGCAGAGGTAGACTTTGAAAGTCGATCCAAAGCAGAGTTCTCAGCATCCATCTGAGTGGCCTTTGCTTTCCAATCCCTGCCAAAAAGGTTTTCACCTGTACAAGGAAGATTTCCCAGTTCATCTTGGACCCAAAGTTCCAAATCAGAGGCTTGTAACCAAGCAATTCTGTGTGCATCTATGTCAATAGCCGAGGCTCTGCTTACACACTCAAAAGAGTCAAAGGCTGCACGGTTGGAAAATTTGGAAACATCTTGGGCATGTTTAAGCCAAGTGAGAAATTCCTGCCTTTTATCTTCTGAAATAAAAGGGGCTAAAGTCTGCAGATGATCTGTGACTTCTTTTAGAAACATCCCATTATAGAGACTATAGGAGTTGATTCTGACAGCAAGCATATTAGCTTGGAAAACCCTTCGGCCAAAAGCATCAAGGGTCCTGCATTCACGTCCTGGAGGATTAGATGAGTGTCTCTTTGCACTCTTTATTTTCCTCATGGCAGACTCTACCACAATAGAGTGGTGAGGAAGCTGAGACTTATGAAAGCCAGGACAAGGAGGGACACGGTACATGGTGTCTAATCTACGAGAATGAGGAGAGGTGGTAAGAGGAGTCTCCCACATGCTCAACATGAGATCACAGAGAATCTCATGAATAGGTAAAGTAGCTGCTTCTTTAGGAGCCTTAGGATATTGCAAAATATCTAGTTGCTTGGCTCTAGGCTCTGACTCAGGGGCCACTGTAATGGAGAGGCCCCTAGCCACTTCCCTAATGAAGTCCTGAAAAGACAAGTCTTCTGGAGGAGACATTCTTCGTTTTGGAGAATCAGACCCCTGAGGAAGAAGTACCGGTGCATTGACAGAAACCTCCGACTCATCAGAGTCTTCGGAGGAATCGAAGTATCGCCTGTCTGGATGCTCCTGTAAAGCCCGATACGCATACCGAGTAGGATCGACATCGGGAGTAAGCGGTACCGGTTCGGTACCGATGGGCATCATAGGACAGGGTACCGTTGCAGTCGATACCGGAGCCGATGTCGATGCAATTGGTACTGGCACCGGGAACGATGCCGGTGCCGTAGTCGGTACCGGCAACGGAGACTGTTGCGGTACCGGAGGTGTCGAAGCCTGCATAAACGCCGTTAGGGTGCGCTGCATGGACAGAATCTTCTGATCCATCGACGCCACCAGAGTATGGATGTCGGTACCAGTGGAGGCCACTGGTACCCCAGAACACGGCAACAGGTGATCGGTCGAGGCCGAGCCATCGATGTCAACCTGTGACCCCATAGACAATGCTTTGGAAGCCGGAACTTCCCGCCGGGGTAATTTTGCCGGTGCGGAATCCTCGAGGACAAGCCCGGAGGCATCTTGATGCTTAGAGGGAGATTTGCCCTTCGAGGACCGGCTAGATTTATGTTTGGTGACCTGAGATCCATGGGAGGAAGAAGCAGCCCTGGAAGACGTCGATGCCACCGAGGCTGCATCAGAGGGAAACAGGGTACTGAGCTTGGCTGCTCAGTTCTGCCGACCTCTTTTAGACATCATGGTACAGGACACACAACCCGTGATGGAATGGTCAGGACCCAAACATTTTAGACACCAGTCATGGGTGTCGGTGACAGAAATAGTACCGCCACACTTCGTGCACTTTTTGAACCCGGAAGCGGGCTTCTCCATGAGGAGAAAAAATGTTCAGGCCTAAGGCCCAAACCGAAAATGCACAGTTGAAGAAAGAAAAGGTTTTTTGTTTTTTTTTTTAAGAAAGAAAAGAAAAGACCGGCGGTACCGGTCTGACGTCGAAGAAGGCAGACGTGACAGAAAAATAAAGAAAAAAATAAAGAATTCTTCTGCGGTGACAGGAACACGACCTGCTGGCTCCGCAGAAAAGAAGAACTGGAGAGAGGCGGTTGGGAAAGGCGGGAAGGCAGCGCGCAGGCACTGTGGGATGCTCCCAAAAGCTTTCTTACTGGACGCTGGGGAGCGTTCCCGCGCAGGCTCCGTCGATACCGACGATACCCATATGTGAAGACTCATTCCTGCTTGTTCCTGGAGATATGGTCTCAATATTGCACCGCTTCATTCTCTGAAACGTTGCTTATCCTTTGTTAGAGGGCTTAAACTAATCCAGTAGGAAGAGCCACATATCCCTCTCATCTGGACTGTCCTGCACAGTGTGATACACAGAGACAAATCACCTACCTGTGATACTTCCACTGTTACAGTTGTCTTCTTTGCAACACTCAGCATAGAAATTAAAGGTGAATCCATCGCTAGTGAAATAGAAAAGCTTCCCACAAATCCTGGGGTCATACTTTTCACACCCCTTGAAAATTCCCAAACGCACATCATTTTCTGTACAAAAGAAAACATATTTGTAAGAGTTAACATTTGGAGAAATTCAGAAGCTTGATGAAAACAAGTGTAGAAAGCATGCAGAGCATGGCTCTACTATAAATTCATCGCCAGCACCATAATTCAAAGGCATCAATTTTCTTCCTGTCTATCTTTGTCGCTATCCAGCTACTGAAGATTGAACACAGTTTGGGTCAACTATCCAAAGGGGCGCCATGACTTGACACCGACTCGATGGTACTTAACGACAACAGGAAAACAAGGGGTACCTAGCGCTCTCCATGGAATTCTCTCCAACCACGTCGCGTGTGTTTGTGAATGTGTGTACGTGTGCGCACATGCTCATATTTGTATCTGTGTTGCCTGTGTGTCTGTGTGTTTTGCATCTGTGTGTGTGTGTGTATATGTGTGTGTGAATAAGAGTATGTGTTTGTCTCTCTCTCCCTGTTTTGTATGTTTACCTGTTTTGTTTGTGTTTGTGTGCGTGTTTATTACACGTTAACATATACCGCTGTCATCTAGTGGCTCATTGTTGTATCTCAGTGATTTCCTACTTCATTGTTGTCAACTTTGACCTTTGATCTAAATACATCAAGGGGGGATATTCAAAGGGATTAACAAGGTTAGCAGACCTGCTAACCATGTTAAATGCCCTCGTCTGGGACATTGCATTTGCCTGCTAGCTCTATGGCCAAGACATAATGACAGCAGAACTTGACCATAAACCATTGATAATGATCTTCAATAAGTCCGTTATTGTGTGCTTACAAGTGACTTAAGTGTATATGGCTAATTTTCTGGCCTCTATTTTTAGAAGCTTGTGAACACTTCAAGATTTGTTGGCTACAACAACAAACTGAAATTGTACAAATCAACCAGGCAGATTATCTGAATGTCATAGACCAGCGGCTGCAATGATCATATAACGTATTGCAAAAATTGATACCTTAAAAGTACTGGTCTGTTGTCCTGACTGGATGGCCAGACTCAAAACAGGAAACACCAGCTGAAATTAGGGAATACTGCTCATTCAGGGATGAAATCTGCAAACAAAATGTCATCCTATACAAAGGCCCAGGGTTATTTTACCCAAATCACTGCTTACACATATACATTCAGGCCACAACATTGGTGAAGCATGTTACCGACTGGCCCATGATATCCTATACCGATCTAATATGCAAGGTGAGATCAAAGACTTTGTGATCTATTGTTCCATCTGCAATGTACATTCTTGTGAGCAGCAGAAGGAAATGATGTTGCATGACATACCGCTTTTGGATCCTGATCTTCTTAGGGGTATGTTTACTAAACCCCGGTAATGTTACCCGCGTTAGGTTCCCCAGTAATGTTACAGATGCCCATATAAAGGAGTGGGCGGTGCATCGTTACGGCAAGCTATGTCAGTTAACGCGCGTTACAAGGTGCCTTATAAGGCACCTTACAAGGGCACCATATAAGGTGCTTTGTAAGGTGCCTTATAAAGCACCTCATAGGGTTCCTTAAGCTAGGTGCCATATTAGGCACCCCTGGACAAGGCACCTTGGGTTATGGGACCATAGGTTAAGGTGCCCTAACAATGTTACGGTGCCCCAGGTTAGTGTGCACTAAGGGCTGCAAGGTGCTTCAGGTTGACATGCACGACCTGTGAGGCATAGAAACAGATGTAACCCTAACACTGGACAGAGCACCAAGGAAAGGTAATGAATGAGGAATTGAACCCATGACCACTGCCTAGAACACCATTGTACTAACCAGTAGGCTATACCTCTATGGCTTGTTGCACAGCAATGGATGGGTACAGAAGTACTGCAGGTCACCGCACAACTGTCTACTGTGTGTTCCAGGATAGGGTACACCCACCGGTAACCATGATGCACTGCACATGCAGATCAGCGGTCAACGTCTGTTCAGCAGATGGGATATGCACCTCAGCTTGGTAGGTGGAATTGACCATGTATGATACTGGCACAGATTAGCTACAGACCATGACATTGTGCAGGTTCTGTGCTCACCCTGAGGGTGAGGTGGGGCACCCAGCACCAGGTCCACAGTACCCGGGTTGGTTGAGATAGGCTTTGCTGCAAGTCCCCATCTTTAGCAGTGTGTGGTAGGTATTCCTTGCATTCATACCTAGGATAACCCTGTGTCTATCTATATTGCACAGTCACGTTTAGTCCCTTTGGTCACTTGTTACAAGAGCAGGGGTGTGTCTGGACTCAAAGGCAGATTATACAGCACCATCTAACAAACCACCCTCTCTGGATCAAGGTGGTGTACAGGATCTGCCCCCAACAGACCCACACTCTATATCTTTGCAATGGTGGCAGTGGAGGAACATGCTGAGGGGCTGTGGAACCAGCAACCCCAGACCTGCTGGCGAAAGGGGGCTGTCTGGGGCAGTTGATGGAAATCTGTACATTTTACAGGAGCACTGACACACAGCCAGCCCCCACCACAATCTAACATTCATCAGCAGAAGGCACGGTCAGTCTGCACCCTACAAGGTGCTCCAGCCATGAACATGCTAACTACAGACAGTCCATGCTCCCAAAGGAACTAGGTAAATCCAGAAGTGGGATATAAGCACAGTCAGCAAGCAGGTTGCTCAGTGATTGGGTCATAGAATGGGGATCACACAGATATTACTAGAAACAGATAATGTAGAGCACTATGTGGGAACCTAGACATGCCATGGTCACTGCTCAGTCAGAGAGAGAGTGATCTCCCAGCATGACATGCTGTGGCCACCCTGTCCAAGCAGGTGGTGGTCGGCAACTACAATGTCCCAGCCCTTGCCCTACACCCTGTGCAGATGCATCCTGCCCAGTCCGCCCTGTCTGGCCCATACCCACAATACCATGCTCCTCATTATGCACACTGGCAGGCTAACAATGGAAACAGTGTGTGCATTGTGGGCCCAGTGAGGTGTAGGCAGCCACTAAACAGTGGATAGATATACACACACTCCCACTCCTATTTCAACATTGTGCAAAGATAGGGGTGGTTGGGAGCCCTGCCCGCCACACTAGTCCTGAGCACAGTGCAGGCATTGATAAGGTACGCAGGTAGTAGTATCATTGCCTTGGTGGTAACTGCTGCTCCGTGCCGGGACCAACAGCCTGACTCTCCATGGGGCTTTGGATAGTGGAGCCTGTGTGTGTGGGTGTTTGTGTCCCTGTTGGCCGCTGCTTTGGGGATTGCACATGTTGATGATGTATCTGCATTGTAGGGTAAAAATTAGGGATATGTTCTGCCAGATCCACAACTGGGACTTGAACCTGTGACCCTCTGCTCAAGGACACACTGGCTGGGTATACTGCAGCACACTGTTACCACAGAAGCACAGCAGTCCTTGGGGCTACCTGTACTTTTCCTCAGCCAGACCTTTTCTGTTGCACTGCACACTACGTACTGGTACAGAGCATGGCCTAGGTCCACTGCAGGCAGGTGCCACTGCCCCCTCCAGCATGAACACACGTAACGTTTATGCGCGTTAACGTAATGTTTATGCTCGTTAACGTAACATTTACAAGCGTTAACGTCACCTAACGCACGTGAACGTAGCATCTGCTACGTTAATGCAGTTTAGAAAACATACCCCTTAGTGTTTATATTCCCATGAGTAAACATCGACTCGATAGCACTTAAAAACAACATCTGAGATCACATGTCTGGGAGCATCAGTTTCCCAAAACTCTGAATAGTGATCCACTATTAACAGGAATTCTTTCCTATAAACATTAAGTAAGTACATGCAGATCCCAGCAAAAATTAAGTAATTACATGCTGATAATTTACCAAGACCACACTGTTATGCACCATTACTACTACTACTGCTACTACTACCGATTATTTGTATAGTGCTACAAGGCATGCACAGTGCTATACAGACAAATGTAAAATACAGTTCCTACTCTCAGAGCTTACAATCTAGTCAAGGCAGACAGCACTACAGCTGAGGACAATGATACATCTAGCGAATGGTAAGGAAACATATAGGAGACTAAGGAGTATGTTTACAAAACTGCAGTAACTTAGCAGCGGCTACTTTAACGCACATTAAGTAACGTTAACGCACGTTAATGTCACCTAACGTGCGTTAGCGTTCCCGGCCACGGTAAGTCCCACAGAGGGTGGAGAGAGGCCGGAGAGAAGGGATCAATGGGCGGGGAGTGGGCAGGGCGAGGCCCCGTCCACACTAACGCGGGGAACTGAAGAGCTGAATCTTACCGCAACTGAAAACCTGTCATTAGATGCACATTTGCAAGAGAGGGAAACCATTTCACTGTCAGCAATGTACAGCATAGGCAGGGAGCCCAGGTAAAGTGATAGCGTAGTTACTCACCTGTAACAGGTGTTCTCCAGGAGCAGCAGGAATCAGTCCTCACTTATGGGTGACGTCGGCGCCGACGGAGCCCTCGCAGAGCAATTTTCCCCAGCTTTCAAAGAAAGCCTTTGGGAATTGCAGCGCGCATGCGCGGTCCTCTTCCCGCCCAAGGGTGCCATCTTAGCCAGTCAGATGACATAGCTAAAAAAGACAGCATAAAAATTTGCAAAAAAGCTAAAGCAGATGATTGCAACTCCACGGGGAGGAGGGAGGGTTGTGAGGACTGATTCCTGCTGCTCCTGGAGAACACCTGTTACAGGTGAGTAACTACGCTTTCTCCAGGACCAAGCAGGAAGTCAGTCCTCACTTATGGAACTCCCAAGCTCAAGGCTACCGGAGACCCTAAGCACAAAAATGAGCTCCCTCTAGCTCAGTAGCACAGAAGGAAAGAATCTTCGCTGAATTATTACCCACCGGTAGCCCACATCCGGGATGGAGGGTAGGAGTTGCTCAAACCTCGAAGAGATTACGGAGGACTGCCTGTCCGAAAGCACTGTCCCTGCGGGACTCCCTCTCGAGACAGTAATGGACCGCAAAAGTCTGGCTCGAAGACCAAGTAGCGGCCCGGCAGATGTCTGCCAGCGGAACAGAGCGGAGGTAAGCCACTGACGTAGCCTTTGCCCGAACGCAATGAGCCGTGACTCGACCTTCCAAGGAGAGTCCGGCTGCCCCATAAGCCCAAGAGATACAGTCCGCAACCCAGATGGACAGAGTACGCTTGGAGACCGGGAGCCCCAATTTATTGGGGTCAAAAGACACAAAAAGCTGAGCAGCTTTACGGTGTTCCCGCGTACGGTCAAGGTAGAAGTTCAAAGCCCTTCTACAGTCCAGGGTATGGAGGACCGTTTCAGCTCGGCTGGAGTGTGGTCTGGGAAAGAAGGTTGGAAGTACCACCTCCTGATTGATGTGAAAAGGGGAGACCACTTTTGGAAGAAATTTTGGGTGAGTCCGTAGGACTACCCTATTTTTGTAGAACCGAGTGTAAGGGGGATCAGACACGAGGGCCTGCAATTCACTTACGCGTCTAGCGGAAGTGAGGGCTATCAAGAACAGTGTTTTCCAAGAAAGAAAACGGAGAGAACAGGTAGCCATAGGTTCAAAAGGCGGACAGGTGATCCACTGCAAAACCACATTCAGGTCCCAGTCAGGCGCTGGCGGGCGCAGAGGTGGTTTAAGTAGAAGGAGACCTCGGAGAAACCTCGCTACGAGAGGGTCGTTGGAGAGAGGTCTGCCGTCCACCGGCACATGATGTGCTGAAAGAGCACTAAGGTGAACTTTGACGGAGTTGGACTTAAGTCCCAGATTAGAGAGGTATAGCAAGTACTGCAAGACCACCGACACCCGGCAGGAGAAGGGATCCTGAGACTGTCGGGTACACCAAATGGAAAAACGACGCCATTTAAGGGCGTAGCATTTGCGGGTAGAAGGTCGTCGCGAAGCTAGGACGACCTCCTCCACCTCTGCCGGCAGGAGAAGGGGAGCGAGGACTACCCTCTCAGCAGCCAGGCCATTAGGTTGAGAGACCTGAGGTTGGGGTGTAGCAGAGACCCCTGATCCTGAGTGAGGAGATCCGGTTGAAACCCCAGAGGGAATGGATCCTCCACCGCTAATTGCAGCAGGAGCGGAAACCACGGCTGTCTGGGCCAGCGAGGGGCCACCAGGATCATGAAGGCTTTGTCTCGGAGAACCTTGAAAAGAGTCCGAGAGACTAGCGGGATGGGAGGGAAAGCGTACAGAAGGCTCCCCGACCATGAGAGTAGAAAAGCGTCCGCCGCAATCCGAAGGGGGTGTGGCTGACGAGAGCAGAAGCGGGGAAGTTGCCGGTTGAGAGGACTGGCAAAGAGATCCACCGTGGGGAGGCCCCACTTTAGAAAGAGCTTCTGAACTACCAAGGGATCCAGACGCCACTCGTGCAGCTGGAGGATCCTGCTGAGTTTGTCCGCCAGGCAATTTTCTTGGCCTGGGAGATAAACTGCCTTGAGGAGAACGCCGTGACTGACGGCCCAAGAGCAGAGCTTCTGTGCCTCCCGGCAGAGGAGGAAGGAGCCCGTGCCCCCCTGCTTGTTCACGTAGAACATGGCAACTTGATTGTCCGTCTGGACAAGGACGGACTGGTGAGAAGTCAGGTGGGAGAAGGCCTTGAGAGCCAGGCGGATTGCCCTGAGCTCCAGGAAGTTGATCTGCTGAGCAGACTCCCACGTGGTCCAGAGGCCCTGAGTACGTGCCCCTTGGCAATGCGCTCCCCAGCCCAGGAGGGATGCATCTGTTGTCAGCACCCGGGCCGGCTGAGGTGACTGGAAAGGCATGCCGAATATCAGGTTCGGTCGCTGAAGCCACCACCGGAGAGACGAGAGCAGCGGCTCGGAGACGCGCACTAGGTCTGCTAGGCCGCCTGTGGCTTGTCGCCACTGCTGGCGGAGACACCATTGAGCAGGCCGCATATTCAGGCGGGCATTGGGGGTCACATGGACGGTGGAAGCCATATGGCCGAGTAGTCTCAGGAAGCGCCTGGCGGAGACCAGGGGCTGGCTGCGAAAACGGTCGGCTAGGTCCATGAGCCGTTGAGCCCTGTCGAGCGGCAGGTACGCTCGTGCCTGAGGAGTGTGCAGCCTTGCGCCGATGAACTCGAGATCCTGTGAGGGGAGCAAAGTGGACTTTGCGAAGTGTATAACAAAGCCCAAGTGCTGCAGAAGAGTCACCGTGCGGCGCGTGGCGTTGGTGACCTCCAGAGCGGACGCCGCTCTGATGAGCCAGTTGTCGAGGTACGGAAAGACATAGAGGCCGTGAAGCCGCAGTTGGGCCGCCACCACCGCGAGACATTTTGTGAAGACTCGCGGTGCAGAGGACAGGCCAAAGGGCAGTACTCTGTACTGGTAATGATTTCCTGCCACCACAAACCTTAGGTATTGGCGGTGGCTTGGGTGGATGAGGATGTGCGTGTAGGCATCCTTTAGATCCAAGGAGCATAGCCAATCTCCCTGCTGGAGGTAGGGCAGAAGGATTCCAAGGGTAAGCATCTTGAACTTCTCGCGCACGAGGAACTTGTTGAGGTTGCGCAAGTCCAGGATGGGTCTGAGGCCTCCTGTTCTTTTCGGTATTAGAAAATACCGGGAATAAAAGCCTTGACCTTTCAGGTGGTGGGGCACCGGTTCCACCGCCTGTTCCTGTAGAAGACCTGCTAACTCCTGAAGGAGTAATTCCCTGTGCAGAGGGGGTCGTGGAGGTTCTCCCGGAAAATAGGAGGGAGGGACCTGGTGGAAGTGGAGAAGATAGCCTTCTCGCACGACTTGAAGCACCCAGGCATCTGAGGTGATGCTGGACCACCTGTGGGCGAAGTGAACCAGCCGGCCTCCGGTGCTGGGAGGAACCAGCGGGGGGGGGAGAGGCTATGCTTAAGGAGTCAAAAACCCCCACCCTGCGGAGCTGGGGCTGGTGGTGCAGGCTTGGGGGCTTGCTGCCTACGGGACCCGTTACCCCGTCCCTTGGCCTGCTGGCCCTGTTGGGGAGCTGCAGGGGCCTGATAGTGGGGGTACTGTTTGTAGGCAGCCGCCTTCCTCGGGTAAAAGGACTTCTTTCCCGAGCCCTTCTTCTTCTGGGAAGGGGCGGAGGTCTTCCTAGAAAGCCTAGTCCTGGTGAGAGTCTCCGTCTCAATTTGTGCAGCCTTATCAGCCATGGGCTTGCCAAAGAGGTTTTCGCCTCGGCAAGGGACATCGACCAACTTGTCCTGCACCCAGGGCTCAAGGTCAGACGACTGAAGCCAAGCCTGTCGGCGGGCACCGATGCCGGCTGCGGCCACTCGAGCCGATGCTTCAAAGCCATCATAGGCTGCTCGGGACATGAATTTTGAGCATTCCCGAATGCCAGTGGACAAGGCCAGGAACCTCCGCAAGGGTTCCTCGGACAAACCAGCGGAGAAGCCGGCTAGCTCTTTAGCCAGGTCTCGGAGATACATGCCCATGTATAGCTGGTAGGTCTGGACACGACATGCGAGCATAGAGCCCTGGAAACACTTCTTACCAAGGCCATCCAGGTTACGGGCCTCCCTGCCAGGAGGCACCGAGGAGTGCATCTTCTGGCTCTTAAGACGATGCATGGCCGATTCCACTACCATAGAATGGTGTGGTAGCTGTGCTTTTTGGAAGCCAGGGCTCTTGCGGACTCGATAGATAGAATCGACCCGCTTGCTCAGGACCGGCGAGGTGGCCGGACTCTCCCACATGCGGAAGAGTAGTCGTTCCAGCATGGGAGGAACCGGCACAGTAAAGTGTTCCCTGGCGGGAGAGTCATACTGGAGGGCGTCGAGCTCTTCGGCTCGAGGCTCCTCCTCGGGGTCCGCAGGGAAGGCCAAAGCCTTGGCCATATCCCTGACGAAGTCCGAGAACCGGGCATCCTCCGGGGGGGACTGCTTCCGAGGTTCGGACTCAGGTGAGTCCGAGGGGACACACCGAGTCCGAAAAGAATCAGGCGACTCTTCCTCTTCAGACTCCCAGACCGACTCCGACGAGGACTCAGTGGGGTCGGCCCGGGCAGGGCGCGGCGCCTGCCGCCCCGACGCCGAGGGAGTCGGCGTCGGCGACCTCGGTCCCGAACGGGAGGCCGAGGGTGACCTCGACCGAGGATCGACTCGAGTTCGCATCGACTCGAGGATCGGCTCGGTCTCCGGGGTCGACTTAGACGTCGACGTCTCGGCGGTCGGGGCAGCGGCGCCAGCGAAGCCAACGAGCAGTGCCCGCTGCTGGTCCATGAAGGCAGACAGTCTGCTCTCCAAGGCCGTCAACCTGAGTCCGAGCTCAGGTGACCCAGCAGCTCCCAACTCGGGCCCCGACGGCGTCGGGCCCGACGTCGGCTGTCGCGGAGGCGAGTCCAGAAGGACCACAGGACTTACCCGAGCAGGCAGCTCCGACTCCAGGCGAGGTCGCTTCGTGAGGTGCTCCTTCTCCAAGGACCCGGGGCGGCCATCGGGGCTATGCGACCTGGCCCTCGCGGAGCCAGGAGCGTCCACCGACGCCGCCCTCGTGGGTTTCACCTTCCGTCGATGGTCCCTGGAGGGAGAGCCCCTGTCGGAGGAACTCCGGCGACGGTCCGAGCTGGAACCCCTGGACGCGGAGGCCTCCGACGAGGTCCGGGTACGGCTGGGGTCAGCGAAGATTCTATCCCGCTGATGCCGCCGACTTCTCAACGCTTTGGAGGAAAGTTTGCCACAAGGCCCACAGATCATTTCTTCATGATCCGGGCCCAGGCAGCGGAGGCAATTGTCGTGTGTGTCAGTTAGTGACATATTTCGGTCACACTGACCACACCGCTTGAAACCACTGGCAGCCATCGGGGGAAAAAGGGCCCCGGCGAGGTCAAAGGACCGGGCTGCCAGGGAAAAACCGAAACGAAAACTGACTAAGTCAGAAAAACCGAAAAAGAAGAAGAGGACTCGTGACCGGCGTCGCGAGTCCGGGCGCGAAAGAAAAAAGAGTAATTATGAATAAAAATCAACTTTTTCGCGGGGACACGACGGGTACGTCTGTAGGGCTCCGCGGAAAAAAGAAGACTGGCTAAGATGGCACCCTTGGGCGGGAAGAGGACCGCGCATGCGCGCTGCAATTCCCAAAGGCTTTCTTTGAAAGCTGGGGAAAATTGCTCCACGAGGGCTCCGTCGGCGCTGACGTCACCCATAAGTGAGGACTGACTTCCTGCTTGGTCCTGGAGAAAGTAGTGCTCCATTTGCAGCAACAGCTTAGTGCCCAAGTATGAAAGGCCACTATGATGATGGTGCAAATGGGAGACAGGGGGCTGCAGGCGGGACATGTAGTGGGGGCAGCTGGGGCACAGCATGGGCTAGGCAGTCGCCTAGGAACATAGAAAATGGACATCAGCAAGACAGCAGCTGACTAAGGCCAAACACATTCCACCTACATCTACCTGGTCCACCCTAGCTAATAGTTGCCAGGGCATTGACCTGACATCCCCCCAGCCAATCCTCCCCCAAGCGGAATGGACATAATATTGGCAGGCGGTGATGTGGCAGATGTGAGGATGTCCATGTATGCCTCCCCACCCCAGACCCTGCCCCCAGGTGAATGCCTACCTACACATTGGATGGCCTATGACTGCGCACTACCAGCACCAACAACATATGGTCATGTCAGCATAGCAGGGGGGGGGGGGGTGCCCATGCTGGAAGGGGCAGTGGCATTTGCCTGCAGTGGATCTAGGACATGCCCTGTACCAGTATGTGGTGTGCAGTGCAACATAAAAGGCCTGGCTGAGGAAAAGTAAAGGTAGCTCCAGGGACTACTGTGCATCTGTGGCAACAGCGTGGTGCAGTAAACCCAGCCAGTGTGTCCAGAAGCAGAGGGTCACAGATTCAAGTCCCAGCTGTGGATCCTGCAGAGCATGTCCTTATATTTTACCCTAAAATGCAGATACAACAGCAGCATGCGCAAAGCCCAAAACAGGGGTACAAACACCCACTCACACAGGCTCCACAATCCAAAGCTGCATAGAGAGCCAGGCTGTTGGACCCAGCATGGAGCTGCAGTCAGCACCAGAGCACTACTACTACCTCCTGCACTCCTGCACAGTTTATCATTGTGATCAGGACCAGTGTGGCAGGCAGGGTTGCCAACTACCCCTATCTTTGGACATTGCTGCAATAGGAGAGTGAGTGAGTGAGTGAGTGAGAGTGAGTGAGTGAGTGAGTGAGTGTGTGTGTGTGTCCATTGTTTTGTGGCTGCCCACACCTCACTGGGCCCACAATGTCCCCCTGTTACCAGCATTAGCCTGAATATGTGCATAATGAGGTATTGTGGGTATGGCCCGGACAGGGCGGATTGGCCAGGATACGTCTTCACAGGGTGTGGGGCAATGGCTGGGACACTGTAGTGCCCGACCACCGCCTGCATGGACAGGGTGGCCACAGCATGGCATACTGGGAGGACACTCACTCTGACCGAGCAGTGACCATGGCATGTCTGGGTTCCCACATAGCGCTCTATGCTATTTATTTTTTGTGATACTTGTGTGTTCCTAGTGCTGTGCCCAATCACTGAGCTACCTGCTTGGTGCACATTGTTCTGCAAGCATGCACTATGGACTGGCTAGTAGATTGTCTGCAGTTAGACTGTACATGGTTGGAACATCTTGTAGAGTGTTGTAGATGCTGTCTGCTGGTGAATGGCAGGCAATGGTGTGAGGCAGTTGGGGTTCTCCAAACCCAACTCCAGCATTGCTGCTGGTCTACCACTACCCCAGTCACAGTTATGTCTCTAACTAACCAACCTTGGAGGGCTGTCTTATACCAGCAGGATGGGGGTTGCTTCACTGGGGCTCAGACACTTGTTCCTTATCTACAAAAAGGGTGATTGTGGGCCTTTTGGGGTATATAGTGTATACCACTTTGACCTGTAAAGGCACTCCTACTCAAACCCAATGCAAGTCTAGAAACCTCTCTGCCCTGGTAACAGGTACCCATGTCAGCCAGACCCTAACATTGGGTACGCACTAATCGGGGTGGTGTCTGGTCCCAGAAGGCCACATGTGACTGCAGGATACAGATGGACATCAAATTACCTTCGGATGCACTGCAAGGAACACCTGTCACACACTAGTAGCGATGGGGACGTACAGCATGATCTATCTCTAGCACCATATGTACTGCGGACCTAGTGCTGGGCACCCATCCTATCCCTCAGGGTGAACACAGAATATGCACAATGGCATGGTCGGTAACTACTCTGTGCCAGTATCATGCACTGTCAGTTTGTCTTTCCAAGCTGAAGTACCGGAGAGGTGCAGACCCCATTTGGTGATCAGCTGTACACAGCTATTCAGCATGTGCATTGCAATATGGGTACTGGTGGGGTTACCCTATCCTGGCACTCAGAGCAGACAGTTTGTGCTGTGACCTGCAGTCCTTCTGTACCCAGCCTTTGCTGTGAACTATGCCACAGAGGTATAGTCTACTGATTAGTGCAAGGCCGTTCTCGGCAGTGTCTATGGGTTCAATTCCTCATTGTTCCCTCCTTTCATGCCTGTCCTACTCAAATAGTTTGCATGCCTGTAACTGTCATATTTTTGCATTGCTGTGCTGCCAGCCCATAATACCCTCGCCACAGTTGCCAACATTCCTTCGGTTAGTCTATCTGCGTCTGTCAGCTGTGGAGAGTCCTGTCTGCCTGTGCAGGCTGTCACCCCATGTCCTGCACTGCTACCCTTTCCTGCATTGTGCCTCTTCGTGCTTGTCTCGCCTGTGCTTGATCTGCATGGCATCATCACTCCTCTGTCCACCCATTATTGTAACTATCCTGCCACCTCTGCCTCCACTGGGGGACATGTATTCCCATCATCTGTCTTTCCAGTACTTTACATTGCCAACACCCTGTGCTGTGGTACAGTTGCCCCCACCATGTTTGTCAACAGTACTGGCAGCCACATGGGATGCCCGCAGATATGGCAGGTCCAGCAGCTCCCAGCTCTCCCTCCTTCACTCACCTGTTCATTGCCTTTCCTCGGTGATCTATCTAGTGTTAGGGCTACATCTGTCTCTATGCCAGGTCATGCATGTCATCCTGAAGCACTTTTCAGCCCCTAGGGCACACTAACCTAGGGCACCGTAACCTTGTTAGGCCACCTTAACCTATGGTTCCATGACCCAGGGTGCCTTCTAAGGTGCCTTGTGCAGGGGTGCCTAATATGGTGCTTAGCCTAAGGAGCCCTATGGGGCACCTTACAAAGCGACTTATGAGGTACCTTATAAGACACCTTACAAGGCACCTTACTTATAAGACACCTTTAAGGCACCTTACAAGGCGCCTTGTAATGCACGTTGGTCTAAGGCGCCTTGTAACACGCGTTAGCTGATACGGCTTGCCGTAATGATGTACCAACCATGCCTTTATATGGGTATCTATACCATTACCACGGAACCTAACGCGGGTGACATTACCGTAGTTTAGTAAACAAACCCCTAAGGTTGGTATTTAATGTTTTGGGTATCTTTAGCTCAGTGAAAAAAAGTTACATTTTAGATGATTTTTATATAAGGGAGGGGACCTGGAGTCCAATAGGTAAACACCAGCCTCTGATCCCACCGGTCTTTCCATAGAATGCATGGGACTCACCTACTGTGCTATTTTCTAACTTTGTAACACAAATTTCTCCTTCATTGCAGGCATCAGAGAAATCTGGACACGGCTCACCCTCAATGCTCAAGCAACGATAACAATTCAGAGTGAGTCCTGGGGAAAAGGAAAAAACATATTATATACACACTGCCAAATTCCAGTCACCCTTCACACTATTCCGCCACTATCCCTCCTCCAGCTTTATGTCTCCCCCCGCCCCATCTCTCCTCTCCTGCTCCTCTATACTCTGTCCGTCATCCTTTTCTATCTCATTGCCCATCAGTCCTTGTCTTCATCACCCCATGAATCCCTCTTCCTAAAAAAGGAGTGAAAGTTTATTACAAAATTCAAAATTGGGAAGTGATCAGAGCATTCATGTTATTCAACCTACTGAGGGAGCTATGTTTGCTTTTGATCCAATGTATTTATAAATGGCATATAGGGTCCGATTCTGAGAAAGATGTGCAGGGTGGATGTGTACGTTCAAAATGTGTATGTTCAAAACATAGATTCGATTCTCAGCCTGGGTGGCTAGACGTGCAGCCGCGCGTCAGAATATGGGGGTAAACGTCTGCGCCGCTAAACGTTCAACTCAGGCATGGCGGGGTTCCGTGTGCATGTAAGTAACATATGCAAACATGAACGTGTAGTTCCAAAAACCCATTCACTTGCACAGTTGTCCACGTGTGGCAGGAAACAGGATACAGTAATTCCCCCCTCCTTCGCCACTACCAGCAGACCCATGGAAAATGGCAAGGAGGCGTCAACTTCTCAGAAGCAGAGACTCGCCTGCTGTGCAGGTTAGTTCTTGAAAATGAACATGCCCTGCTCCCAATGGGACACCGATGGCCAGCCCTAGCTGCAGCATGCGGGGGTGGGAAAAGATTTGGACCACCCTGGTGCAGTAAGTAGGGAAAAGCAGGAAAAGGAGGAGGCAGGGGACATGCATGTGGTGGGACAAGAACAGTGTAAAGAGCCGGGAAGTAGCTGCAAAGTGAAAGGGCAAAAGGAGCAGGGGGCAAGCTGGACCCACCACACAACCAGGTAACAGTAAACACACAAAACAGGGCCCACACAGGAAACAGGCAAACAGAAACACAATGGCCAAGAGGAAAGCAGGGTGGAAAAAATGCAGAATGGACACAAGGGAAAGCACATGTGGAAAGGAAACCTGAACAGAGTGAAAAAGACCTACTGTGTGTAACAGTGCAGCAACATGGTCCAATACTGTCAGCCAAAACACAGCATAGTGGAGACAGAGACATGGTGCTAGTAAAGACAACACATGGCTGACTTAGGTCGCCTCCCACTTCCAATCACCACACCAGTCCCCTGTGTGAACCCTGTGTCTGCCCCATGCCCCATGAAGCACCACCTCCAATGGGAAACTGCCCTATGTAGTCACCACTGTGTCCACAAAGAAACAGCCCTGCAGATGACACCTGAGCATAAACCCACCAACCCCCATTCCATGACACTGTGCAGCCCAAGCCCAAAAAGGTCACCTTCAGAATGTAAGTCATACCACACATCACATCAGGTAAACAGTTTATATGGAAGGAGAAAAGAACCTCAGAATCCAAGGAGGTAGGGGCAGTGGTAAAAGTTAACTGCAAACCAGGTCCGATCCTCCTCAGAGCAATGGCTCTAAAATACTCCTACCAATCGCCTGTTTGATATAATTCCAGTTTGTTAATATAGTGGATAAGGTTTCAGTACAGAGATGATACTGCATATTCAATATGTTATACACAATGGAAATCTTTTAATGAGAGGATGGCTATAAAAATCCTGAAAAATGCAACTGTTAGGCTCAATCCCAGGAAATGTATGCACTTACACCAAGATGGTGCAAATATAGCTGTGTTCTCTTTGCATGCATGTGCATACACTGTATTATAAGTAGGACTTCTGATTCTTCTGGCTTTTTTCTTATAATTGGAAACCCCAATAATACCCCCTTCCCCTCCAAAGGAGAAATTGGTTTCCAGTTATAACTGAAAACCTCAAAACCTTCTCCTCCTTCCCCTCCCAGGGATCTGATAACATCATCTTTCACAGATCTTTCACATCATCTTTCACAGGACAGATGACATAATCAGATGGGCTGCTTTGGCCTCCTGTACAGGCATAAATGTGCGCGCTTTCGCAATAGGTGCCATTTCTGTGGAATTAATGCTAGTATTTTATAAAGACACATAGGCAACTATGAAGTATGATTACTAAACGGCTCTAAGGATGCAACCGGCCACTATCGGCACATGGTATCGATTAGCACGGCGTCGATTAGCACGGCGTAAGGTGCTGATAACTCTGCTATAATGGGTGCAAAAGTACTGCAGGCCATTAAAGGGAAAAAGGGAGGAGAAACGGCATGGAGTGGGCGGAGTCAGCAAGTGCACACTGTGATAAGAAAGCTTATCATAGCTCAGGGAATAATGACAAAAGAGGAGAGTTTACTCTGATCAAGAGACCTGTGCTGGCAGGTTATAGAAATAAGACAGCTTGTTTCCCTAAAAGACTACATGTTCCAGAATGCACTAGTATGCAGAAAGTCCCTAGGGGAGCTAGGGTGGAAAAGCATGAGTCTAATCAGAGAAAGCATTATGTCATCCCTAATCAAACAGCCTCTAGAAGAATGCTTAATCCCCAACACCTGAAGAATGCAAGGGTGGAGTTGCCATCTAAGCCTTTTAAAGCTAGAGGGGAATCTTCAGGAATGGAGGAGGAACCAGCAGAACCCGAAGGAGAACAGAGGGGGTGAGAATCAGAACAGAAGGAAGAACAACCGGAACCTGAAAGAACAAGGACAAGGAAGCAGACGGTCCAAGAGAAGAGCTCAGAGCAATACCTATGCCTGGAGAGACACCTGGGGGAAAGAATCTTCAGAGGACTGGAGAAAGCCAGAGGTTTGTAGAGCCACAGCCAGGGATCCTCAAGCAACACCTAGGAAGAGGTCTGTTGCAGCTAGGGAGAAAAGGAGCCCAAATACCTCTTGGAGGATGTCTGGAGAAAAGATCCTGAGGTCCAGAGATACCAACTGGAGGACAGGACACAGAAGCTCTATTGCATACTGGCCAGAATGCCAGAAGAAGCAGCCTGATGCTTGCCTGGATTGAGGTAGGAACTGTAAACGTTTCTCTAGCTTTGAGCAGTACAAACAGCAGGGAAACAGTTTCTCTCCATGTAGAGGTCAGTTCCTGATGCCCTCTGAGTCAGACGGAGAAACAGAATCTATGCAATTTCAAGAGCAAGGTTTAATATCTGATGCAGAGGATAATTACATGGACTGTTCTTTGAGTAGGTTGTTGTTTTAGGAAAATCCTAAATATCAGAGCAAACATCAAAAGGAAACATTCTGAGTATTGGCTTCCCATAAAGTTTTGCTGAAAGAAAAAGCTTTGTTGGAACGTTTTGCACGTGTGCTAGAGTCAAGCTACTGATTGCAGTTAATTGTCACCTGCTGGTAGAGGAGAGCCCAGCACAAGTCATGCACTCATGAGTTTTAAAAGTTCTTTTCTGTATGGAGAAAGTGAGCATTGTTTTTGTATAAAGAAGTTTCCTCTTTGATTTGTTTTTCCCCCAGCACTGCTAAGGAGTTTATTAGCAGTGGCTGAAAGAAGCCTTTCGGTTCTATAAAGGACTTTGATAATTAATAACAGAAGTTATTTCAGTTGCCTTATTTTGTGTGAATAAACCCTGGAGAAGTTATCTGGATTGTGTTACCAAGCATATCTGTGTGGGACATAATCACCCCATAAATAAACTCTTATTTTGCATTATACTCGACCAACTAAAAGAGTTTTCATTTATTTAAAAGGCAAGCTTTGCATGAATGGACTTCAATAACCATAATCCTTTGCAAGACAGTTAATTTACATACTTGCCAAGATGATGGTACCTTCATAGCAAGCACCCCCTTTTACAACACTAATGCCAGATCCGAATAGTGGGCATTAGAGGTGCATTGGCAGGAAACCTTAACATCAGCTCAAAGCTGGCATTAAGGGCTCATTTTGGAGGGAGAAAGCCTTTTTTGCCTGTGTAACATCACACAGGGAGCCCATTCACATATATGCAGTGTGTTCCTCCCAGACTAAAGACCTGAAATTAGTGATAGCAGTGATCCATCGCCATTTACAGCATGGTGCCCTTGTAATAAAGGGCACTATGTTGTTGGTGCTAAAGTGCCAAAGAGGGGAGCCATGTGATCAGCAGACTGGTCAGTCTGCTAGGTGGACTAAGTGGCCACCTAGGGGAGGAGGGTGGCATGACAATTGCTATCTGGTGAGGCTTAAAACAGCATCATGCATGCTCATGGCATGCCGCTCCTTGCCCCCCTCTGACACATACTCATATATATATATATATTGTCACCAGTTGTCGGCCCGCAGCCTGGGCGTACGGGTTGGACTGCCTGGGGACCCTTATTGAATGAGTTGAGCAATGCTTTAGGCATGCATTGCTTCCTGGGAGTTGTAGTATTTTCCCTTTCAATAAGAAGCAGTTGTGGTGCGAGTGGTACAGGCAATGACAGGATTTTTATTTCCCCTCCCGGGCGGATTTAAACACAAAAGAACTGAGGACAAAAAGGCCATACACTCTGGCACAAAATAAGAAAAGAATAGAACAGCTTTTCAACAGAAATCCAAAGTTCCACAGTATTCACAGCATACAGTCACTTTGCACAACAAAGGAAAAATCCTGTGCTCTTTAACTGCCAGTTCAAATGGCTTTCATGAATCACCTGGCTCAGCACAGAGAAGTTATATCATCTGTAATCATTAAAGTACAGTCCATTTGGTCATCTGATACTTCCTCCGCATGAGGGTCAATCAGCATTGGCTCATGCTGATTCTCCGGTAGGTAAAGCTTCTGTTTGTTATGCAACGTTTTCAAACTTCCACCCTCTATCTGTTCCCGGGGCTTCTCTAACCAGCCCCCTGTGAGATAGGGTTCAGTATTACCACATATATCAGAATAGCAGAGAGGAGAGTCACACCCTTCAGGGTTTTCACAAGAGAACTTCTTATAAGTACTTTTATCCTTAAAGTATTTAGACAGCCTACCTTCTGGCTTTGAGACAGGAGAAAGTCTGTGCACAGCTTGGTCAGCAAGGGGTTTAAACCTTAGAGGTTTTCCTCTGGGTTTTGGCTTTACACCCTCTTCTTCTGACATGCAGATATCCTCCACAGAATATCTTTCACTCCCTGGGGCTTGAAGTGCTTCCCAGATAGCTTCTCCGGTAACGTTTCCCTCTGGCTGCCTTCCCAATAGGACACCGGCTTGTGACTCTGTCTACAGGGCTTTTGGGCTCTGCTTCTCCAGTTACTCCTACTGGTTAACTTCTTTAGTTCTCTATCAGACTCACAATCCTCTGAGTCACTCACGTGCTTTCTCTCGTGCTTCCTTCCACTCTGAAACACACATTGCTTCTGAATCTCAGTCTGCTTCCCAAACTGACGCTTCAGCTGTTCTCCCTCAGTCTGATTCTCGCTCTCAGACTTCAGCTTACTCTGACGCTGTTTCTCACTCTGCGTCTCTCCAAGCTCTCTACCTCCTCTACCAAACTCTAAGGGGTGTTTCTTATACGTCCGGTTTGGAGCTAACTTAGCCCTTCCCCTATTCAGGTGAAAACTATTAGGCTCAGGAGATGGGGATTGTTTGCTAGCTGGGCGGGGCTGCTGCACTCGTGGCTGGGTTTGTTTATGCTGCTCCTGGCAACTGGAAGTCATGTGCTCTGCCTTCCTGTCAGCAATAGACCTACTTCTCTCAGATTCCTCTGTTTGCATGGCAAAGGATGTCTCTTCCCCATTACAATATATATATATATATATATATATATATATATATAATATTTATTTATTATTTATTACAATCTTTTATATACCGCGCTATTTGATATCAGCGCAGTTCACATACAACATCAACAGAATAACAGGCTACATATATATATATATACACACACACGGAGTGCTGCATCCATACTTCCATGTGACTCCTAACACATAGCTACTCTATGCAAATGAGAAGGGTCATGGGTTCAAAACCAGCCAGTAGATCAAGAGCGATCTGTCCAGGTGTGTTAACGTCATCCTACATTTCCTTATCTATAGGTGCCACCCTCCCCATCTTGTTCAGCATGACTCCTGACAATCGTCAGCTACATTGAGAAGCTAAACCAATACCTGCTAAATGGCAGAGCATGCTAATAGTGCACACACACTGAGCCGGCCTTATCAACAATGTGTGTATGCACAGACTCAGAGTAGATGTTAGCAAAGTCCAGACATTAAAGGAGCCCTATTGAGGCAGCCATGAGGTTTAACTGTAGGTAGCCCTTCCCCCAAGCCATGCGGCAAGCCATGAGGTCTAGCTGTAGGTAGCCCTTCCCCCAAGCCATGCGGCAAGCCATGAGGTCTAGCTGTAGGTAGCCCTTCCCCCAGGTCATGAGGTAATCAGCCTGCTAAGAGAAGGCATTGAGATTTCAGTAGACACCCTTCCCCCACTCCAGGTCTGAGCACAATAGTCCCTAGCCCAGAAATCAGCAGACCTGAGCATACCGGTTTGGACAGGTCACCCAGGTACCTTCCCCAGGGGCTGCTGATTGGTGGGCAGGAAATACCTGTGGCAAATGGGATTGTAGAATGAGTTTAAAACTGTACTGTATATAAGGCATTGTAGGCCGTCCCTCGGGGCTCAGACCTTTTGTGGAGGGTACCGGCTCTCTATCTGATCCTGTGTGCACATTAAAGATCCTGTTTGCATTCCAGCCTGTCTGAGAGTTTTCCTTCTGTGGGTGAGTGATTGAATAAGAGCTTTTCACAGCGCTTGCTATTACATTTGGTGCATTGGGACGGAAAACAAAATTAAAAGAAAAGCCTCTCTCATCACACCCACGGTGGGAAGACTACTGCTTTTTTGCAGGATCAGGGCCTCCACCAGTCAGGGACCGGCCCCTCCAGGTGATTAACGGTCCTTGGCGCCCCCGGGCCACTTTGTGCTCGGAAGGACACCTTGATTTGTCTGGACAGACGGTCCCTGCGGCTGAATCCCCGATTGAAAACCGGCTGGATAGACTGGCATCCAAACTACCTGTCTGATCAGAGCTCTGGTGAGTACTGCTACTTTCTGTACTCCGTCTGTAATTCCTAGTAAATTCTAGGAACCTGTAGCGGCCTGATCACCCGCACGAACGGTCCTAGTAGGGACCCCGGGGGGGGGGGGGGTGTTTCTGAAGCCATCGTTCGTCCAGTAAATCAGAGTCCTTTTTGTGGACCAGTAAGATAACTGCAGTATGAGAAATCAGAGTCCTTTTTGTGGACCAGTAAGATAACTGCAGTAAAAAAGTGCAGCGCTGCCACAGATATTGAAGAAAAAATTGCCTAGGATATTAGTATTACCACTCTTAAGGATCTTTTAAAAGCGCTGCCAAAAACTTCTAAAAGTAACCAAAATATAGCACTTGATAAGTTAAACATACCTGAGATAAAGAATAGATCGCTGCTTCTCTTCTTTCCTTTCTGCTTGTGGGGAGTTTTCTGAAGCGTGACTGCAAGGAGAGTTCTCCATGTGCTCCGATATTAATTTGTGCTGTCTCCATGCTTCCCTTGTGCTCCGATGTTAATTTATGCTGTCTCCATGCTGCCCGATGTGAATTTCTGTCTCCCCATGCTGCCCGATGTGAATTTCTGTCTCCCCATGCTGCCCGATGTGAATTTCTGTCTCCCCCATGCTGCCCGATGTGAGTTTCTGTCTCCCCATGCTGCCCGATGTGAGTTTCTGTCTCCCCATGCTGCCCGATGTGAATTTCTGTCTCCCCATGCTGCCCGATGTGAATTTCTGTCTCCCCCATGCTGCCCGATGTGAGTTTCTGTCTCCCCATGCTGCCCGATGTGAATTTCTGTCTCCCCATGCTGCCCGATGTGAATTTCTGTCTCCCCATGCTGCCCGATGTGAATTTCTGTCTTCCCCAAGCTGCCCGATGTGAGTTTCTGTCTCCCCATGCTGCCCGATGTGAATTTCTGTCTCCCCATGCTGCCCGATGTGAATTTCTGTCTCCCCATGCTGCCCGATGTGAATTTCTGTCTTCCCCATGCTGCCGCTGTGGTTCCTGCTCCTGATCTGTGCTTCCCCGATGCTGCCATTGTGTTCCCGCTCCTGATCTGTGCTTCCCCGATGCTGCCATTGTGTTCCCGCTCCTGATCTGTACTTCCCCGATGCTGCCATTGTGTTCCCGCTCCTGATCTGTGCTTCCCCATGCTACCCGCTGTTAATGTCTGCTCCCCCATGCTGCCTGATGCTAATTTCTGCTTCCCCCATGCTGCCCGCCGCTAATTTCTACTCCCCCATGCTGCCCGATGTAATTTTCTGTTTCCCCATGTGAATTTCTGCCCCCGATGTAATTTTCTGCTTTCCCCAAGTAAATTTCTGTCCCCGATGTAATTTTCTGCTTTCCCCATGTGAATATCTGCCCCGATGTAATTTTCTGCTTTCCCCATGTGAATTTCTGCCCCCGATGTAATTTTCTGCTTTCCCCATGTAAATTTCTGCCCCCGATGTAATTTTCTGCTCCCCCCATGTGAATTTCCTGCCTTTCTCTGCTGTCCCGATGCACCGCTGAGCCCCCGCTAGGTTTCCTGCCTTTGACCACCCAGGAGCAGCTGAATTCTGCTGAATCGTTGTCGGGACGCACGTGGAGGCGGCCATCTTGAAAAGACCACGTGTAAGCTACACTGCAATATACTTAAAGCGATTCTGGAGCTCCATCTAGTGGACATTAGCTGTATTTACTACTATTCCTCATGGTTAGTGATTCTGGAGCTCCATCTGGTGGACATTTTAAGAATAGCTAGCTTATATTTTTAACTCTTATCTAAATCAAATCTGAGTGTATATATTATTGTAAATTGCCAGGACCTATATTGTAAAAAATTTTGTGTTTGAATTAAGACTAGATAGGGTCCGTATTGTAAATTGTATTATTTTTCCTGAATTAGGACTAGATAGGGTCTGTATTGTAAATTGTATTATTTTTCCTGGATTAAGTCTAGATAGGATCTGTATTGTAAATTGCATTTTTTCCTTTTTCTCTTACTGTAAATTGCATTTTTCCCCGAATTGAGATTAGGTTAGAAGATCTGATCCACATTGTATACTGTACTTAGTTATTGAACTAGAATTAGAACATGGGGTTAGGAAAGTCAAAAGAAAAGACGCCCCTACAGTGCATGCTTCACAATTTTAAATCTGGGTTTAGAGAGGATTATGGGGTACCTCTCTCCGCCTCCAGATTATCCTTTTTGTGTGAGAGGGAATGGCCAGCCTTAGTTAAGTTATGGCCTCCCCAGGGGTCCACTGACCTGTCCACTGTGTCTTTGCTCCATCAAATTGTTGAAAAAGAGCGCCCTGACCAGTTCCCTTATATTGATTCATGGCTGGCCATATGCCAGCTCAGACCAAGATGGTTCCAGCGCTGTCACGAGGATCAGTGTAGAATAATGGTGGCGGCCAGTGGTCGCCAAAAGGGATGGACACCCGCCTCTATCTACCAGGGGCGGGACCCTCCAGACATTCCTCCACGCCCTCTCCCTCTGCTTCAACCTCATGTCCCATCTGCACCACTGCAGGGTCCGCCCCTAGCTGAAGAGTCAGGAAGACCTCCTCTTAGGGTGGGTGATGCCAGATTTAGGGAAGATTCTGCGGATTCCAGCCCCTCATCTTCAGACTCCCCTCCCACTCCTGGTGCCACCTCCAGTGCCACCATCTCCTCCCCTGAGAGCACAGAGGCTGAGCTTGAATCGTCCACCCCGGTAGACTGCCGCCTGCGGTCGCATGATCTCCAATTGCCACTACAACAAGTACAGGGGCTCCCGTACCTTGATGCTGCTGGGCGTGTGACACTGGGACTATCCAGCCTGATTTATGTCCCTATCTCCACTATGGACCTGTTGAACTGGAAAACCCATTATGCTTCCTATACTGAAAAGCCCCAAGAACTGACAGACCCTATGACCAGTAGTATACAAACACACCAGCCTGCCTGGTCGGACACTAGACAACTGCTTCCTACTTTGTTCAGCACAGAAGAACGAGGGCGAGGCCGCGGATACGGGGGGCCGAGGTTTCCCCTGGCCCCCAATCAATGTGCCTACTGCAAAGAGGAGGGACATTGGAAGAATGAATGTCCAAATCGTAACACAAGACAAGGGAGGTGGCCGGGATCCAGATGGAGCAGACCATCCCGAGAACTCAGAGCTGCCCACCGCTGAGATGTGTGAAGGAGACCCTATCTGGATCAGTGTGTCACATTGAAAACGGGCCAGGGTGTCTGCCTAGGAGAATGGGAGGTTTAAATTTTTGAGAGAAACAGAACTTAGACTTCAGAGAGGGATGGAGCACACTTCAAGGTCCTGAGGAACTGCTGAGAGGCAGGAAAAAGAACTGTTGGACTGACTGGGGGGTTTTGGGGGCTTCTGTGAATGATTGTATTGTTATCCTTTTAATATTGTTTTCTTAGAAAGTAACTGAAATCTACAAGCCATTTCGGCTTCAACAACTGCAATACCCACACCAGCTCAAGATTTTGCTGTACTATTTTCTCAGAGCTTTCTTTATCACATTATTAAGCACTGCTGCTTTTGACATACTTTCATGTTATGTGTTTTCAATATTATTGACCAGCTGCAAGAAAATGATATTACAATGTATGTTGTCTCTAGGGAACAGTACCAGAAGCTGCTTTCCTGATGACCCCTATCTGTCTCAATATCTGTCTCAAATGGTTGCTTGTCCATTGCCCTTAGTGGGATTACCTTTGCCCCCATAAACAAGAAAAGAAAAAGAAAAATTGGGACTGAAGGGAAATTGGCTGATAGGTATGTCTAGTATGGCTGCATCCTTGCCTGAGGCTGTAATACATTATGATGGCACGGAAAAAGCATGTGGGCTAAGAAAATGAGTACCCAGAGCCCAGCACAACAAGAGTAAAGCCAGGGGAACCATACTCTGAACAGAAGTGCACAGAGAATGGACCTAGCTAAGAAACAGGTCAGGCCTGAAAGTGCACAGAAAATGGACCCAGCACAAGAAAAGACATGCCAGGCCTGAACAGGTTAAACAGGCCAAACAAAGCTGGTGATACAAAGTACTCATATGCCCTGAAGATTACAGTGCCAGTGATTAATGAAGCAAAGGGAATGGCAGGGTGCAGCCAGAATGACTCAACACTAGCAAGAATAAAAAGCCATTAATATGCTGATAAGGGTGGATCCCAGGGAAAGAGCCTTTGCCCCAAAGGAAAGAAGCCTCTGCAGACTTTTTGCACATGGCCCTCCTTTGTCCCAAAGGGAAGAGGCCTCTGCAGGCCCTGCAACCTTTTACAGTCAGAACAGCAACTTTTGCATACGGAACAAAAACGTTGTGCAGGAGTTGCTATAGAGCAGGGGTTCTCAACCCTGTCCTCGGGACCCCACTAGCCAGTCGGGTTTTCAGGCTATCCACAATGAATATGAATGAGATATATATGCATTAGAAATAGCCTGCCAAACTGACTGGTTTGTGGCCCTCCAGTGCTGGATTTGGGGACTCCTGCCGTACACCTCTGTCAAGTACGATTGTGAGTGGGCAAAGTACAGATGTCCTCGACATCAAAATGGTAGATAGAATGTGTCACATCCCTCCTAGTTTCTCACCACCACCAAAAAGTTGTCTAATAGACAATATTTTGGTGGTGGTGAGAGGCGAGGAGGTATGTGACATATTCCATCTAATCTTTTTGATGTCTTGGACATCTGTACCTTGCCCACTCACAATCTTAAATGACAGAGGTGTAAGGCCGGGGTCCCCAAATCCAGCATTGGAGGGCCACAAGCCAGTCAGTTTGGCAGGCTATTTCTAATGCATATATATCTCATTCATATTCATTGTGGATAGCCTGAAAACCCGACTGGCTAGTGGGGTCCCGAGGACAGGGTTGAGAACCACTGCTATAGAGGGTATAGGGTATGTGTTGTTTAAACTCACTGATGCAAGTGTTTTCCATTGAACACCCTATCCAAGACCTAAGTGATCTAGTTACCTGTCCATGGGTCCTGGGTGGTTTATGAAGTGGTTCAGTTGGCCAGGGGGACTAAAAATCCCAGTGGTAGGGGTTCTTTTCATTTACTGCTATGTGCCATTCTGCCATGTTATATCCCTATTCTTTACCGCTTCATGACCACCACCCTTGATACCCTGGTAGAACGCAAGGTGGTTACCACTGTCATGGCCCTGTCCCAAATACAGCCCTCAACCGCTTCTAGCGGTTGAGGTCCTACTTAAAAAAGGGGGGAATGAGGCAGCCATGAGGTTTAACTGTAGGTAGCCCTTCCCCCAAGCCATGCGGCAAGCCATGAGGTCTAGCTGTAGGTAGCCCTTCCCCCAATCCATGCGGCAAGCCATGAGGTCTAGCTGTAGGTAGCCCTTCCCCCAAGCCATGAGGTAATCAGCCTGCTAAGAGAAGGCATTGAGATTTCAGTAGACACCCTTCCCCCACTCCAGGTCTGAGCACAATAGCCCCTAGCCCAGAAATCAGCAGACCTGAGCATACCGGTTTGGACAGGTCACCCAGGTACCTTCCCCAGGGGCTGCTGATTGGTGGGCAGGAAATACCTGTGGCAAATGGGATTGTAGAATGAGTTTAAAACTGTACTGTATATAAGGCATTGTAGGCCGTCCCTCGGGGCTCAGACCTTTTGTGGAGGGTACCGGCTCTCTGTCTGATCCTGTGTGCACATTAAAGATCCTGTTTGCATTCCAGCCTGTCTGAGAGTTTTCCTTCTGTGGGTGAGTGATTGAATAATAGCTTTTCACAGCGCTTGCTATTACACTATGGGCCAATTTATTCCTCTTTTGGACCGTGGAGTCATGTGTTTGTGGGTGTGGGTATATCCAGAGGACCATGAGCTTTAGCAATGCACTGGGCATGCGTGTGATGCCTTGGTTTTATGCCTGTGCATATAATATGCTGCAAGATCAGTTATTCTGCAACTCTACAAATTGTGTGAGACACCATTTATAGGCAGAAGGATAGTTTTCAGTAAGTAGTTGCAACCTGTGGGAGTCACTAGCTGATTAACTGTGCCTGTACACATCTTGTCCCCAAAGCTGTGACACTCAAAGGCATTCCCAGTTAAACCATTATCAAGGTCCATCCCCAAAGCATGTTCTTACACTTACCTCACAACATGACACTGCTGTACAGCTCCCATATCGCCTGCTGGTTTCACTGGAGTTAACTGAGGGGGGCAGGGGCAATGTCTTACCAGGGAAAGCTCCATCACATATGTGTGCAGCAGTCCTTACCTCTGACTGAGCCTCCAGGCCTCAGGACACACCTGACTGCACAGGTTAGAGGCCTGATTAATATAAAACTGCCATAATAGCTGTATCCATGACAACACTGTCAGCCCCCTTCGTGCAGCTGCAGCATATTGGGAGCTAGGCTCACAAGGAGATCTGGCCTCTGTGAATGTCCAATGGAATCACTGAGTTGGTTAGATAGGAAAGATTCTGCCATGTAGCTGCAGGCACCTTGCTCTTATCCTAAGCGGCAGTCACAGAGTGCAATGTGGGGTCTCTTAGCTCCATGCACAGTATGCATATACAGGTATGTCTATGTTAGTGTACATTTTATGCAGACGTGCCTATCTCAACACTGTCTACTAATCATTGACCACAGCAGTCAGCATGACATTGTGTATTACTCCATAACCACAACCAGCCTTATGTTTACAGAGACAACATGCAATGGTTTGCCTGATCGTGACAGCGGGACACTGACTTCTGAATAGTGCAGGCACAATTCCAGCAGGAGGAACGTGCCACAGGATGTCATGTTGGTCTCTGCATCACCTGGCACCATGTGGGAAGGCAGTGCCCGGAGGTGAATGCTGGAGTGGAGGTGGGGGGAGGGACAGTCCCATACCTGTTTTGAATGTGCCCCTGGTAGGTGGAATTGCCAGCCAGAGGCTCTGTTCAGATGCATATAAGCTCAGAGGATCTACCCATTCTCTGAATGTTTCACATCAGAGAAGCTGCATGACAGCCACAGATGTCGAGTGGGACAGCCACAAGGACATTGTTATACAAAGAGGCTATGGATGGCAGCGTATGCGTCACCAGCAACTGTACCAACGTCTAACCCCATGTCCAACTTGCCATGCTTCCATGTGCTCTTGATGGGGGTGGAACTGTGTACAAAGTGTGGGAGAGCACATGCTGCACTGGCCATTTTTTCAGTGACCATGGCCAGGGACATGAAATGATATAAGCTGTGTAGGGGAACACAGTCTTCTGGTATGTGACAGATGTATGCAGACCCCTGTGGGCCAGCATGCACTCGCAGCCTGTCTCTGGGACAGTTTCCAGTGCTCTTGGCATTGTATTAGCTGTCCCTAAGTTCAAACATAAAGGGTACACAAATGAGGAGCAGAGGATTCTGGGTATTATCTACAAAAGAGCAGTTTGCAGTGGATGAACATGAGTCAGAAGTTAGGTAAATGGCAAAGTCATCAAAACATGGGTACGGCATGAGCATGGCCTGACTGCACACAACTGTTCATGCTGAGAGGCCGCTCTCACTGTGACCATGTCACGGTTATGTATTCATATAGTGCTGTATAGGATTACACTGCAGTGAAGAGAGTGCTGTTTTTGTCTATGGCATTCCAGACTGATGGCTGCCCATGCTGTTTGTTCAGAGCCAAGATCCTCATCATGGCTATGTGTACCAGCAGTGGGTTGTGACTAGCCAACCTGGCATAGGTGGAGCGTGGGTGGTTGATACGGTCCAGTGTTGCATAATCTCTGCAGACTGACTGTGATGGATTTTGCTGAATTGATTTCCCTAAAGAGAGCAGAGTTGCTTTCTTCCCTGCCTGCAACCCAGTGGTGGCTAAGGTTTTGGCAGGCTGTGCTGGTTATTATCAGATCCTCCTTTCCTGATTAGGTACTACTCACTGCATTCATGCTCTTTGGAAATAGCTGCCCAAGCCCTAGAGCATAACATATGTTATCACATGAGAATACCTGGCCAGCAAATACAGAACACAAAGACCAAATAACACATACTATCCCAGCATACGAAGCATTCAGCATACATACCTAACCCAGCCCCTGCAATATTCTAGCAGGAACATAGATCTGCTTCAGAATTTGCTTCATCTGGGGACCAGGTAATATGTGCCTTTCCTCTCATTCAGGGTGGATGGTGAAAAAGATCATTTGCACATGTGGCAGCTGTTATGTCCATGATGCACACAACATTTCTGTACATTCCATAGATAATATGATGGATCGCTGCATTCTCCACTGGGTAAAGAGTAGCGTATAGGTGCTCAGATGGTGAGGTGCATCCTGGGAAATAAAAGGGCTACCCTATACCAGCACACATAGCCCACGTTGCATCTCTAGCTGTGACCCTGATCACTGAAGCATTGCCCAATACCTGCATGTCTTGTATGATGAGGGAGCAAGTGTGCATGGCCCACGGAGAAGGCAGGATGGTCTGGGATGGAACTCTTGAGTCATGATGGAGGTTTGCATTTGGTATATGTGAAAAAGTACTTATCTTGTCATATACAGCAGGTCACAAGGGAATGCACACCCTGCACATGTGCAGCCTCAGAGATTACTGCAACTCTGTTTGGCTTAGGAGGTACAGTTCAGTGGCAGGAAGGGTACCTTGGTCTCACATTTGGCTTGGTCTTTGCACAGGAGATTACTACTGCTGCTGTATGTCTGTTATGCAGCTGCAGTACTGAGTGTCCAGTGCAGTCTGTACTGCATGTGTACAGCTGCAGGCAGGCCCTAGATATGGTTCACAACTTTCGCAGAATCTGCCTGCCAGGCTATATGAAGTCTGGGGTTTAGGCCATTGCAGACAGGGACCTGTAGACTGGTGTATTTTAGAGAGGAACAGACCAGGGTTCAAATCCCACTTGTGGCCTTGGGAAAGTCACTTCACCCTCCATTACCTCTGAGGTAAGACCTGCCAATATATTTCTGTTCACACTCAAGAAAACCTAGGAGTTGTTGTGTCGCCAGGAATCAGTATTGACTTGAGGGCACACATTAGTATTATTCATTTTTATGTGTTATGCATATTGGTTCTGCAAGCATGCACATTGCAATCATAGTCATCCGAAAGCATGACTTTGGGGTATGTTTACTACGCAGTCTTAACGTGCACCCGGTGCTAGTGTGCAGGCTGCCATAAAAGGAGTGGGCGTTTCGGTCTTAATGTAGCAAAACGGGATTATCGCGCGATAATGTGCACTGCGCACATTATCATGTGAGAAGCCGCTAAGCACGTTAACACGGTAATCTTAAGTAGGCGCGCAGACATACAAACACAGAAACAGAGGTGTAGCACAATGGTTAATATACTGACTGATGGTACAGGGGTCATGAGTTTGATCCCCCAGTGTGCCTAATAAGTGAGACTTTGGGGCATGTTTACTAAAAACCGCTAATTAGCGCGGCGCAAAATAGCGCACTAAAAGCGGTACTTAAGAGCGCTTAAATGCCCTGCAAATGTGCGATGAAGCCCCGCACACTTGCGCGTCACAGTAACGGGTGCCGCACAAGTACGTGCCCGCAAATGTCCGATAGAGGCGTGGAAAGGCTAACGGAGGGCGGAGGAAGGCCCGGAGGGGCGGAGAGAAGGGGTTAATGGGCGGGGAAGGGGAGGGGAGAGGCGCCCCGCACATTATCGGGGCTGAATTTCCAAAAAAAAAATAGCGCGAGTGAATCACTCGCGTTAGAATGCATTTAAAGGGAAGAGAAACCATTTACGTCAGCAATGTACAGCAAAACCGGGGAAACCTGAAAAACGTGAGCAGTGTGATACGTGTGCACAGCACAAAAGTGCAATTATAAATAGAAAATGACCAAAACAAAAATATGAAAAATAGTAATTCAGTTGGGGAACAGTTATAGTGATGGGCAAAACTAGATAACACACCCAGGAAAGCTCCAAAAAAAAGAAATGATTTATGGAAAGGTGTACGGAGCGGAGACTCGTCCAAAAAACATTTCCCTTTTTCTGGAGACAGAGTGGACTGACCAGGATGCAGCTGCACAGGGCATAGGGCACTGGCAGGGGCATGGTAGTGCCCGGCCACCACCTACACAGACAGGGTGACCTCTGTATGTGCTGCTGGGGGATCACTCTCACCCTGAGTGTGCAGTGACGGCAGCATGGCTAGGCACCCCCATAGTGCTATATTGTGATTCTCCCATGTGATATGTATGGGTGTCCTGTGGGGGCCTCTTCATGGACTTATCTGTCTGTGTGTGCTGCCACCCCAGTTGTGGGTGCATGCATGTTGTGATAAGGAAGCTTATCATAGCTCAGGTAGGAGCTATAAAAAAGATGATGTGACTCTGAACAAGCAACCTGTCAGTTCTGGTAGAAGTAAGAAAACAGAGTTTTCACATAAAAGACTACCAGTCCCAGAATGCACCAGGTTTCCAGCAGCCATGAGAGGGGCTGAAGTGAGGAAATGTGTGTGCAATCAAGAGAGCTATGAGGTAATCCCTAAGCACTCATCTCAAAGGGCAGGGCCTGACTCAAGACAGCTGCGCTGTGTTAGGGAGCAGCACACATTAGAACAGGATAAGAATAGAGCTTATTCTTCAGATAACAGTTACTACAAGCTCCAGCCCAGTTTCAAGAACAGCTTCAGCAACTGCTACAGAGGGAGGAAGAGATACAGAGACAGAGACAGCAACGGCTACAAGCTCAAGCACCAGTATCACCTGGAGAAACAGAAGCCAAGCCAAGCAGATAGAGAGAGAAGGAAACTCTCTGGAAGGAAGAAGAGAAGAAAGGCCATTGGAAGGTCTGGGAGATTCCAAGGCAGTACTCATACTGGGAGGTATTCCAAAAGCCAGCAGCGTCCATTGGACTGGATTCAGCCAGAGGAATGGAGTGGCAGAGATAGGAATCACCAGTGGCTACCTGTAAGAGAGAAGACTGCATGTGGAAGGGACTTTCAGACCAAGGCCAGAAGGTATGTGAGAGGAGATCCAGTGTCCAGGGATCAAGATTGGAAGGCTGGACATCAGAATTGGGTTACATATTGGCCAGGCTATACAGAGAGGAATAATGATAGCAGGAGAGGCTCAGGTATGAACACTGATCCAGACCCTATCTATAATAGAGAATGGCAGCAAGGGAATAAGCATTCTCATGATAGTGCCTTAATGAAAGACTCGTCTGTGCCAATGTATGATACTGACCCTATGCTAATTGATACAGCAGATGAAAGTACAGTTTATATGGACTGTTCTCTATCTAAATGCTATTGCTAGCTTTCTCTGAGCAAACACATCAGCCATCACAAAGAAACCTAACTTTGTTCTTTATTTCCACTGCAAACAGCTCTTAAAGCAGGATTTGGGCTCACACAGTAGCAGCCAGCCAGCTAAAGGCTTTCAGCTGGTCCATTGATAGTAATTAGGGCTGCACCTGACTGTGTGTGTGAGCAAGGGAGAATCACTGCTGAGATCGGCGTGGAAAATAAGCAGAAGTTAACCTAACCAGCAAAGTTTATTCTTTTCTTTGTGCCTTTGTATTTGGTAATTATTTGCTAAGAAAACATTAGCTAATTGCCTGACAAGCTGAAGGTTGTTTTCTGGTTTACTTTGTGACTTTTTGTTATCCATTTAAACACTGCAAGCAAGTAACCTCATTTATAGTGCTATCAAGCATACATGTGCTGGGTAAATTAAACCCCATCAATAAAAGAAGTATTTTATTGATCTTACCACTTGGTTTCACAACTCAAATTATTGTCATCAGCTGTGTTTGGGAGTGAATGAACTACAATACCCACAATACCTTGCAAGAATCATATGAATATATGCATCGTCAAGATTGTGTAAGTTCTCACCCTAGGCAGCCGTCTGACAATGTCCATCAGGACCAGCCAGCAGAGTGTTCACAGCTGATATGTGTTGTGATGGAGTGCTGTGCAGTGGCTGATGGCTTGCTGCAGGTGAATATCAGATAGTGGTGGGGTGCATCTTTGAATATCCAGGCCTAATGTCTGTCTGATATTGTGTTATGGATGTGTGTGGAGCTGCTTGGACTGCCCTGTAGGGTGTCTGTTCCCTAGCAGGACTGGGGTTGATGGTCCACTCTACTGCCATCGGGGTGGGGATCTGTTGAGGGGAAGCCCTGTTTTATCCATGTGGGAGTCCCCACTAAGTGAGCCAGACAGAGATTTCCAAAATGTTTATGCAGTACCTACCTATTCCACAGGTTATTGCTGCTTTGGAACTCTGACATTACTGCATTCAGCCATGGCTGGTGTTGTGGACCTGGTCCTGGGCGCAACATCTCACACTCAGGGTGAACACAGTAACCGCACAATGTGATGGTGTTTAGCTACTCTTTGCCGTTTGTCCACCCACTCAGGACACCCTACCAGGCCGAGGTGCTGTGTGGGTGCACACGGACACTTCCCCCTACCAGGCCGGGGAGCTTTAGGGGTGCATTTCCCATCCTGTGTTCAATCGTGGACAGCTGATTTGCATGTGCAGTGCATCATGGGTACGGGTGGTTCACAACAGCAGACTGTCAGTGAGGTGACGTACAGGCTATCTGCAGCCAGCCAGGGGCTGCTTACAGCTATAGAGCTGTAGCCCAATGGTTACGTCACTGCCTGTGCAGCCAGATGTCATGGGTTCAAACCCACAGTGGGGTTATGTGATAGGGGAGTCCACAGATTTATTTTAATTTACTGTACATATGTTGCTGCCAGCAATACCACCCTCAGCGTACTGTACCCATAAGGTGCCTCTGAGCGTGCTTTATGGGGCGCCCTATAGGGCACGTTACGGTTGCCAGCCATATAGGGTGCACTATACATTATCCTGTGTCGCAACATACATGCTGCCCTATAGGGGACATTCTAGGGTGCCTTGGCGGACGGTGCACTGTAACATGTGCCTTATGGGCCGCCTTATATTAATATGCTGTGAGAATGCGTTTGCTAGTAGTTATCACAAAATAAAATTAAAAAGCCTCCTACAGCACTCCACAACATATAACATACTGCCTCAGCTAGCCTTTTTCACTGGGCATTGTGAGGGATTGAACCCCTGGTCCCTGCACCATTGGTTGGCGTTTTAACCATTGTGCTGTGGCTGTTCCTTTGCTTTGGTATCAGAGCGCCGCCTTATGCCCATCAGTACGCCACCTCCTGCTGCCCACAATTAGTGCGCCGCCTTGTGCCGCCCAAAAAGAACAGTGTGCCGCCTTGTACCGCCCAGATAGTACAGTGCGCCGCCTTATGCCGTACAAAAGTACTTTGCCTCCTGAACCACTTTTACACATTCAAGGTGTTGCCTCAGCTGGCCTTTTTGTTGCGCACAATGGGGGATTGAACCTGTGGCCCCTGCACCATTGGTTAGTGTGTTCACCGTTGTGCTACAGCTCTGTTCTAATATGTGCTCAGCAGCGCCCCACTTAGCCTTCCCACGCGCTAATGTGGGCCCCGCAAATTAGCGCGACGCGCACACGTACGGTCGGGTTTTTTTCTTCTTTCTGCCTGAACCGCCCACTCCTTATATGGCACACGCACACTACCACGGCCCCGCACGTTAGGAATGTTTAGTAAACATGCCCCTTTATGTTTAAGTATTGCTTTTTGAGGCATTTTATTTTTATTTTAATTAGTGCTGCCAGCAAACACACGCTCACAGTGGCATAACCTAGGTGCCACATAAGGCACCCTATAAGGCACATTATAAAGTGCACTGTCCGCCAAGGCACCCTATAATGTCCCCTATAGGACACCTTATAAGGTGCTTTATATGAGGCACCTTAAGGTTACAGTACTCTGAGGGTGTTTTTGCTGGCAACACTAATGTACATTAAAAATAGACAATGCCTTGGACAGCCCTATCAAATAACCCCACTGTGGGTTCAAAACCCATGACCTCTGGCTCCACAGGCAGTGAAGTAACCAGTGGACTACAGCTCTACAGCAGCTAACAAACCTCTAGCTGGCTACAGAAGGACTGCACATCACCACACAAACATTCTGCTGTGGTTACCAGGATAGGGTGAACCCACCCATACCTATGATGCACAGCATATGCAAATCAGCAGTCTACAGATGATCACAAGATGGGATATGCACCCCACAGCACCTCATCCTGGTAGGGGGAACTGACCGAGTTGGGCCCTCATCAGTTGCTGTCTGGCTGCTCTATGTTTCGGCATTCCTATGGGCCACCTAGGCATCACCCTAGTCCGCACTGTGGCCCAGCTGCACCTGCAGCCCTCTGTGTCCCCTTTTCCAGCATCTGTCCAGTTGCCCGTTCCAACATGCCCGCCCTGCTGTTGCGGAACATGTGCACGCCATAGGAAACCTGTCCAATGGAAAGGGAAAACCCTGATCAGCGCTATTTCACTGTGGGATCATTCACCTTATATGGGGACAGAGCATAGACTCTTCCAAAATTAATATCTTTTTTTTGGAGCTTTTTCGGTAGTGTTTTTTGATGTTTCCCAATAATATCACTATTGCCCAGCTTGGTTATTTTTTTTTACATTTTGTTAAGGTCATTTTCAATGTTTATTTGCCCTTTTGTTCCGTGCACATCTATCACACTTATCACTTTTTGTAGGTTTCCCTGGTTTTGCTGTGCATTGCTGATGGAAATGGTTTCTTTTCCCTTTAAATCTGCTCTAACGCCAGGGTTTCACTGGCGTTAGTTTTCAGCCCCGGATTCCACAGCGTTAGTGTGCAGGTAGCCTCTCCCCTCCCACTCTCCGCCCATTGACCTTCTCTCTCCGCCCCGGGGAGCCTTCCTCCGCCCTCCGGGAGCCTTTCTCCACCCTCAGCACTCATTTGCGCCTCTGCGCGTGTTATCGCGTGCTAAGGTACCTTTGCGCCCGATAAAGCGCCATTATTGCATGATAAGGTACCTTATCGCGTGATAACGTCGCCGGGCGCACATTAAGACGGTTTAGTAAACATACGCCTTTATTGCTTCTGCTATAGCACATTGCTAAGGGTCATTCCACTTGATCATATAGATGCATGATATATGAGTTGTACATGTTTGGAGACTATCATGATAACTGTGAATGAACATCACCTGCTTCATCACATATATGCAGAACATGCAGGCACTTCACATTCCTGGGATGTCCACCTGCACAGGTCATCCCAAATGCTTAATTTCTCCATATGAGTAATATTAGAGACACATCAGTTCAGAGACACGAGTGGACGCCAGGTGTGTAACATCATGTGAGTGACCTTGTTTCACCAAATAGTATGTATGTAGACCTTATCTGTCCAAGAGCACTTTGAAATTGAATGCAACTTGTACAGATGTATGTAGCTTTTATGTCTTTGGTTCATAGCCTCCTTACTTGTGCAGTAGTTATATGCTTATGTGTCAGAAAGATTGTATGGTGGTTTGAACAGATGAGGCAGCTGCGACACTTTAATGGATAGTATTAGCTCTTCCCAGTGGCCTGGCAACTATATTTCATGCAGCTACAACTGTGAGGTCACATTGGGGCAGCAAAGCCATCAGCACTCTCATCTACCCCCATACATCTTTCGGCCATCCATCAACATATATCCATCATGTTCTGTCATGTCTTCTCCTGCCAGCTGCTATACACTGGCCTACACTGTGTCATTTTACTCAGTGGGGCATATCACTCCCATCTCTCCTGCAGCTGATGTGCAGGTCACGACTACTGGCCTGGTATTCTTTCAATGCCTACACCACGGCCATGGTGGCTCCTCCCTGGCACACTTTTACCCACTTCTATGCCACCCACAGTCATCACCGTGGATTATATACGCACCTCTGTCTGCTACAGTCCACTTGCTTCCCACATTCTCCTCCCATTCCCTGTCTCACACGTAAGGGACATATGGATGTGACATGTTCATCAGCAAGTACCTTTGCTCCCATACAGCGGCTCAAATGTGACTTGCAGAAAGGCTACCTTATCCCACTTTAAGACAACTGGCCTTAGCGGGTATTAATATGCACACTGGGCACTCTTAACGCCCGCTTGCCAGCTGCTAGCACCCTTAATGCCAGAACACTTATTCCCCTACTTATCCTTTAATGCACATTGGGACCCTTAATGGTGACGTTATTCCACTCACAAATGGTGCGTCCGTAGCGCCGTTTAGTAATCATACCTCATGTGTCTTTATAAAATAGATGAGGAATAGATGCCTTCCTGTCCAATAAACCTAGGCCACCTGTTCTAACATTACTCTCCACATGGATAATCAGCTGTCTGTAGTTATACCTGCTATTTGTGCTTGTCACTTAAATGCATAAAGCTGTAAAGATAAAATGTTATTTTTACCTCTTGCTGTGCAAATTTAGACCCTGTTCCTAAAATGCCTCTAATCTTGCCCCAATTCTAAGGGAGACATATACAGCAATGGTTAACCATCGCCACCTTTTTAAGCCCGATCAGTGCTGGGACTACATCATGCTACTGGTACTGAATATCCGGCTTGGTCTGGTTTCCCTTTTGCAATCCGCCATATTCAGCTGCTTTTGCATTATTTACATAAAAGATCCTATCCTATCAAGCCACTTTCACACATAAACCACAGTGTTATGCACATATGTGACTTTTAAATTTGTTCTCTTACAGGGTAATATTGTAACAGGGCACTTATGAAGCAATGACTCAAAGGGGCATGCGCTGTGCCTATTTTACAAAGGCATACACTCACAGCTGGCTTCAGAAAACAATGAAGGTCTGACAAAAACATTCAAATGGGACCAACAGAAACTTGCCACCGTAAGCAGCAATAGATACACTGTTATTTTAGGGCTTAACTTTCATTCATCAGTCTCATAATCCTTTTTTTTTTTTTACTTATATCATTCTAAAAATGCATTTAATCAAAAAAATATTATTAAAAAATTCATGACACATGCAAAATGTATGAAAAATATGCCATTAAAATAAATATTCAAAAGTTAATGAAATCTAATCTCATGCATCAGTAAGAGCATTAATGTTGTACAGCATGGTATACTGAGAGACGGGTCACTCAATCACACTCCTGAAAGACAAGAAACAGCAAACGTACTTATCTTATGAGGACATGAGTATGGCAGGTAAGAGCAGGATTATTCATGAGGATCGACCTGTGAATAGTGACAGAAAGAGACTGCAGGGAGGAAGCCTCACCTGTGGCTATCAGAGCAGAGAAAATGCAGATGCTGGTGAGAAAAGCCGTCATGGTGCCAGGGAGAGGATGGAGCCGGGTGCAGTGTAGGGCAAGGGCCGAGCGCGTACTCTGGTCCCTAGAACACTTCCTGCTGAGGATGCCGTATTTATAGCATGATATAGCAAAAGGTCCGTCCTGACCAGGACATTTGCTTATGAGAAATGTCTACTGTTAAATATGCAGTGAGGCTCTGTCACTCCAATGGCATTAAGCAAAGTAAAGGATCCTTGTCATGTGAAAAATATACTGAGAAGAGGAAGGATCCTCAGAGGGAGAGAAGCTTTACTCATCAATTCATTCTGTCCTTGTTTATTTACTCAAGGTCCCTTGTGCCAGGATATTTGCAGGCACATATTTCAGATTTTAAATCACCGATACCTCCATCATCTGATTAATAAGTAAATACTTGTATGTAATTATGAGATTATGCTTATTTATATTTATTAAAACTTGATATACTGCCCTTTGGGGGGGGCACCAGAGTGATTTACATTAAAAAAACAACAACAATTAAAAATAATATTATCTGGGAAAGAAAAAAGGAACACCAGTGGTATGTAGAAAGAAAGAAAGTACATGCACAAAAGTGGAAAAGAGAGGAAGTGTGTGGAAAGATAGGGACATACATACAAAAGGGCCGATGACAGTAAAGGGTGGGGCAGGGGAGGGAAGGAATAGGAGACACTCAGGGAGGGAGATCATAGGCTTTCCATAAGAGATAGGTTTTAAGCTGGGCTTAGAATTTTGCAAATGAGGATTCCAGGCAGAGGTCTGAGGGGAGACTGTTCCATAGGGAGGGGTAAAAAAAGTAGAACGCAGATTGGTGGGTGGATTGTAAGTGAGCCTCGGAAGGAGCCAGGAGGTGAAGCTGATTCATGTGGACAGACCGGGCGGCACAATGTGTGTGCAGTACAATGAGTGAGGAGAGATATTGGGGAGTACCGGAGTGGAGGATTTTGTGAACTAGGGTAAGGATTTTAAATTGGACACAGTATTGAACTGGGAACCAGTGGAGCCGGATTAACAATGGGGTGACAAGATCGGAGCGGGAGGTGTGAAAGAGTAACTTGACGGCAGTGTTTTGAATGAGTTGTAACTGTTTCAGTTCATACTGTAGGAGGTTAGGAAGGATAGAGTTGCAGTAATCCACGCAAGAGAGGACAAGGGAAAAAAGCAGAGTGGTCAGAGCGGACGGGGCAGAGTGTACATGGGCAGAAAAGCACAGACTGCTCTAATATGGCAAAGGGAAAGGAAGGAGCGCTTGACTACGCAGCTAATGTGCTGGAGGAAAGTTAAGACAGAATCCAGAACAACCCCAAGATATCAAAATTAAGGGGAGAGGGGAATCTGGGAACCATTACGTTGGGGTGCTACAGAAAATGGAGTCAGGGGGCCAGTCAGTCAGGTTGCCGACGTCTTAGCAGGATTGAGTTTGAGGTGATGTGAGCACAATCAAGAGCAAAATACAGTCTAGGCATCTGTTAAGAGGGGTGAGATCAGGAGACGAGTGGTCGGTGTAGAGAATCAACAGGATATCATCTGCATAATAGTAAGCTGAGATGCCGAGCTTCTGTACAAGGAGAGTTAGTGGTGTAAGAAAGATGTTGAAAAGAAGGGGAGCTAAGACAGATTTATGGGGGACCCCATAATTGAGCAGGTAAGGGACAGAGTAAAAGGCACCCATTGAGACATAGAAAGAATGGTTGGAGAGAAAGGAGTGGAACCAGTGTAAAACCGTGCACCGCAGCCCAACCTCGTGCAAGCAGGAAAGAAGAAAGTCGTGATTTATTAGATCGAATTCAGAGGATAAGTCTAGAAATATGGCAATGATGATGTCACCATGGCCCAGTGACTGATGAACTTCACTGAGGAGGGAGAGTAGGATGATGTCTGTACTGTCGCCTGGACAAAAACCAGACTGATGGGGGTGGAAGGAATTAGTGAAATCAAGATGAGCTGCGAGCTGTGAAAAAACAAGTTTCTAAAGCTTTTTGGACAAAAAAGGAAGATTGGAAACGGGTCTCTAATGGAACAGAATAGATGCATCGAGGGATGAGTTTTTTTAGTAATGCACGCACCACAGCCTGCTTCAAAGCAAAGGGGAACAAACCAGAAGTGAGGCTAGTGGAGGAGTGGCCTAGTGGTTGGGGAAAGGTACTTCAGGCGAGAAGGTCAGGGGTTCAAATCCCACTAGAGGACAGCAACCTTGGGCCGGAAGGACTGGGGTTTCTAGTCCCACAGGTACTCCTTGTGGTCTTGGGCAAGCCACTTAACCCTCCAGAGCCCATGTTCCCTGTAAAATAGTTATCTCCAAGTTATAATGCCCTGTTCAATGTAATTTCAGTTTGTTCAATGTAAACCGCCTTGATATCATGAAAGGCGGTATATAAGAAATGTTAAATAAATAAATAATAATAAAGTATAAAGAAAATCACTCCACTTATGCATAAATTCCAAACTTGTTATGCACAAAAAATACACAGAGAAGAAAAAGGCCTTAGAACTGTTTTAACAAAGAGCTAACACAGTAGGCAGCAACTGCCCTAAGCTCAAAAACAGAAACATCAGTGGCCTAAAAAAACTCCTCAGGTATCATAAAACTTTCTGTTCTCAACTGGAGCATGGGTAGTGTAACACAAATATATCATAAACAGGATGCACTTATCTTAAGCGGAGAAATCTTCCATTTTTCCAAAATAACATAGCCCAACACATTACAGCAAGGTAAATGCTAACGCCACCAGCGATGCCGGCTAGGTATTTTGCCGAGCGCTTTTTCAAGGGGAACCCCATATGCTACAAGACAGAACAGAAAAAACATATAAATCACATAAATCAACAGCTGGAACAAAGGCAAAGCATGAACCACAGCCTACATACAGATGCCCAGGATCATACCCCATAGAGAACCAAAGCACTAAAACTAACCTGAAAAGGCAGAGGAGAAACTTAAACATCATCAGGTAGCAAGCACCTTACACCCGACGCTCCGATCAACAGAAAAATGCCGTGCATGCATGTTGATATGGACAAGCCACGCTCCATCCACTACCGGTATCAGAGTCCCATAGCAAATCTAATTGAAACCCCAGAACTAGCAGGAAAAGTCCCTGGTTATCAAAAACAAGCAGCACACCTCCAATGAGATGACCAGCAAGGGTGGAAACACCCAGCAGCAGCACTGATAGGCTCCACTATCCACAGCTGGTTGGAGGCTAATAGCACAAGGTAATATAGCACATGTAAACAATGCACACATTATCAATCCTTGAGCTGACATTGAGACAGGAGTGTCAAGTAAGAATGCCAACCATCTCTACTTTTGCTAAGTATGCCAATGAGAGTGTATGCATGTGTGTGTATGTGGGGGGGGGGGGGGAAGGGGGGTGTATGGCTCCCCATTTGTCCTGTGGCTTTCTGCATTGCACTTTGCCTCACATTGTCTGAGTTTTTCCCAGCCTGTTTGGAAAGTGTGAATAAGGTGAGGCAGAGGATTGTGGGTATCACCTGAAACGGCACAGATTGGCCTGGATGTGTCTGCCACAATGGTAGGGTCATTGGCTGAGGCGCCATTGTGCTCATCTGCCACGTGCATTGCCTGGGTGGCCACTGTATGTCATGCTGAGATGGCACTCTCACTCTCAAAGTATTTTCAGCATATAATGCCATTTTATGCTCAGTGGCACCCACTCTCATCCCTTTTAAGCACTTATTCTGCCGGATGGCTTGAGCGAACGGTTCAAATGATAGTGCAAAAAGTAAGTGAGACAGCAGGCAGCCCTGCTTTGTGCCTCTCTCCAGGGCAAAGCTAAGACAGCATCCCATTAATCCACAGCCATGCAGTAAGAGCACTATAAAGTCTCACAATTACCTCCTAAATTTCCCTCATATACAGACCTCCCTCCGCTAACCATGAAGCCCTAGTTACAGCCCTTGAAACTATATGTGAAACCCCAATTAAAAATATCAGATGATTTTAGGGGACCTAAACCTTGCATCACATCACACAACACATACAAATACTTTCCTAGAAGCCATGGACCAATTGGGTTTCCAACAAATAATCCAAGCACCCACCCACAGCATGGGCAATGTCCTTGACATGGTTTTCATACCCAAAAAACACTCAAACAACATAGTAAGAAGCTCACCACCAAAAATAACACAAGTTCCCTGGTCTGACCACCACCTTATCAAATTCTCATTTGCCATGCCAATACAATCCCCCATTACAGAACCTAAAACCAATACATACAAAAAGACGTTTAAAAAATTGGATAAAGATGTATTAATAAAATCTATCATCTCCCACACAAACACAGAAACAACAAATCTAGATGACCTAGTAAAACAATGGAACAAAGGAATAGAAATGGTCTCAAAACACACATCCAAAACCCCTCCTAATGTAAATTCTAAATTAAGAAATAAAACCGAACCCTGGTACACTTCAGAACTGGTCAAAGCAAAGAAGGACCTTAGAAGAATGGAAAAAAAATGGAGAACTAAAAAGTCATCAGAAACCAAAGCACAATACCTACTATTACTTACAACCTACAAGGAACTAATAAACTCCACGAAAAAGAGCTACCATACCAAAAAACGAAATAATGCTATAAATAGGCCTAGGGAACTGTTCGAGCTTGTAAAATCCTTCATAAAACCTCCCAAAGACAACAATACCGAATATCCGATAACTGCACAAACACTTGCTGACCACTATTCCAGCAAACTCAACCCTACAGAAGAAAACTGCACCCATATAGTAATTGAAAACAACTCAATACAAAAAACAACACAGATCGTCAACCCCCCGGAACTATGGGAAACCTTTCATAAAATTGATCTTAAATACTAAAAATAATCACAATCATAAACACCACCACATCCCCACTAGATCCCTGCCCTGTAGCCTGGGTCAAAACCATAAAAACTGAAATGGCACCTATAATCCTAAGCATAGTAAACCAATCTCTAATTCAAGGAACTATGCCAGCAGAACTAAAAAGATCACTCATACGACCTATATTAAAAAAACAAAACACTCAACAAAGTAGACCCATCTGCATACAGACCCATATCAAGTATACCATTCATAGCAAAAATCATTGAAAAGACAGTCCAATTTCAATTGCAAGACCATATCGATGCCACAAATGCAACTGATGACTATCAATATGGTTTTCGCCAATCTCATGGAGTAGAAACACTCCTACTCGTGCTATTCGATAAACTATATAAAGGTATTGAAAATTGCAAGAAAATGTTCATCTTAATATTCATAGACATTACAGCGGCCTTCGATTCGGTAAACCATAATACCCTCATAAAAACACTGGAATCAATTGGAATATTGGGGACACCCTTAAAATGGTTCATTTCATATATAACCAATAGAGTGCAGCAAGTATATTTTGACCAAAACCTATCCAATACTTTCCCGCAAACACAAGGTATTCCTCAAGGTTCTGCACTATCTGCCATATTATTCAATCTATACTTAAGGCCCATCTGCACAATATTTCAAAAACACAAAATAAGCTATCATCTATATGCAGACGATATAATGCTATATACACAACTGGATATACATAACCCGGACTATACCCACTTAGAAATTTGTCTCAAAGAAACACAGCTATGGCTTCAACAAAACAACATGAGCATCAATCATAAAAAAACAGAAGTAATGTTTATCTCTAAGAACCCTGAACTTAAACATCCTCCCACAATCATACTAAATAATACATCGTATAACATCAAACAGGAATGAAAGTACTTAGGTGTAACTCTCGACAAGACACTTGGCATGGAAGCCCACCTGAGACTTCTAAATAGAAATATTTTCTACAAAATAAGAGTATTACAACCACTACGCAATATCATTGAACACTCAGATTTTAGAACAATAATACAAGCACTCATAATTCCACATCTGGACTATTGTAACGGTATTGTTGTTGGTTTACCTAAAAAAAACAACCAACATACTTCAAATGGCCCAGAACGTCACAGCTCGGATACTAATGAATGTACGGATTTCAGACCACATCACATCTATCCTACGAGAACTCCACTGGTTACCTATACAAGCACGCATCAGATACAAAATAATAATTACAACATTTAAGCTAATACACAATATCGCCCCATCCTTCCTCACCACACTCATTAATATACAACCTCTTAATAGAAACAGACAAAGGCACAATTTAAATATGCTGCAAATTCCAATCTCTATACGCAAGGTGAAAATGAATACTAGCAATAGGGCATTCACCTACATAGCCCCCACACAATGGAACAAACTCCCGGAGTCACTAAGAGCCAATAAGGACCTCCAATCATTCCGCAAACATCTATTCCAAGAATACTACAAATTGTATGAAATAACTTAAATCAAAAACTATATCCAATATAAACCACATCTTGATAGATACCTAACAACACCATCATAAAACACACCAAGCATACCATGAATATATTAACTATAATATGATACCGTTTGCTATTGTTCTATTTAACTGAAATCCTCAAGTTGTACATAGTTTACCTATTGTTACTGCTGTTATATGTAACTGCTATCATTGCAGAACCGAATTGTTAAAATGTAAACCGCTGCTGATCACTAGAAGGAGCGGTATAAAAATGTGTGCAAATAAATAAAATAAATAAAAAATAAATAAATAAATATAGGGCCAGAGTGAAAGATCTCTAATGCCTTCATGAGAAAGGGCCATTCTACCCGATCAAAGGCCTTTTCTGCATCTAAGGCCAGGAAAGCCATAGGGTTATGTTGCTCCATTTCGCATTGGTGTATTAAGCCTAAACCCGCCGCACATTGTCCCAAGGATTACGCCCTTTGATAAATCCAGTTTGGTCTCGGTGTATCAAAGCATACGAAGAGCATAAATGCATGCTAGAAATGTAGCGTCAGCATTCAACAAAGAAATGGGGTGGTAAGACCCCAGAGCTGTAGGATCTTTACCCTTTTTATGAATCAGGGTGATATGCGCTTCCAAGAAAGAGGCCGGTACCTCCCTAGTATATTGTACCCAGTTGAAAACTTTCACAATCAAAGGAGCAAGCCCTTCATCATATGTTTTAGATATCTTTTTGGTATTCTTTTGTCTTTTCAAGGATTCAGCTTATATCTGCAGTGACGTCTCTTGTTTCTCGCCATTTCCTGGACCCTGCTTGCACTTCAGGCAGTTCTCATTCCAGGTATGGTTGTAGTGTCTGCTGAATGATCTTGAATAGAATCTTGCTGGCATGTGGGATCAGAGTAAGTGTGTAATAATTTCCACAGTCAGTCGGGTCACCTTTCTTCAGTATTGGTATAAACACCGATCTTTTACAATCAGTTGGCCAAGATGTTGTCTTCCAAATTTCCTGGCAGAGCCTTTTAAGTATGGTGACAACTGCATTTGATTGTTACAATACTTCAATGGGAAGGAGTGGCCTGGTGGTTGGGGCAAGTTACCTCAGGCCAGAAGGTTGGGGGTTCAAATCCCACTAGAGGATAGCAAACTTGGACCAGAACAACTGGGGTTTCTAGTCCCACAGGTGCTCCTTGTGGTCTTGGGCAAGCTACTTAACTCTCCATTGCCCATGTTCCCTGTAAGTATTAGTGTTAGGGGTATGTTTACTAAACTGCGGTAATGTGAATTGTGTTAGGATCCGCGGTAGAGGCAGAAACCCCAAAAAAGGACATGGGTGGTACATCGTTATGGATAACGTGCGTTACAAGGTGCCATATATTAACAAGCGTTACAAAGTGCAGTGCAAGGCGTCCTGTACGGGCACCCATAAGGCATTTGATAAGGTGGCTAGCAAGATATCCAGAGCTGTAGCACACTGGTTAATACACTGACTGATGGTGCAGGGGATGTGAGTTCAATCCCCCTGTGGGTCCAATGAGTAAAGCTGGTTGAGACATTAGCTTTTACTTCAAATCAGTGCTGTCTGAAGCATATTGTTTTGTAAATTTAATTAGTGCTGCCAGCAAACACACCCTCACAGGGCCGTAACCTAAGGTGCCGCATAAGGCGCCCTTTAAGGTACTCCAGAGGGCACATTATTAAGTGCACTGTCCACCAAGACAACCTATAATGTTCCCTATGGGGCGCCCCATAAGATGCCTTATAGGGCGCTTTACAGGGCGCCCTAGAGGGCGCTTTATAGGGCGCTTGATGAGGCACCGTAAGGAGACAGCACTGTGAGGGTGTCTGTCCTGGCAGAACCAATTTAAATTAAAAAAAGAAAATTCCACAGACAGCCCTACCAAATAACCGCACTGTGGGATCAAACCCATGACCTCTGGCCCCACAGGCAGTGAAGTAACTAGTGGGCTACATCTCCAGTGCTACTAACAAACCCCTGCCTGGCTACTGAAGGACGTCAGGTCACCACACAAACTGTCTGGTGTGGATACCAGGATAGGGTTAACCTACCCATACCCATGATGCACTGCACATGCAGATCAGCAGTCTACAGATGATCACAAGATGCGGAATGCACCCCTCCCAGCACCTTGGCCTGGTAGGGGGTACTAACCATGTGCACCCCCACGACACCTCAGCCTGGTAGGGTGTACCGACTGTGTGTGTTACTGGCACAGAGTAGCTACAGACCGTCCCACAGTGTGCGGGTCCTGAGCTCACCCTGAGGGTGAGGTGGGGTGCCCAGCACCATTTCCACAGCACCTGGTTTTGCTGAGATAGGCTATGCTGCAGGTCTCCATCAGTGCCAGTGTGTGATAGGTGGTCCTTGCAGACACACCTAGGATATGCCTGTGTCCATCTGTATTTCATATCTAGCCCTTGTGGACTATGATGCACCCAGAATAGTGCATACCCTGTGTGGGTTCCATGGTCACATGATTTAGGTGAAGGGGGGGTGGTTGGAACCACAGGCAGATTCCTTCTCCCCCCCCCCCCAACCCACCCTCTGTGGCTCAGGGTTGGGGATGGAATCTCCCACCAACAGATCAACAATGTACCCCCCTGCAATGGTGACAGTAGAGGGAACCATCAACCACAGTCCAGCTGGTCGTAGGACACCCTACAGGGCAGTCAATGCAGATCTGTACACATCCATAAAAAGGACAATGGCAAACAGACAGTCACCCTGGAAATGCACAGCTGCCCCCACCACCATCTGACATTCTCCAGTAGCAAGCACAGTGAGTCACCAGCCACTGCACGGTGTTCCTGCCACATGCATACTAACTGCAGACAGTCTGCTAACTAGTTCATAGTGCATGTTCCTGGAGAGAATGTGCACACACCCACCAAGCAGATAGGTCAGTGATTGAGCCCCAGAAAACAGAACCCATATATACCACTTACAAAAAGCACTATGGGAGAACCCAGCCATGCCGTGGTCACTGCACAGTCAGGGTGAGAGTGACCTCCCAGCAGGACATGCTGTGGCCACCCTGTCCGTGCAGGTGGTGGCCGGGCACAACAATGTCTCAGCCATTGCCCTATGCTCTGTACAGATTAATCCAGGCCAGGCCACCCTATCCAGGCTATTCCCACAGTACCTTGCTTCTCATTATGCACATTGGCAGGCCAATACAGGCAACAGTGCTAGCAGTGTGGGCTGTGGGGGGTGTTTGCAGCCACCATACACTGGATAGACAGACACATACTCCCCACACCTATGCCAGCATTGTGCAACTATAGCGGTGTTTGGCAGCCCTGGCCACCGCACCAGTCCTGGGCACAGTGCAGGCATGGTTATGGTATGCAATTCTGTTGGGGTCACTCCCCAGGGTGGTAAGCACTGTCAGACACAATACCTGTAGCACATACCACAGACATCAGAAAGGTTGCTATGATGCAGCTCACTCAGAAATTTGTACTTAACTTTGGAATTGCTATCTGCCAGTAATCATAGCAACCTTTTGATAGCTGTGTACCGTATTCCCAGGTTTAGGGTGGCATTCCTAAGATATGCACGTGCTAGTATTGGGAGATGCACCCAGGGCCCAACATCCTGCCTCTCCTGGAGACTTCGGTTAATGAGGCCTGTGGGTGCGGGTGTTTCTGGCCCTGTTGGCCGCTGCTCTAGGGCAGGGGTTCCCAACTCTGGTCCTGGTGGGCCACACACTGTTCGAGTTTTCATGCTGTCCCTCATGAATATGCATGGCAGATATCTGCATACCATGGGGGCGGCGCATAGAAATGCAGCACAGTCATCTTTATTAGCGACAGCATGGTACCTGAATGGTGTTTGATCCTCCAGGACTGCATTTGGGAGACTCTGCTGTAAGTAATGCACCTGTTTAGGGTGTCTGTGCTCTGTAGGGTTAAATGTAGGTGTCCCAGGCATGTTTCTGTTATCTGCAATAAAGGTTCTGTCTTTCTTACCACGGTTTATTACTGGGTAAAATATGGGGACAGGGTTGGCAGGTACCACAGCTGGGACTTGAACCTGTGACCTTCTGCTCCTGGGCATACTGGCTGTGTGTACTGCACCACCGTGTTGCCACAGGGACAGGTCTATTCCCTGGAGATACCATGACTATTTGTCTGATGGAGCCTGTCTGTTGCAGTGCATGGCACCCTCCTAAACAGGGCTAGGCCATGGTCTGCTGCGGCCAGCTGCCACTGCCCCCTCCGCCACCAGCACCCCTCTGCCACCATGCTGCCATGCCCTTCTGCTAGTGGTGCGCAGTCTCAGGCCATCCAGTGTGCGGGTAGGTGGCTGCCTATGGTGCGGGTTCTGGGGTAGGGGTGCCTACATAGACGTCCATGCTTCCCCCCAGCACCGCCTGCCACTGTTCTGTGCCCTTGGGGGTAGCTGCTGGGTACTATCCCCTGTGACACTGTGGGAAACACAGTTGTGCCCATGTTGGGCCTTCATCAGTTGCTGTCTGGCTGCTCTGCTGTTTCAGCATTCGTATGGGCCACCTAGGCATCACCCTAGTCTGCACTGTGGCCCAGCTGCACCAGAGCATGTGCCGCCTGCGGCCCTCTGTATCCCCTTTTGCAGCATCTGTCCAGTTGCCCATTCCAACATGCCCACCCTGCTGTGCGCAACATGTGCACACCATAGGATACCTGTCCACTAACAAGGGACAGCCCTGATCAGCGCTATTTCATTGTGGGATCATTCACCTTTTCGGGGGACAGAGCATAGACCCTTCCACAATTAATATCTTTTTTTGGGAGCTTTCTCGGTAGTGTTTTTTGCTGTTTCCCAATATTATCACTATTGGCCAGCTTGTTTAGGTTTTTTTCCAGTTTGTTGCGGTCATTTTCAATGTTTATCTGCCCTTTTGTTTGGTGCACATGTATCACACTTATCACTTTCTGTAGGTTTCCCTGCCTATGCTGTACATTGCTGACACTCAAATGGTTTCTCTTCCCTGCAAATGTGCATCTAACGGCAGGTTTTCAATCGCGTTAGGATTCAGCTCTTCAGATCAGTGCGTTGGTGTGAAAGGGGCCTCTCCCCACCCACACTCCGCCCATTGACCCCTTCTCTCCGCCCTCTCTCCACCTTCTGCGGTGTTTTACCGCGCCACGGATCTTTACGGTCGTTAAGTTACGTTAACGCGCGTTATGAGACGTTAACGATCGTTAACGTCTCATAACGCGTGTTAAAGTTACTTAACGATCCTTAACGTTACATAACGTGCGTTATGTAACGTTACCGCAGTTTAGTAAACATACCCCTATGTGTCTTGTATCCCCCAATTGTGTTGTGACCACTTTGATTAAAAGATAAGGTGGTATACAAGACTATCTAAATAGGAATGACATCAATGTTTTGTTCTTTGATAAGGCTTTCTATGCTGCTTCGACTTCTTTCAACACCAGTGGTTCCTGATCATAAGGTATAGCTTGGAACAGTTGCTGGTCTACTTGATCTTTATGGTATAATGACTCTTTATATTCTTTCCACCTTTTCTTAATCCTCTCAGCATCATTCAATATGGATCCTTGAGCATCTTATAACATTCCAATTCGAGGCTGGAATTATTTCTTTAACTCTCATAGTTTTAGAAAACCAATCTTATTCTTCCTCTAATAGTTTCTGATTCTATTTCCTTGCATGCGTCATTTTAGTACTTTTCCTTGTCTTGTCTTGCTTCACATTGGACATCTTTGTTGAGTTCTGTGATTGCCTCTCTTTCTCCTCTGGCTCTAATTTTTCTGCGTTTCTTCAGTCCTCCATTTTGACCATTTTTGCTTTTACATCTTTTGTAGAGAATTCTCACTTTTTTCCAACACAACCTTCTTGATGACATCCCATAACTCTTCTGTAGCTCTGTCATTTGTATCTAAAGCAGCAAATCGATTTTGCAGGCAGTCTTTAAATTCTGGTGGCAGATTCTCAAGGTCATATTTTGGTACATTCATGAGTGGCTTGCTCTTTTTCAACTTTAGCTTAAGTTTGCATGCTAGTAGTTGGTGATGTGCACCACAGTCTGCTGCAGGTTTTGTCTTTGTTGATGTTATAGAGCTTTTCTTTCAATGACATCCACATATACAGTTATTTTGATTTTTGTACAATCCATTGGGTGAAGTTCATGTGTACAGTTGCCGCTTGTGTTGCTGGAAGAAGGTGTTTGAGATGCATAGATGGTTGGTCTTTCAGAATTCTTTCAATCTTTCTCCAGCAACATTTCTGTTGCTAAATCCATATTTTCCAGCCACTTTGCCTCCTTCTTTGTTTCTAACCTTTGCATTCCAGGCACCCATGACTATCAGAATATCTTGTTTGCATTTTCTGTCAATTTCAGCTTGTACTTGTTCATATAACTCATCAACTTCTTCCTCTTCAGCAGTGTTCTTGGCATATATCTGAATAATAGTTGTGTTAATGGGCATTCCTTGTAGACGGATAGAAATTAAGCATTCACTGATTGCATTGTATTTCATTACAGTTCTTGCAAGTTTCTTTTTGATTATAAATGCAACACCATTTCTTCTTTGTTTTTCATTTCCGTGTGATCCTCAGATGCAAATTGCCTGATGCCAGTCCATTTCAGTTCGCTGACACCAGCAGGTCGAATTGTACATGTTCCATTTCATTATTGACTAACTGCAACTTCCCTTGTTTCATTCTTGGTATATTCCATGTCCCAATATGTAAGACATCTTTGCAGCTTCAGGCTCTGATTTCATGCGCAGCTACGTCAGCAGTCAGACATCCCAGGGGCTTTGATCCAACTGCATCATAAATGTTAGTTTTTCTCGGAAATGTCTTCAGCTCATCCCAAGTAGCCAGTTGAGTACCTTTCGACCTGGGGGTCTCATCTTCTGGCACTATCATGCAATTTGTTTTGTTGTGACACTCTACTGGGTTTTTGTGGCAAGATACGGAAGTAGATTGCCAGGCCTTTCTTCTATGTAGGTAATTGTAGTGTTGTTGCCATGTCACAGAAATGTGATCCTCCACCGCCAATACTGTCCCATTCTGCTGCTGCCCAGATGGTGGGTTTCTCTTAGTCTGGCACCTCAGCTGAGGCCTGTCCATCTTGGAAGACCCTGCCAGTAGTTAAGCTACCGATAGCTTAGCTCACAGCATCACTGATGCACACAAGCCCTCACAGCACGACAAGCTGCAAACCAAGTGAGGGATCATATACATTAGGGACATAGATATTCTCAAGGACCACAGACTTCCCTTGTAAACTTTTAACAACAAAAATATAATGTCCTCTGGGGTCAGCCATCAAAGACTCTTGGACAATCCTCATCCTTTTACTAATCAGAATGACCACATCTGCTTTCCTGTCTCCAGAGGAGGCCCCAAACACTTCCCCCACCCACCAACACTTCAACTTGGTATGCTCTTCCTCCGCTTGGTGTGTTTCCCTTAAAAAGGATATGTCCCTTTGTCTTACAGAGCTGTCAATACCTTGTGCCATTTAACATTTTACATTCCCAAGTTACAGATCCTGTTACAATGTATGCAAAAGATCCTGTTCTGATGCAAGTTTGCAAAAGATTCTGTTCTGATGCAATTTTCTGTTCTTTGTAAACCACACTGATACCAAATAGCGCGGTATATAAGAACTGTAAATAAATAAATAAATGAACAGGGGACCCAGTCCCACAAACATTCCAGGATATTATCTGTACCCCTTTACCCATAATTCATAGGAGAGAAATGGTCCGTGTACCATCTAAACAAACCAAAAACAACAAATTAAGAGGACTCACCCAGCCTAGAGTCTTTCTTATTCAACGCATGATCACATCATGGCAGGCCCTCACTGCCATAGCCCCACCAGTCCTCACAACTCCAAACCCAAGCCCAGCTCCACACAAACCTACTATCCCCCCATTCCCCAAATCTCTCCCTATCCTGAAACTAGACTTTCCCCAACAACTAATCTCTCCCCCCCCCCTAAAAATAGGCTCTTTGCTCCCCAAAAGCCCAACCTCTTACTCACACACGCAAGCATATTTCAACAAGATATCATATTTCAATATTTCCAGTGCCCAGGTTTTTCTGACTAACTGACTATTCCAAACAAGAAGGGTCGATGGCTTCAGCTTCCGCTTTCCTTACACGGAGCTTCCGCTTTCCTTACCTTATGGCAGGTGATCAGGCTCCCTTGTCTCGCGCATACTCATGCGAGATTTCCCAGATTTCCCCGTTAGTCTATACCAAATATACCAAATCAGTCCTGCGCACGCAGGACGCTGTCCCAGGCTGTTCTTTCTATCAAATACTTCAAAAATGTCTACTCACAGGATCCGGTCCCCGATACCACACCAGCTTCTGAGTTGGAACCTGGACTCCCCCGGGTAGGAGGTGTTGGCCGGCTGGACCCGATGGCCCGCCGAGGCAGGCGGAACCCTCTCCGGCACAAAGGGGCCGGCGGCACCTGAGGTTTCCCTCGCGGTCGGACAGACACGGTTCCAACCGGGCCAAACCTCAAGGCGAATTACGTGGATTATTCACTTGAATACCATTTACCACTCGCACTTCCCGGCCAACGCACCAAGAATATGCTGTAGCAAAGTGCAATCAATGAATAAGTCCAGGAGTCAATTGACAGGGTCCAAATCAGTTTATTGTGCACAAGGCCCAGTCAGTCAAAGCTTCAAAAGGAACTGAGCAAACGTTTATACAGAGACATAACTTTTTATACCTCTTTTTCAGTTTGATACATGAGAACTTTCTATTGGTTCTAGCTCGATACATGCAAATTTCTCATTGGTTGTACGTTTCCTGCACCTGTCCAATTAGAAATCCCTCCGGAGCCTAGTAACCGGCCCCCTCATTTAGGATTGCTTGAACAATGGTACAGTTCTAAATCTCGTTACTTTTCTACTGCAAGGTTAACTTCGGCTTCTGGAATGCATATATTGTTACATTTCTGTTCTTTCACACACAAGAGAATAATAGAAGACTTATGAATTCATGAAAACTTCTTATTAAGCATTTTAAAACAGTTTTCTCATTTTCCACAGATTTTTGGTTCTTTTCTAGCTATAATGGGAGTTAGAATCCAGGCCTGACTTACAGGCCTTTCATAATAGCAGGCCATGCTAGGCCATAGCCTACCTCATTTTCGCAATGGTGCACCTCTACCACAAACAAAACTAACCAGCAGAACTCCTATATTTCTATATTTCAGGGTGCCCCAGCCATCAGGAGGGTTCAGAACATGAAGTTTGTGCCATTTATATCCTATCCAGCCCAAAAGTCAAATCCACTGAAAATCAGAAAAAGTAACCATACTCTAGCCACCTCACCTTTCCCACACAACTAGTCCCACCATCTAGCCCTCCCTACTCACCTAATGTTAATAGGAACTATAAGTTCAACCTATATGGGCAGACTCAGCAACCTTTCTGTCACTTTTAATCCATCTGTACTGCCCACATCCCAGACACTCAAACTCTCCAGATATCCAATAATTCACCTCTCATCACTCATACACCTTTCAACCTATCACCCACCCAAACCCCTACATCAACCCCACAGTATCCCCTACTCACAAACATTCCACATTCATATGCCTCCCTCGCCCCCCCCCCACCCCCAACCTGCAGGAAAGAAAGTAAAATGATATAGAAGAAAATACAAAAGGCAAAACAAAGAAAAAAAGAGAGAAGGTAATAGATAAAGCTAAGCAAAACTTTTTTAATGCAATTTCTTGATATACTGCCCAGGTTGAAGGGCATCAGAGTGATCTACAATCACTACAAGCAGGTATTGGATAAATAAGCAAAATGAGTAAAATAAAGGAAAGTAAATAAATTAGTGTATGGTAAAAAGAAGTAACGAAGGTAGAGGAGATGGGCAAAGGAGGGAAGAAAGAAAGAAAGAAGTACAACGGGTAACTGGTAAACCAGATACATATATCCAGAGCCAGGATAAGTGCAATGCAAAGCAGGACCTGACAGATAATCCAGTATACACCAGACCTGTCTCCGTGCAAAAGAGAGCTTTGACATACTCCACTGGTCCCAGGGCACACAGGTTGTCCTCCAGATATTTCAACCTCTTATGGGGATTCGAGGAATGAAAAGTTTGAAAGAAAACATAGAAGAAACCAAAGTACAGAGCAAGAACTGCCAATCCCAAGAAAGAGGGTTCAGTCACATTATGGCCAGTCGCAGAAGCTCCAAGTCTGCAGTAAATCCAATAAGAGCACAAATTCCTGTATCTATTAGAGTCTAAAAATGTCCCTGCATGTGCATGGAGGTCTTCTTCTGCATCTTGCACACAGTTGTCCACATTACAATACCCAGTGCTCCCTGGTTATCACAGCTTGTCACTACAAAAATGCCAGGGCCTCACATGGCATGGTAAAGACATACTGCTTCCACTGATGAAGAATATGCAGCTTAGCCAGATAGATCAGTGCAAACTGAGCACCTTTCTGCACAGAGTGTCCACACACCTCTGAAAATTCCGTGCATTTGCTGGTCACAGTCACAGAATAATCTTGAAAGATGTGATCCTCTTGCCATTGTGCTCCACATTCGGCAGATGCTGGGCCGACTGCAGCACCAGCTCCTGCTGGTATTTCAGGAACCGCGCTATAACCACTCAGGGCCGAAGCTCTCCCTCACGGTGCATGCCCAACCTATGAGCCTGCTCGCTCTGGACTTCACCCTCTATACCAGCAAGGTAACTGAAATATGAGGTTGCAGACCTGCTATTAGTAATCTGTGAACTATCATTAAAATCATCTCTAACACCTGAAGATTGGAGGATCGCCAATGTAACACCAATTTTTAAAAAGGGTTCCAGGGGTGATCCAGGAAACTACAGACCAGTGAGCCTGACGTCAGTACCGGGAAAAATGGTAGAAACCATCATAAAGAATAAAATTACTCAGCATTTAGTCATGGCCTAATGGGAGACAGCCAACATGGCTTTAGACAAGGAAGATCTTGTCTTACTAATCTGCTATGTTTTTTTGAAGGTGTGAATAAACAGGTGGACAAAGGTGAGTCGGTTGATATAGTGCAGCGATGGCGAACCTATGGCACGCGTGCCAGCTGTGGCACGCGAAGGCCTTGCAGCTGGCACGCGGGAAGGTCTGCAATCGAAAAAAAAAAAAAACAACCCTGTCTGCTGCCGTTGTCGGGGCCGCCGCGGCAGAATCGAGCGTGCCGCGGGGCCCCCCTGTACCCGGCAGATCCTGCCCTCCCCGTAGCAGCTCTCACTTTGGAGCTACAGTCAGACGCGCCGGCTTGCAGAGCGCGAAGGGAAGAGTTTCCCTTTCGCGACTCTGTTAAGCCCGCGGGGGCTGATGGGAACTTCCCATCAACCCCCGCGGGCTTAACAGAGCAGCGAGGGAACTCTTCCCTCGCGCTCTGCAAGCCGGCGCGTCTGACTGCAGCTCCAAAGAGAGAGCTGCTACGGGGAGGGCAGGATCTGCCGGGTACAGGGGGGCCCCGCGGCACGCTCGATTCTGCCGCGGCGGCCCCGACAACGGCAGCAGACAGGGTTGTTTTTTTTTTAATTTTCCCTGGGCTGGGCTGGGCTGGGGGGGGTGGGGGTTAGGAGTGGTGATGGCTGGGCTGGGCTGGGGGGGGTTAGGAGTGGTGATGGGCTGGGGGGGTTAGGAGTGGTGATGGGCTGGGCTGGGCTGGGGGGGTTAGGAGTGGTGATGGGCTGGGCTGGGGGGGTTAGGATTGTTGATCGGATGGGCTGGGATGGGCTGGGGGGGTTAGGAGTGGAGAAGGGCTGGGCTGGGGGGGGTTAGGAGTAGTGATGGGATGGGCTGGTGGGGTGGTAGGAGTAGAGATGGGCTGGGCTGGGCTGGGGGGTGTTAGGAGTAGTGATGGGCTGGGGTGGGGGGGTTAGGAGTGGTGATGGGAACTGGGCTGGGGGGGTTAGGAGTGGTGATGGGCACTGGGCTGGCTGGGGGGGTTAGGAGTGGTGATGGGCGCTGGGCTGGGGGGTAGGAATGGTGATGGGCGCTGGGGGGGTTAGGAGTGGTGATTGGCTGGGCTGGGGGGGTTAGGAGTAGTGATGGGCTCTGCTGGGCTGGGGGGAGTAGGGAGTAGTGAAGGGCTGGGGTGGGGGGGTTAGGAGTGGTGATGGGCACTGGGCTGTGGGTGTTAGGAGTGGTGATGGACACCGGGCTGGCTGGGGGGGGGTTAGGAGTGGTGATGGGCACTGGGCTGGCTGGGGGGGTTAGGGGTGGTGATGGGCACTGGGGGGGGGTAGGAGTGGTGCTGGGTGCTGGGGGGGTTAGGAGTGGTGATAGGCGCTGGGGGGGCTTAAACTAAAAATTGAGTGATGGGGGATTAGGACTGGGAGTGGGCTGATGGGGAGGTTAGGACTGGAAATGGGCTGGTGAGATTAGGACTGGGAGTGGGCTATGGGGGGCTAGGACTGGTAATGGGTTGGGGGGTTGCTAGGACTGGAAATGGGCTGAGTGGAAGGGGGCTTGAACTGCAAATAGCTGTTGGGGATGGGGCTTGGAATGGAAATGGGCTGAGGGGAAGTGGGGGGCTTGAACTGCAAATAGCTGATGGGGACGGGGCTTGGAATGGAAATGGGCTGAGGGGAAGTGGGGGGCTTGAAGAAGGGAATGGATGCTGGGTGAGACTGGAACTAGAAGGGAGCTGATGTTGGGGGAGGATTAGAATGGGATGGGGCTGGGAGAGTAAAATGGAGAGGGGAAAAATATTTTGTGTAGGAGGGATGAAAAATCTACAATTGGCCAGGTATTGGGAGAGTAATTGGGGATTGAGGATGGAGGGGTAAAATTTGTGTGGATGAAATAGGAATGAGGAAAGAGCAAAAGGAGAAAGATTAGTATGTTAAAGCAGATGTAGAGAGAGAGAATGGAAAAAAAACTAGAAGAGAGAAGAAAGGACAAATGGACAGCAGACGATGGAGAGTTAGCAGAAAACATGAAGAAACCAGAAGAAAATGGCTGGACCAATTGCAACTGAAAAAAAATGCACAAAAGGTAGAAAGATATCTCTTTATTTTGAATTTATTAACTGGAATATGTCAGCTCTGGGAAATGTGCATCATTAACATCTGCGCTTTGTTTGGTACAAGAGGAAATTCCTATTTGACGTTGCCACTTGTTCTCTTTCCCCAGTATTCACTGAAATGTATTGGTTTAATATTTGCAGTGTTGCCTTTTGATAGGTAGGGTATGGTGCTTTGTGAGTCCTGGTAATGCTGTCAGGATACGGCGGGTTTGCTATGGGTTCTAAATGGGCAGCGTTTGTAGTAGTTCCTAATGTGCCTGGCGGTTGGCACTGGATTATAGTAATGTAGAAATCTTTTAGTCTTTCTTTATCCATACACTCATTAAGAGACATGTTTACTAAAAGTTAGTGTATGGTAACATTATGCAAATATTTATGCAAATAAGACCACTTATGCAAATGACGTGCTGGCACTTTGAGGAAATTCTTTGGTTTTGTGCGGCAGTTTGGGCACTCGGGCTCAAAAAGGTTAGCCATCACTGATATAGTGTATCTGGACTTTCAGAAAGCCTTTGACAAGGTCCCTCATCAGAGACTTTTGGCAAAACTAAAGAGTCATGGGATAGGAGGCAGTGTACTATTGTGGATCAGGAACTGGTTAAAAGATAGAAAGCAGAGGGTTGGGCTAAATGGCCAATTTTCCCAATGGAGAAAGATGAATAGTGGTGTACCCCAGGGATCTGTGCTGGGTCCGCTGTTTTTTGACATATTCATAAATGACCTGGAAAGTGGAATAACGAGTGAGGTTATCAAATTTGCAGATGACACAAAACTATTTAAAGTTGTTAAAACCCATGAGGATTGTGGAAAATTGCAAGAGGACCTTGATAAATTGGAAGACTGGGCATCAAAATGGCAGATGAAATTTAATGTGGACAAGTGCAAATTTATGCACCTAGGGAAGAACAACCCAAACTATGGTTACACGATGCAAGGTTCCACTTTAGGAACCACCACCCAGGAAAAAGATTTAGGCGTCATTGTGGATAACATGTTAAAACCCTCGGCCCAATGTGCAGCGACGGCCAAGAAAGCAAATAGAATGCTAGGTATCATAAGGAAAGGAATGGAAAATAAAACAAAAGATATTATAATGCCTCTATATCGTTCCATGGTGAGACCGCACCTTGAATATTGTGTGCAATTCTGGTCGCCGTATCTTAAAAAGGATATAGCCTTATTAGAAAAGGTTCAGAGAAGAGCCACCAAAATGGTAAAGGGGATGGAAGGATACTCCTATGAAGAAAGGCTAAAAAGGTTAGGGTTCTTTAACCTGGAGAAGAGACGGCTGAGGGGAGATATGATAGAAGTCTATAAATTAATGAACAGAGTGGAAAGGGTAAACGTAGATCGATTGTTTACGTTATCAGAATATAGAAAGACTAGGGGACATGCAATGAAGCTACAGGGTAAACTATTTAAGACTAATAAAAGAAAATATTTTTTCACTGAACGTGTAATCAAACTCTGGAATTTGTTACCAGAGGATGTAGTAAAGGCTGTTAGTGTAGCTGGGTTTAAAAAAGGTTTGGACAACTTCCTGGAGGAAAAGTCCATAAACCATTATTAAGAAGGGACCCAGGATATCAATGCTTGACCCAGTACAAGCATTGTGGAACCTATGTCTTTTGGGGAACTGCTAGGTACTGTCAGCCGGCCCCACCCGCTCCTTAACCTTGAGGGTTAAAGAGGGGTTGACTTGCGACGCCCGTGGGCAATTGTAGTTGTGTTGTGGTGCGACGAGTGATAAGGCTTGGCAAAGGATTATTTATTTTAACTGGTTTATTTGCTCGTGGCTTAGTTTGCCAGTGCGCAGTTCAATATGCAAATTACAGACGGTGCAGAAGAAATTAAATCCAAAAGTATACAGGAATAACTGAATCTTATCTAGTTGCTTGTTGCGCTGTATTATTACACATTTCTCTCATGTGCTTCATCATACAGGAAGGAAACAGAAAAAGTCTCTTCACTCAAGCTTTCTTGCATAAATGAGGTTAATTGTCAATGTCCTATTACCTCATAGAACAGTAGAAAAACTTGGCTGTTTAATTGTCTCTGTCAATTAAACAGATTGAGCAATCCATTAACATGTCATCATTATCAGGGGGCAATAAAGAATCAGGAGTAGAAGTTTCTTCCATACATTCAATGTCTGGCACAACCGGATTAAAACTTCTCTTCTGCTTTAAGAAGTCTTGGAAGTCCTTTAGAAGTGACTCAGCCGGTAACTTCCCCAAGTATGTCTGATCTCCCGTCCCTTCAATGAGTAACTGTTTACTGAGCTTATCAATCTCAGGCTGCCACTTAAGTTTGTTTGTACTGGGAACAAACACATGTGCTGGACTACGTTTATCTCCTAAAGGTTCTCTAGCCGTGGGTGCTTGGTATTCAAACTTTGCAATGTCAGGAGAATAATCAAAAGCATTACATTCAGCCTTCTCCAGGTTAGGTATATCAGCTAGCTTAAAAGAATATTCAGGATTACTTAAAGCTTCCCTTGGCTGATAACAGACGCCACCATCTTGTTTAGCTGTGCTTTTAAAAGTGGAACAGAAACTGCCTGGTTTAAAAGCATAAACACTTCTTTTCTTGGGTACCTGATACAGAAGCCTTTCATCTGGGGAATACCTTATCCTTCTGTCCTTCTTCCACAGCTCTGCCTGGTTCTGTAGCCCTGGGTTTTCAGCGTAGTTAAAAGACTTCTGTCTGCAGCAGTTTTCTCTCTCTACTGAATCCTCTCCCACGGTACCTTCCAGGTGCAGCTTGTCACAGGAATCTCTATAGCAAGGATAATCCCATATAGACTTGCCTTCTGCAAACCTTGTATCTCCCTCTGGGAACTCAGATAGCTTCTCTCGTGTTCTCAGCTTGTCTGGAACCAGTTGTCCTGTTATTCTCCTTTCTAGTCCTTCCTTTAGAACTTTTCTCGAGTCCTTCACTAGTTCCCTTTGACTTCCTGGTTTCTGTATATTTAAGCAGCTGGCTCTAGCCTGCATTGCCCGCCTTCCTTTAGGGCGTGCCCAATCACAGGCTTCCTCACTCCCTTCCCCCGAGGAGTGCTGTTTAGCTTGATTGGAAGTGTGTTTTTTTCTTTCTCTAAAGAAATCTGTGCTCTCTCTAGCATTACCGGCTTCCACCACTGGATGCTCCCTTGTGTCCATAGGTTCCTGAGGAGCTACTGGGTCACAGTACATATGACCTAGATTGGCCACTGTTGGAAACAGGATACTGGGCTTGATGGACCTTGGTCTGACCCAGTATGGCATATCTTATGTTCTTATGTTCTTATGTCCAATGGCAGCCAGGTGTCTAAGACGCCATGAAGTTCAGCATCCAGCAGATTCCTTGATTCAGACAAACCGTAAGTTTTTCCTCCTCTCCCTATTCTCAAGATTATCAATCTTGTCCAGCTACTGCTTTAATTGTTCCTTTAGCTTCATGATTGTTTTATCTGCCTCATAGCCCCCATCTTCAAGGACCGAAACTCATTGCTCCAGTTGGCCAATTCAAGCATTAAGGTCAGCAATGGACAATGCCACTTGGCCATCTGGTCTGAGAGCCCATTAAATCTGTCCTCCAAAGCCAGCATCACAGCCACAGAGACCTCTTCAAACATCCATGCTCCCATTAAGGGCAGTTAATCAAATGTAATAAACAAACATTTCTAATTGTGGATTTGACAGGGCCCCGTCAGCCATCTTGCCATCGCCTGTCTGGCTCTTATCTTTTCGCACAGATTTAGCTGCCATCATTTATTTATTTATTTATTTACATTCTCTTATATACCGCGCTATTCTGTATCAGTGCGGTTTACATTGAACAAACTGAAATTACATTGAACAGGGTATTATAACTTGGAGATAACTATTTTTACAGGGAACATGGGCAATGGAGGGTTAAGTGGCTTGCCCAAGATCATGGTTAAACAACTCCTTCACACTTGCCAGCCAGCTTCCCCAGGGCACATGACTATTATAGGTCAAAACCTTCCAAAGAACATAGATATTAATGTGGTTACATGCAGGCAGCCCAGTAGCAGAGAAACACAACTTCCCCTGCTCACCTCATCAGGTGATTCCTCAGGTATGCAAATGAGGCCTCACAATGATAATTCGCAAATGACCCTGCATCACCCTTGGGCTTCCCCTGTCCAGATGCCACATTTTATCTATCGGGCCCTAAAATCTTTCTTTGATTAAGTCTGGGAAAATTACATAAAAAAACACATGTATGGTATTAAATGAATATTTCATAGCATTAATATGAGAAGGTAAGCAATTCTCATAATCAAAGAACGCTGTATAAAACAGATTCCTGAGGTACATATTACACTGTCAACAAATGTTTACAAAAGTCATGTTACTGAAATAAAAATAGTCATTTCTTATCAATTTTTATATGCTGAACATGAATATGACAGTGAAATTGCAAAGTTGGCTCTAGTTTTTTTGTAATCTACAAGAATTAATCTTTACATCACGAAATGCATGTCAGTAGTAAATATAATAGGCCTTCGGTTAATACCTGTAAAAAACCAAGTCATAGACTACTTCTTAGATTTTTTCGCCTGTCTCTTGTACAGCTGTTCGGGAGCTTCTCTGGGGAGTGTCCAGCAGTAGTCAGTCAGCATTGTAGTGGACCATTTTCCATGGTATCTTTGCTCTATCGTTGCGATAGCCTGGTGAAAACGTTTGCCCTGTTCATCACTAACCATACCACAGTTGTCAGGAAAGAAATTGAGATGGGAATCAAGGAAATGGATCTTTAGAGACATATTGCAGCCAAGTTTCTGATACTGCATCAGCATGTCTTCTACTAGTTCCTTGTAGTTTTCTGCCCTAACATTCCCAAGAAAGTTTGTTGACACTAGGCAAAAAGCATTCCATGCTTGTTTCGCATCACCCTGCAGCAAGTTGTTGAACCGGTCATCTTTGAAGAGCTCTCAAATCTGAGGACCCACAAAAACTCCCTCTTTAATATCTTTGCTTCGCTGAGTCGAGGGAATTTTTCATGCAGGTATCGGAAAGCTGGCGAAGTGCGGTCCATGGCTATCACAGTTTTTCATCAAACCTAGTTTGATGTGAAGGGGTGGTAGCAGGATTTTGTGAGCCTCAACCAGAGCTGGGTGCTGAATATTCTTCTCTCCAACTGTTACATTTTGTCTGCGATTCCATTCCTTCCTCAAGTAATGCCAATCCCTTGCTCAGCTATCCCACTCACATAAGAAACACATGTATTTTATATAGCCCTGTTGCAGTCCCATTAAAAGGGCAACTACCTTTAAGTCACCACAGAGGTGCCATCTGTACTTGTTATAGTTAATGGAAGTCAGTAGATGCTTTAAGTTATCGTATTTCTCTTTCATGTGGACGGCATGCACTACTGGAATAGATGGAAGACGGTTTCCATTGTTCAAAAGCACAGCCTTCAGACTCAGTTTCGAAGAGTCTATAAATAGTCTCCAGTCTTGTGGGTCATGAGTGATTTTTAAGGCATTCATGAGGCTTTCAATATCGGAACAGAATACCAGATTACTTTCCTTTCTGAAGAAAGGCTCCAACTGCTGGTGGCGCTTTCAATATGAAGTAATGTTGACATCTTCTTCTAGAAGATTCCATTGTTGGAGTCTTGATCCTAGTAATTCTGCCTTGTTCTTGGGTAAGTCCAAATCATGAACCAGGTCATTTAGTTCTTCCTGTGTTATTCTGTGTGGAGTTGATAATGCATCCCAGTGAAAATCTGGGTCACTGCATGCTGACGGACCAGAACAGGTTGGCTCACCCTTGTCCTCATCAGATGAATCAAGAGAATATTCTGATGGAGGTTCTGGAATAGGAAGTCCCTCACCATGTGGAACTGGTCTCAATGCAGACGGAATGTTTATGTAGACTATGCTCGACTTCTTTTGCTTCATTATTCCGTTGGAAAGAGGAGGAACCAAGCAGAAGTAACAGTCATTTTTGTGGTTGCTTTGCCCTCTCCACACCATGGGGACTGCAAACGGCATTGATGGTCTTTTGCAATTCAACCACTGTGAAAGCTGTGTTGTACATGTAGCGCAGCATATATTATTATTTATTTATTTATTAACATTTCTTATATACCGCACTATTCGATATCAGCGCGGTTTACATGGAACAGAAACATCCGACAAATTGCATATATGCGGGGCCCAAGGCTTGTCTTGGTCACCAATCTTGCATCCGAAGTAAAGATGATATGCCTTCTTCAGTTGAGAAGTGATACTTTTCTTCTGGTTGGCAAATGTCACTTCCCCACAAATGTAGCAGAAATTGTCAATGGTATTAATGCACTTTCGTGTAATTACTGCTCTGTATTGTACCTAAATGGCTAAAATTCTATGATTAATAAAAGTTACATGTAACAGTAGCTTAAACTGTCTCAAACACAGTCTGAAATATTTTAAATGCTCAACCTTTCTGACTGCATATAGTATACTGTTGACGTCAGATGGCAGTAATATTGCATTGCATCAGAAAATGATGCAATCAACTCTGGATGATGTGTGCATGCTGGTATTATGCAATGTGATGCAATATTACATCATTCAAGGCTTATTTGGGATGTTGTTGATGTCCTACTGGATAAATTTACACGGTGAAACGTCAAAAATGAACTACATGAAATATTTTCAAAACAAGAGCCAATAAAATTTTTTAAATGTTATATTCATGCTCAGCTCACCAAGATACTACAGATTAGGGCCTTTTAAAGTCTGTAACAATTTCAATGTTGACCAGTGTTATTTATGTTCTAAGATATGCACCTCCACATATCCTGGTTGCAAACATCAAATAAAGGACAAACTGGCACATGACAGACACAAACTGTTCCCATGTCATGCATTAGAAGCTTCTCTCCTCATTACCCTCCTCATTTACATTCTCTTGGCAAGGACCCTTTCCTAGGATGAATGTCATTGGAGAGTCATAGTCACATGGCAAATTCAACAACGGGTATTTCTCACAACCAAAAGTTCTGGTCAGGATGGACCTTTTGTATTGTGAACAGGAGGTGTTGAAGAGACCAGAGAGAGAATTCAGAATCTCTCATTCATAGCACCCGACTCCATCATCATTCCAGAAACATGAGGACTTTTCTCACCAGCATCTACATCATGTCTGCTCTGGTAGTTACAGGTGAGGCTCCTTACATTAGGGTTGTGCACTGGACAAAGCGTTTCAGTTTGTTTTCAGATTGCTTGACCTTTTTCCCCAACTTTTCGATGTTTTTGTTTAGTTTCACACATTTTCTATACCAATGTAATGCTTTTTTGAACTTTTTAATGCATCCTAATCAACATGACATAATTTCATTTATGGGTTAATGTGTGTTAAAATGATTTTCTGTATACTAAATTTTTAAATTAGAGTGGAGGAGTAGCCTAGTGGTTAGAGCAACTGCCTCATACCCAGCAGATCAAGAGTTCAATTCCCACTGGCACTCCTTATAACCCTGGGCAAGTTACTTTGCCCTCCATTGCCTTGGAAGAAAAGGCTGGCAATCTACTTCCAGTGATACATTGCCAAGAAAATCCAGAGGTAGCTGGGTCACTATGAGTCAACACTGACTTGATGGCACTTAAAAAAAAAATTTTCTAAGGTGCACTAGTGAATTGCGTGTACGCTAACAAATTCACATCTCTAACTTTCTTCCATTTTCTTTCTAAATTGCCATTCATAAGCTGAGTCCTAACTTCCCTACTCTTTCTTATAATTTATTCAAATTCAGACCTATTTGCCAGAAGAACTCTAAATATTACTAGGAGATTCATAAATGATCTGTAGAAAGCCACAGCAGGTGACTTGATCAAATTTTCAGAAGAGACAAAATTATTTGGCATGGTTAAACAGCCAAGGATTGTGAAGAACTACAGAAGGACCTTGTAAGACTGGGAAACTGGACATCTACATAGCATAATGTTTCCTATGTTCTTATACACATAATTTAGGTTTAGCTTCCATTTGAAAAGCAAAAGTCAACGTAAGTCATGTCAGAAGCTGTTGCACTGGAAGAATAACTGTGTAATGCTATGAAAATACATTTTTTCTATCTATAATTTAAATGTTAATGCCCCCTCACTTGAGCTTTAAATTCTCACTTTCCTCCAGGTTTCTAGTCTCCCTGTTTGTCTCTCCCTGCATCGATGGGGCTGCCCTGGGGCATATAAGGCATCCTCCCCCAGGGAAAAAAACAAAACTTTTAGCTGGTTACACTACGAAGCCATAACAGCTCTCTCAAATCAATTTCCATTTATTTCAATCCACATCCATTCGGGCAGCCAGGGGGCTTAAGGTTTGCCCAGGGCACCAACACCTTGAACCAGCAGACCATGGAGAATTAGACAAAAAAAGACAAAGGGAAGCAGAAGAGTGAGACCTGGATGCAATTGGGAAAAATAAAATGCCCATTCAAAAAAAGTAGAAAAAGTTTTCTATTTTGAATTTAGTAATTGGAATGTGGCAACTTTGGGAAATGTGCATCTATGATGTCTTTGTATTTCATTCAGTACAAGAGAAAATGCATTTCTGTTTCTCTTTCTCCAGTGTTACATTGCAAGTAGAGTCTGACGTCTTGAGATTTTCAATACAATTTTTGTCTGCCTATTTCTATTCCTGATTTGTGATCCCTAGTTCTGCATTTTATTCCGTATTTTGCTGATGTGACCAAGGTGTGGAATTCTGTGAGCTTGCAGTTTCCTTGCAAAGATCTCCAGCAGTCCTATTGGTTCTGCTTTCCCATTAGTAGGTGCACTGCTGTTCTAGGGATGAATATTATATTTATAGTGCTGCCTATTTATAGGTAGGGTTGGTACTATGTGAGTCCTAGCAGTGCTGTTATGCTCTGGCAGGTTTGCTGTACACTCTGAGCATTTTGCAGGATTTTGTAGTATTTCATAGAGAACCTGGCAGATGGCACTGGAGGGAAGTCGAGCAGAAATCTGATGCCCTTTCTCTAACCCCAGTGCACATGTACAGTGTTCAGACACTCATGAAGCTATTGTTGGGACAAAAGCAAAACTTATGAAGGAATCTACTGGAATTGATGGGGTGGGGCTGTACAGTAATCATTCGAACAGGGCAGCAAAAAGGGGAGCACCAGCCTTGCTCAGGAGCTGACTTTAAAAAAATATGGCATTAGCTTTTAGTTATTGTGAGTGATCCATCCTTCGAGGCCCTAGGTGGTAGGAAAGCACACGCACATACGCAACTGGTGTCACTCGATGGCTCACATACGGATAACCAAAAATAATAAAAAAGACTCCCAACAAGGCACCAAAAAAATTAAAAACAAAAGTACATAACCAGACAAAACATGAGAGTTTCCAAAAATAAACACCAGCAAAAAGACTAACAAAACCCCCCCACAAAAACAAAAAAGTTATAGAGGAAAAAAAGACCTCAGTATTCCCTTCTGCAAAACTAAACAGAAAGGATGAGCCCGTCAAATGGCAAACCAGACACAAACAGTGCCAAAATTATGCCTAAGTAATCAACTATGCTCAAAAAAGACATCAGCGGTCAGAAAAAAACCTCTATAAAGGGGAACTGAGCCAAACAACCATAAAACAAAAAGACTCAGATAGCACCCTCAAAAAGCCAGCATTGTGTGGTGAAAACAATTACAGTCATAGTATTTAGCAACCTGATAGACCAAGGGTATTAGCACCTAATAAAGCAGCGAAAAACAAAAAAACTGAAGAAACTTAACTCATGCAAACTCAAGCTAAAGTTGAAAAAGAGCAAGCCACTCATCAATGTAGCAAAATATGACCTTGAGAATATACCACTGGAATTTAAAAACTGCCTGCAAAATCGATTTGCTGCTTTAGATTCAAATGACAGAGCTCCAGAAGAGTTATGGGATGTCATCAAGAAGGTTGTGTTGGAAGAAAGTGAGAAGTCTCTACAAAAGGTGTAAAAGCAAAAACGGCCAAAATGGATGACAGAGGAAACTGAAAATTGCCTAAAAACGCGGAGAAGCTAAAGCCAGAGGAGAAATATAGGCAATCGCAGAACTCAACAGAGATTTCCAACGTGCAGCAAGGCAAGACAAGGAGAAGTACGACAATGATGTATGGAAGGAAATAGAAGCAGAAAATATTAGAGGAAGAACAAGACTGGCTTTCATAAAGCTATGAGAGTTAAAGAAAAAATTCTAGCCTCGAATTGGAATGTTACAAGATCCTCAAGAATCTGTGCTGAATGATGCTGAGAAGATCAAGAAAAGGTGGAAAGAATGTACAGAGTTCTGATGTGATAAAGATCAAGTGGACCAACAGCCATTTCAACCTGTACCTTATGATCAGGAACCATTTGTGATGAAAGAAGAAGTTGAAGCAGCATTGAAAGCCTTATCAAAGAACAAAGCACCAGGCATTGATAGCATTCCCATAGAAGTATTGCAGCAATCTGATGCAGCTGTTACCGTACTTACAAGGCTCTGCCAGGAAATTTGGAAGACAACATCATGGCCAACTGACTGAAAAACATCTGTGTTTATACCAATACTAAAGAAAGATGATCCAACTGACTGTGGAAATTATCACACAATCGCTCTGATCCCACATGCCAGCAAGATTCTACTGAAGATTATTCAACAGCGACAATAACCATATGTGGAACAAGAACTACCTGAATTGCAAGCAGGGTTCATGAAAGTGCGAGGAACGAGGATATCATCACAGATGTGAGATGGATCCTTGAAAAGACTAAAGAATACCGAAAGGACGGGTAGTGACCATGTAAATCATCGGTGCTTTTGACCATGTAAATCATGAGAAACTCTGGGCCACATTAGGAAGCATGGGTATACCAGAACACATGATTGTTCTCTTGCACAACCTTTACATTAATCAAGAAGCAACAATTCGAACGGAACAAGGAGAAACAGAATGGTTTAAAATCAACAAAGGTGTATGACAAGGCTGCATACTTTTCCCCTACCTGTTTAATTTATCTGCAGAACAAATCATCAGAGAAGAAGGACTGTATGAAGACAACAGAGATGTGAAGATTGGTGGAAGACTTATCAACAACCTTCGCTATGTTCATGATACCACATAACTGGCTGAAAGTGAAGATGATTTGAAACATTTATTTCTCAAGATCAAGGAACATAGGGGTATGTTTACTAAACTCCGAAATTGTGCGGGGCCGCGGTAGTGTGCCTGTGCCATATAAGAAGTGGGCGGTTCAGGCAGAGAAAAGAAAAAACCGGGAGACAGCGACCGTACTTGTGCGCATCGCGCTAATGTGCGGGGTCCACATTAGCGCGTGGGAAGGCTAAGTGGCACGCTGCTGGGAACAGAAAAGAACAGAGCTGTAGTACAACGGTGAGGACACTGACCAATGGTGCAGGGGTCATGGGTTCAATCCCCCATTGTGCGCAACAAAAGCTGTTGTCTGAGGCAATAACTGTAATGGGTTAAAGTGCTGTAGGAGGCATATTTATTTTGTGCGGCATAAGGCGGCGCACTGTTAATTTTGGGCGACATTAGGCGGTGTGCTGTTAGGTGTGGGCGTCATAAGGCGTAGCACTGTAAATAGTGGGCATTAGGCGGCGCGCTGTTAAGTTTGTGCGGTTTGGGCGGCAGAAGGTGGTGCGCTGCTATGCCATGAAGGCCTAAGGCAGTGCGGCAATGTCCAAACACAGGAATAGAGCCACAGCACAATGGCTAAGACACTGACCAATGGTGCAGGGATCAGGGGTTCAATTCCTCACAGTGCCCAGTGAATAAGGCTGGCTGAGGCATAACATATTATGGGGATGAGTGCTGTAGGGGGTATATTAGTTCTATTTTATTTATCAGTACTAGCAAACTCACTCTCAAAGCGTGTTAACATAAGGCGGCCCATACGGCACATGTTAAAGTTCACTGTCCGCCAAGGCACCCTAGAATGTCCCCTATAGGTCACCATATATGTTGCGTCACAGGATAATGTATAGTGCACCTTATATGGTGCACCTTATCCACATACATATGTTCACATGTAAATAGTTGATCACTGTTCACTGCAATGAACTGTATATTATAATTTAGTTCTTCACGTTGCTTACTCTGTATCCAGGTATTCATTCCTTGTAAACAGTTGAAATATACTGCCTTTATTGTTATATGTAAACCGTCTTGATTCGTAGAAAGACGGTATATAAAAAAATGTTAAATAAATAAATAAATAAAATATGGACGGCAACCATAAGGTGCCCTATAAAGCACCCTCAGCGGCACCTTATGGGTACAGTACGCTGTGGGTATTTTTGCTGGCATCAACATATGTACATTAAATAAAAAAGACTGAGGACAACCCTAGCAAATTACCCCACTGTGGGCTTGAACCCATGACCTCTGGTTTCTCAGGCAGTGACGTAACCATTGGGCTACAGCTCTATAGCTGCTAGCAAGCCCCTGGCTGGCTGCAGAGAGCCTGCATGTCACCACACAGACAGTCTGCTGTGGTAGCCAGGATAGGGTTAGGCCACCCATACCCATGATGCACTGCACATGCAAATCAGCTGTCCACAGATGAACACAAGATGGGGAATGCACCCCAACAGCTCCCCGGCGTGGTAGGGGGAAGTGGCCGTGTGCACCCACACAGCACCTCGGCCTGGTAGGGGGTACTGACCGGGTGTTTTACTGGCACAGAGTAGCTACACACCGTCACATTGTGCGGGTACTGTTCTCACCCTGAGGGTGTGAAGAGGTGCCTAGGACCAGGTCCACAACACCCTCCATAGATGAAAGAGGCCATGCCAGAGCTCCACAGCAGTATTAATCTGTGAGATAGGTAGTTTCTGCATGAAACACCTTGGATATCACTTTCTGTCTTAGTCAGGGGAACCTCTTATCGACACCTAGGTGGGCTATGTACTACCACCCAAGGTTGAAAAAACAGGGTCTCCTATCAACAGATCCACATTCTACCTCCCTGCAATGGTGGCAGTAGAGTGGACCATCAACCCCGGTCCTGCTGGGGAACAGACACCCTACAGGGCAGTCACAGCAGCTCTATACACCTCCACAACACAATATCAGACAGACATTAGGCCTGGATATGCTAAGCTGCACCCCACCACTATCTGATATTCTCCTGCAGCAAGCCTTCAGCCGCTGCACCCTACAAGGCGCTCCATCACGACACAGACCAGCTGAAAACAGTCTGCTAGCTAGTCCTGGTGGAAATGCATGCACCCAGAACTGGGATGGCAGTGCACACCAGCAGATAAGTCAGTGACTGGGCCCCAAAAGGAAACCCATATATATCACATGAGAGAAATACTATATACCACTATGGGGGTGCCTAGACATGCTGTGGTCACTGCACAGTCAGGGTGAGAATGATCCCCCAGCAGGACAGAAAGAGGTCACCCTGTCTGTGTAGGTGGTGGCCGGCCACGACAATGTCCCAAGCAGTGCCCTATGCCCTGTGCAGATGCATCCTGGCCAGCCCACCCTGTCTGAGCTATACCCATGGTACCTTGCTGCTCATTATGCACATTGGCAGGCCAATAATGGCAACAGTGCTGGCAGTGTGGGCTGTGGAAGGTGGTTGCAGCCAACACACACTGTATAGACCAGGGGTGGGCAATCTCGGTCCTGGAGGGCCGCAGACCAGTCAGATTGGCAGGATATCTGTAATGCATATATATCGCATGCTTATTCATTAGGGATATCCCGAAAACCTGACTGGTCTGTGGCCCTCCAGGACCGAGATTGCCCACCCCTGGTATAGACAGACACACACTCCCACGTATGCCAGCATTGTGCTACTATAGAGGAGTTTATCAGCCTTGTCCACCACACCAGTCCTGGGCACAGCACAGGCATGGATATGGTACGCAATACTGTTGGGGGTCACTCCCCAGGGTGGTGACCACTGTCAGAGGCCAGACCTGAAGCACACACCGCAGACATCAGAAAGATTGTTATGATGGAGCTCAAAGAGCAAACTGTGCTTAACGTAGGAATGTCTATCTGCCAGTACTCATAGCAAACGTTTGAGAGCTGTGTACCGTATACCCAGGTGTAGGGTGGCATTGCTAAGGTATGCAGGTGCTAGTATTGGGAGATGCACGCAGGGCCCAATGTCCTGCCTCTCCAGGAGGCATTGGCCAATGGGGCCTGTGGGTGTGGGTGTGTCTGCCCCTGTTGGCTGCTGCTTTACGGCAGAGGTTCCCAACTCCAGTCCTGGTGTGCCTAACACTGTTCGGGTTTTCCTGCTGTCCCTCATGAATATGCATGAGCTACATATACATGCCATGGGCGTGGTGCATAGATATGCAGCACAGGCATTTGTATTAGAGGCAGCATGGAACCTGAATGGTGTGTGGTCCTCCAGGACTGCATTTCGGAGACTCTGCTCTAGGGAATGCCCCTGTTCATGGTGTCTGTGCTCGGTGTGGTAAAAGATAGGCGTATTACCAATGCGTATGCCCTCAGCAATAAAGGTTTGTCCTTACTATCATGGTTTAGTTGTGGGAAAAATATGTGGATGGGATTGGCAGTAGCCCCAGCTGGGCTTTGAACCTGTGACCTTCTGTTCTTGCACACACTGTCTGTGTGCACTGCACCACCGTGTTGCCACAGATTGGCTGAACTCCCTGGGAGGTCCATGACTGTACATCTGACAGGGCCTGTCTGTTGCAGTGGATGGTGCCATCCTGCACATGGCTAGGCCACTGTCTTCTGTGGCTAGCAGCCACTGCCCCTCCACCACCTGTACCCTTCCGCCATCATGCTGGCATGCCCTTATCGTAGTAAAGCCATATGACCTGATTGAGTTGTGGCACTCCAGGCCTGCATTTGGGGGACTCGGCTGTAGGTAATGCCCATTGTTATGGTGTGTGAGCGGTGTAGGGTAAAATATGGGTGTTTGCAACATGCTTATGTTCTCTGCAATAAAGGAGTGTCTTTACTATCTCTGTTTAGTGGTGGGTAAAATATGGGGACAGGGCTGGCAGGTGCCCCAGCTGGGATTTGAACCTGTGATTCTCTGGTACTAGAGATAGTGGCTCTGTCCGCTGCACCACACTGTGGCCACAGAGACAGTGCAGTCCCTGGAGATAGGAAACCTGGCAAGAAGGAGTCGGAAGCCATGCTCTGCACATTTTTACTGTGGGCTCGTTCACCTTGTCTGGGGACAAAAGTGCAAATACACCACGAAAATGCCTGCAAAAAAAGGGGGGAAAAAGATAGCCAAGCTGTACAACAGTGATATTAATGGGCAACCATACAAAAAACTCCAAGGACAGCTCCAATAGCAAGAAATGATTTTTGGAAGGGTCTCCACTCCGTAGACCCTTCCAAAATTCATTTCTAATTTTATGGAGCTTTCCAGGGAGTGTTTTTTGTTGTTGCCCATTAATATCACTGTTGCCCAGCTGAAGTACTATTTTTAATATTTTTGTTGTGGTCATTTTCGCTTTTTATTTGCACTTTTGTTCTATGCACATGTATCACACTGCTCACGTTTTGTAGGTTTCCCCGGTTTTCCTGTACATTGCTGACGGAAATGGTTTCTCTTCCCTTTAAATGCCCTCTACCGCGAGTGTTTCACTCGCGGTATTTTTTACTTGTATATTCGGCCCCGTAAATGTGCGAGGAGCCTCTCCCCTCCCCTTCCCCGCCCATTGCAGCCGTCTCTCCGCCCCTCGGGAGCCTTCCTCCGCCCTCCGTTAGCCTTTCCACGTCTCTATCGGACATTTGCGGGCCCGTACTTGTGCGGAGCCCGTTAGTGTGCCGCGCACGTGTGCGGGGGTTCATCGCACGTGTGCGGGGCGCTTAAGAGCACTTAAGTGCTGCTTTTAGTGCGCTATTGTGCGGCGCGCAATTGTGCGGTTTTTAGTAAAATGCCCCATAGTCTTAAAATGGGCCTGCACCTTAATGTAAAGAAGACAAAGATCATGACAACTGGCAACATCAACAAGTTCATCATTGATGGAGAAGAAACAGAAATAGTGGACAACTTTAACTTACATGGATCAACTATTATTAAAGAAGCAACAAGCAGTCAATAAATCCGATGACACATTGCTCTTGATGAAGGACCTAGACAAGATTCTCAAGAACAGAGATGTCTCTCTCCATACAAAGATTTGACTTGTTCAAGCTACGGAATTTTCGTATGGATGTGAAAGTTGGACAGTGAAAAAGATAGACAGGAAGAAAATTGGTGCCTTTGAATTATGGTGCTGGCGATGAAAACTGTGTATCCCATGGACTGCCCAAAGAACAAACCAGTCAGTGCTAGAGGAAATCAAACCTAAGCTTCCTTTAGAGGCTCAAATGTCAAGACGTTGACTTTTATACTTTGGACACATCATGCGAAGAGAGAGATCATTACAGAAAGACATCATGCTTGGCAAGGTAGAAGGTCAACGCAAAAGAGGAAGGCCAGTAATGAGATGGATCGATACAATAACAGCAGCTATGGGTGCCAGTCTATCAACAATAAGCTGTCTAACTGAAGACCAAACACAATTTAGGACAAATATCCAGAGGGTCGCCATGAATCAACACCGACTCAACGGCACTTAACAACAACAGGGCAAGGGGTGGAGCAGGGACAGAGCACATACACAACATGTGGCAGGTTTTTCTCTTACAAAAGGTTGGCAACCCTGTAATGGAGAGGTCAGTTTTCAGCCTTCCCACACTTCAGACTCATGGATCTGCAGGCCTGAAAACCACTTTACTGAGGGAAACTGCCCATGATGTTTTTCTTTGAAAATCCATGACAGCAGGTGCTAGGATCCATATTTTGCAAGTGCCAGTTCTGGAGGTAAAAGCCATAAAAAGCAGCTGTAGGAATTTCAAAAAAAAAAATCCACATGCTTGGGCAAGTCACTTAACCCTCCATTGCTTCAGACAAGAAAAATACCTATTATAGCTGATCATAACTTGCCTTGTACTAGAGAGAAAAGGCGTGAGCTAAATCCTTTTCACTATCGACAGCATGCACGCTTTTTCCTGCAGAGGCTTGGGGCAAGTTTTACAATGGCTTTCAAAGCAAGAAAGGTGACATTTTACTTACCTGATAATGTCCTTTCCTTGAGTTCTTCTAGACCATTTCAGACAAGTGGGCAGAGTTCCCCTATCAGCAGATTGGTGGAGACAAAGACCAATGAAAAGCCCAGGTTTCTTTTTTTCCAAGTGTATTTCCAAATTATAAGCCATAACAGTTCATTAATACTATCACAAGCAATAGAACATAACACTTGCCTTTATAGTACTACAAATAAGCGATGACTAACTTAGAAATAGGAATACTCATTGTGGACAGAGTAGACAGTCTAAAAGGACCACAAGTACTTTCTCCATCTCAATAGGCAGTAAGGAGGAATCTTCCAAGATCCACTCTACCCCATATTATAGTAATGAAGTAGCATGATAAATGCTGAAATCCAGGAAGCCAACCCCCCTCCCCCCCACACACACACTTCTTTTCCTAGGCAATTTTAAAGCTGACAAAGCTATACGTGGTCTTTTATTTTTGCATAGAAAGGAGGTGAGAATCCTGTCCAATTGAACATAGAAACTGGGCCGAGAGAACCCGGGTAACATACCCAGCTTATAAACTATACTAAGGCGTTTCATCATCTTTATTGTGTCCAGTCTCACCCATCAAAAAATTTGGAGAGGGGACCAGTGCTGCAATATGTTCTTCACCTCTGTCAGCATATTAGTATAATTACATTTAAAAGTGTCTTTTGCATAGGGAAAAAATTGCATTCCCAAATATTTAAGTCCTTGAGTTGCTCATTGAAAGAGGAAATTTTTCATGCCATCCTGCATGACAAGGCCATTGACAGGGAAGAGCTCACTTTTGTCCCAGTTAACCTTAAACCATGAAAACTTTGAAAACTGATCAACACAGTTTAGAAGGCATCTTATGGAAGATTCAGTGTTGGAAAGAAATAACAAAATGTCATTGGCATATACAGCAAAGCTTCCAACAGTGATCCTCAGCTGTTATGCCAGTGATATCATTTTGTTTTGAAGTTTTGATCAATAACAGTTCCAGTGTTAAGCTGAATGATAGAGAGGAAAGAGGGTAGCCCTGTCTAGTTCCTGTTTTCAAACAAACGGCTACAGAAGGGATTCCATTAACAATGAAGCATAACTGAGATTCACCATAAAGCACTTTAATCTACCCGATGAAAGCGGCTCCACAGCCAAACCAATCTAAAACTCTGAAGAGATATAGCCATTCAACTCGATCAAAGGCTTTTTCAGCATCCAAAGATAGGACAACCAGTTAGAGCCTAGTATCAGCACAGAGCTTTTAGTTTAAATTTAAAACTTAGCAGAGAGCTTTTAATTTACGTTTAAAACAGTCAGAGCCCAATAAAAGCAGAGAACTCTCAATTTAAATGAAATAAGAGTATAGCTTAGTATAGAAGTTAGAATAGGATAAATATTATTTGAGCAGAAATAACTAAATTGCTTCTAGAGACATTTACAAAGAGGTCTTCCAATTAGGAAGCAAGAGATCTGTGAATTTGTTTTATATAGTTGTTAAAGCCAAGTGATAGAAGAAAGGAGCAATTTGAAAGGCTCCCTCTATCAAACCAAGAGCTGTGTGAATCACCCAGAAAACTGTAAACAGATTACCTTAGAAGCACAGGTCTGGGGACATGTATAGCAAGCCTGCCTTTACTGTTAATTCCCTCCCACCTACACCGATTCACACCCATCACAGGCATAATCTTAGCTTTATAGGTTCTTAGACCTATTAAAAGGGGTGAGGTGGTCAAATTCACTTTCAGGTTCAGCTGGTTATCCTCACCAGGAATAGATTAATTAAGGCCCTGAAATTAAGTTGCCATGGAGAAGAGAAGTCACGTGAAAAGAGAGCTTCACCTTGGTGTAGCAAGAAGTGATCCTGTAGCTAGGACCTGTCCAACAGGAGATATAAAACCCTCTCACACTGAGATTTCTCTAGGGCCATGTCCCCATGAGGGAAAGGTTAGGACAGCAGATATAGATGGCAATTTGATCATTAGGCATATAGATAGTTGGATGGCTGGTAGACGTAAGGATAGCCTGGTAACATGCCTGCCTGCTGCAAAGGTAGAAGACCTCATGCGCCATCTGGACAAGGTTTTAAATAATGCTGAAGAGGAGTCTGCTCTTGGTACTTGTTGGTACCAATGACATAGAAAAGTGTGGGAGGGAGGTTCTGGAGACTGAATTTAGGCTTTTAGGCTATTTTTTTTTTAGTGCCATCAAGTCAGTGTTAACTCCTAGCGACCCAGCTACTTCTGGGTTTTCTTGGCAATGTATCACTGGAAGTAGATTGCCAGCCTTTTCTTCTGAGGCAACAGAGAGTAAAGTGACTTGCCCAAGGTCACAAGGTGTGCCAGTGGCACTTGAACCCTTGATTTTCTGGGTTCTAGGCAGTTGCTCTAACCATTAGGCTACTCCTCCACTCCAGGCTTTTAGGTAGGAAGTTGAAATCCAGAACTTCCAGGGTAGCATTCTCTGAAATGCTTCCCATTCTATGCGCAGGACCCAAAAGGCAGGTAGAGGTCTGGAGTCTCAATGCGTGGATGAGATGATGGTGCAAAGAAGAGGATTTTGGATTTGTTAAGAACTGGGCAACATTCTGGGGAAGGGAGGATCTTTTCCAAAAGAATGGGTTCCACCTTAACTGGAATGGAATTAGGCTGCTGGCATTAACCTTTAAAAAGGAGATAGAGCATCTTTCAAACTAGATAATAGGGGAAAGCTGACAGTCACCCAAGAGCGCATGGTTGAGGTCCACGTTGAGCCGGAAGGAACCATCCTTCTTGGCACCACAGAATAGATGGAGTATCTGTCTTGTCCCACTCACTTGGGGGGATAGGCACCACTGGCTTCAGGTGAAGCAAATTTTCCAAGGTGGTCTGCACCATGGCCCCTTTGATCGCAGACCCACAGGGGGAGTGATGAAGGCATCAGGAATGAGCTCCTTGCATTCCAGGATATAGTCAAATTGAATGGTGTCTAGCACCCAGTGATCCTTGGTAACCTGAACCCATTCCAGAAAGAACAGGTGGAGCCTGCCACCCACCAGAGGTACTAGAGAGTAGGCCCCCAAAACTTCATTGCATGGCCCAGGAGGCTCCTCCTCTGAAAGAAGTCACATTCTGGGTTTATGTACTCCACAAAGGGATTGAGAATAAGCCCAAGGCCCTGAAGCAGAGAGGAAAAAAGGCTTTCCAGGTCGGTAGTGACGATAGTCCCGAGACCCATAGGGAATCTGGGAAGTGCGCCCTTGGGGGTCCGGTAGACGCTGACAGGAAAGGGGCACTCACTTCACAGTCCCCATGGACCAGTCTTCTGGGAGGTTGTAAGATTTTTCTTGCCTTGGACCTTCATCAGTTTCTCCAAATCCATTCCAAACAGGAGCTTCTCCTTAAAGGCCAGTTGAACCAACCGCGCTTTGGAAGATATGTCTGCCACCCAATGAAGAGCCAAATCCAATGCCATGATAGAGTATTCATGGCACCATCCCTAGCTGCCAGGCATACCAGGTCATACATTGAATCAGAAAGGAAGGCAGTAGCCAACTCCAGAAGAAACTGAATCCACTGAAGCTGGGCTTGAGAAGTCAAGCTGGTACAAACCCCCAGCTGCAGAATAGCCACCAACATGGCAAACTGACTCTTCAGCAAGGCATCAACCTTGTGGTCTAGGACATCCTTTAAGGCTAATCCACCTTCCATGGGAATGGTGATCCATCTGGTAACGACCGTGACCTGAGCATCCACTTTGGGAATGCTAAACTACTCAATGAGTTCCCACTCGGGGACAGCATAGATCTTCTAATAGACAACCCTTTAGGGAGAGAGTTGGGCGAATCCCATTTGGACCGGATCATATCTTTGATCACCTCTGGGAATGGGAAGACAGTAATGGACTTCCACACCCCCTGAAGAAGTGGGTGTACTTTTGGCTCCTGCTCCATGCCAGAGCAATCTGCTATGTTCAAGGTGGATGAGATCTTGGAAATCAAAACTGCCAGTTCCTCCTTCCAGAACAGATGGATGATGCTGGATTCTTCATAATCTTCTGAAGGTGATAGGAGGCCCTTCTCCACGTCAGAGCCCAACACTAATTCATCAGTGTCCAAGGCATAATCAAAATCTCGGACAGCTCTTAAATGTTCCTCATCTTCAGAGAGTGTCCCATACTGGGGAGGCTTAGCCAAAGGCAAACAAGCAGGGCTCCAGCATCCAGCCTGTCTGGTATGAGACTGTGTCTGGGGGCATCCAGAAGCCACAGGTTCTAAATTTCCATGCCAGAAAGACCAGGCCTGTTGCAAAAAGGAAAAAACTTTTGGCGAGGACAGTCTGGACTTCGGTAGCTCTCTTTTTGGAAATGGCTCCCCAACACCCTAGAGGGTATAGCCACCACCAACCCCCCCTAGAGGATGAAAAGTGGCTCACAGCACAGTCACTGGCACCTTCAGTCAACTGAACATCTTTATCCTTAGTACCATCCTGCACCTCTTGCCCTGAGGCAGGAAAGGGCAGACTAACTGTGTCCCCCAGCTGAGAGGGGGAAGATATGCTCTTCAGGGGCGACTCCAAAGCTGCCATACAGGAAAGGATGAGGCTTCTCTTTTCTTGCCACAGGTCATGGAATGCTTCCTGGAAAAAGACATAGAGAGTTAGGGTAAGTATCACAGCGAGTGTGTTAACGCTGAATTCACCCACAAGCATGCATTAACTGCGCTTTTACAAAACATGTGTTAAAGGCACTACGGAAGTAACGTGCGTTGGAGCTACTCCGGGGGAAAGTGTGTTAGGACCGTGCAATCCACAGGCACACAATGAGCAAAAATGTTACTAACTGGTGCAGAAAACAATGAGAAAGCCCCAAACAGCCCCAACGGTATTTAGCAGTCCACCCCAAATTGTCTCTCTTAGAGACGAAAGCAGAAGCCCCAAACAAGGACAATTATAAGGTCAAGCTTTGGTACTCACCCATGTGAGCCTGGTCAGAGGATCATGCCGGGTTCAGCTCTACTGCCCTGAAACTGCTTCACTGGCTGGGTTTAGAATTCAGCATCTCTGTGTGAAAGACGGCTGGCAGGCAGATCCCTTTGAGAGCCTTCTGCAATCTTTGGGAGAGAGCTGGGGGGGGATAGAGGAGGAGGGAGGGGCGCTGAGGTTGTATGAGGCTGCTGCAAACTTCCAGATCCTGCCAAATCCTTCCAATTGTGGCTTCTCAACAGGCCGTTGTCATGATAAAGGCACGGAGCTGAACCAATTTCTTCTCCTATGGCTAGCAAAGAGACTGCAGTCTAGTGGTACCTCCCACATCATGCACTAGTGAGAGAGTCACCCCTTTAGGGCTTGAGGTGGTCATTCATGAGTGTTCAATCAATCTATTTTTCTCTCAATCTTCAGATTTTCTAGAGAGGGGAAAATTCAACCACCATCTGCTGGAGACAAAGAAATACTGAAGAGACCTCTGGTAGCTGAAGCTGACAGAGGCAGGGAGTGATATCATTGAAACCTGGACTTTTCATTGGCCTTTGTCTCTACCAATCTGCTGGTAGGGAAACACAACCCACTTGTCTGGATTGGTCTAGCAGGTTGTTATGGGAACACCCATTTACAATCAAAAATCACTTTGAAAATGTCCCCTGAATAGGGTTGCCAACTGGCCGGTTTTCAGCCGGCCTGGCCGGTTTTTCCATGGCCAGGCCGGCTGCCGGCGCAGAGGTAAAACCGGCCCTTGAAAAGCCGGTTTTTTGCTCTGGCCGCAAGATCGGGAGCGGCCAGAGCAAAAAACCCGGCTTTTCTCCCAACCCGGAGGGCTTCAGAGGGAGCCGGGGAAGCCCGCGCGAGGCCCCGGCTCCACAGGAACAGCCGCCAGCGTGAAGGAAAAGGCTCTTCACGCTGGCGACTGTACAGAGGGAGCCGGGGCCTCGCGCGGGCTTCCCCGGCTCCCTCTAAAGCCTCAGACAGCCGCGGTTTTGTGGGGGGAAGGACAAGGACTGCCTGGGCTGTGAGGGGGGGGAGGGGACTTGGACTGGAAAAGGGCTAGGAGGGGGGAATTGGACTGGAAATGGGTTGTGATGGGGGGGGGGGGACCTGGACCGGAAAAGGGCTATGCGGGGGGGGGGGACTTGAACTGGAAAAAAGGGCTGTGATGGGGGGGGGGGGGGACCTGGACTGTAAAAGGGCTATGGGGGGAAGGGGACATGGACTGGAAATGGGTTTTGAATGGGAGGGGGACCTGGACTGGAAAAGGGCTGGGGGGGGGGACATGGACTGGGAAATGGGTGGTGATGGTGAGGGGGACCTGGACTGGAAAAGGGCTATGTGGGGGGGGGACATGGACTGGAAATGGGTTTTGATGGGGAGGGGGACCTGGACTGGAAAAGGGCTATGGGGGGGGGGAACATGGACTGGAAATGGGTTGTGATGGGGAGGGGGACCTGGACTGGAAAAGGGCTATGGGGGGGGGGGAACCTGGACTGGAAATGGGCTATGGTGGAGGGAGGGGGAACTTGGACTGGAAATAGGCTGTGATTAGGGGGGCTAGGACGGCAAATGGACTGTGATGGTGGGGGGGTTAGGACTGCAAATGGGCTGTGATGGTGCGGGGGGACTCGGACTGCAAATGGGATGTGATGGGGGGGGGCCTAGGACTGGAAATAGGCTGTGATGTGGGACTTGGATTGGAAATGGGCTGTGATTGGGGGGGGGGCTAGGACTGGAAATGGTCTGTGATGTGAGGGCTAGCACTGGAAATGGGCTGATGAAGAGCTGGAATAGGACTGGAAATGGGCTGATGTGGGGCATGGGAGAATGGGATTAGAAGGGAGTGGATGCTGGGTGGGTCTAGAACTATAAGGGAACTGATTTTGGGGGAGGACTAGAATAGATGGGGAATGAGAATGAAGAGGGGAAAAAATATTTTGTGTGGAAGAAAAAAGTCTATGATGGGCTTGGTATTGGGAGAGTAAGAGGGGCTTGAGAATGAAAGGGTGAAATTTAAATGGATGATAAAGGAATAAGGAAAGAATTGGGGGAAATAGCAAAAGGGAAACAATCAGTATGTTAAAGCAGAAATAGAGAGAGAATGGAAAACATCTAAAAGAGAAGAAAGGACAAATGGATAGCTCGCAGAAGACACGAAGAAACCAGAAGAAAGTGACTGGAGCAATTGCAACTGAAAAATAAAATGCCCAAACAGAAGGTAGAAAAATACTTTTTATTTTGAATTTATTAGCTGGAATATGTCTGGTCTGGGAAGTGTGTATTGATAACATCTTTGCGTTTTTGTTTAGTGCAAGAGGAAATTACTTTATAGTTTTATTTCTCCAGTGTTGTACATTTCATGTTTGGATTTTGGGGTTCCCAGTTTAATTATTATCTGACCAAGGAAGTTAGCCTACACGTATCCTCGGTAATTTTTGTGGGTGGGGCTGGGGGCGGGGCAGGGGTGGGACTAGGGGCAGAGAATGGGTGGAGCATGGCGAGCCACAGGTGTCGGGTTTTTCTCAGTGAAAACGTTGGTAACCCTACCCCTGAAATGTGCACTAAACCTTCCTCCCCCTACCAAAATACTAATTTATGCCATAGGCCTCATTGTGTATTAATGCTGGATAGTATTATATGTGAGAAGAACAGGGACTGGGATTTTCAGTGAGTGAATACTATGTTTTCCCTTTTTTCTCAGGACTCTCTCTGATGTGTGATCACTGCTTAAATTTAGACAGTGCTGCATGTTCAAGTGCTTCTGCAGCCTGTAATGAAGGAGAAGTGTGTGTTACAAAGATAGAAAATAACACAGTGGGTGAGTTGAATTTCTTCCAGGGAAACAGGATGACTCTATGATTCATTGGTTGTTCTGTTTCTAACTGGGCTCCTGTAGTGGATTGTATCAAAATACCAGCCTGGGGGATTTATTTTCTTGACGGCCCATCTCCTGAATTCAAGAAGGCCTGGAGGCAAACACTGAACATCTCTAAAGGGAAAAAGGAACTATAGTAGTTCATATGGCAGGGCAGACTAGATAGGCCATATCGTCTTTTTCTGCCTCATGTTTCTATATTTAGCTCACTGATAGCAGAAGGATCCCCATGGCCCGACCTGCAGCAAATAAAAAACATAAGCACCGAGGCTCTCAGTTGCTGCAGGGCTCAAGGCTCCTCAGCATTCTTGCCCTGTCCTTCAGCATAGCTTTTCTGTACTAATAGGAAGTCTGTGATCAAGAAGGGAGCAGCAGCACAGTAGGGGCTTGAACCCTGCAGCTCTTCAGAGTCTCTGTGTTTGTTTTTTTATTTTTCTTTGGCAGCAGCAAGCAGGGCCCGACTCCTGGCAACACTCGGCCCACCAAAGCATGCCCAAATGCCTGATAAAGCAATCCACGCCCAAGTATCCTAAAATGTGTGACTTTTCTATATCCACTTAAACATCCAAAAATGAAATCCTGACCTCTTTTCTCTAGTTACACATGAGAAATTGTAACGTCATCTTGTTCATTCACCTAGTATAATCTCTTATAAATTTCTCTTCTTCCCCTAGAAAATGATGTACGTCTTTCAATTTTCAAAGGGTGTCTAAAGTATGACCCCAGGCTCTGTGAGGTCCCTGTCCATTTCAGTGGTGGGGGATTCAACTATAACCTGTACACTGAGTGTTGCAAGGAAGACAACTGTAACAGTGGAAGTGTCACTGGTAGGTCTCTGTATTTGCTTATTACTCTATATACTATCACACAGATTACAGGGATATTGTGGCTTTTGCCTGGGGGGCTTTACCACCTTCTTCCAGCAGAATGAGGAACACTGCAGAGTCAGGGAATGAGCCACTGAAGTATGAGGACAATTTACATGCGTAAGAACATAAGAAATGCCATAATGAGTCAGACCAAAGTCCATCAAGCCCAGTAGCCTGTTTCCAGCAGTGGCCAATCCAGGTCACAAGTACCTGTCAGGCTCCCAAAAATGTACACAGGTTCCACAATGCTTGTCCCGGGGTAAGCAGTGGGTCTCCCAGGTCCTCTTTAATAATGGCTTATGGACCTTTCCTCCAGGAACTTGTCCAAACCTTTTTTAAACCCAGCTACACTAACAGCTTTTACTATATCCTCCAGTAATAAATTCCAGAGTTTGATTACTCGTTGAGTGAAAAAATATTTTCTTCCATTAGTCTTAAATGTGCTACATTGTAGCTTCATTGCGTGTCGCCTAGTCTCTCTACTTTTTGATGGCATAAAGAAGAAATTAGTCCTTACCTGCTAATTGTCTTTCCTTGAGTTCTCTCCGGGCCAGTCCAGGAACAGTAGGGTTGTCAATCCCATTCAGCAGCTGAGGACTGAAAATTGAAAAGTTCTTTCTGACAGGCCATCCAACTCCCCCTGATGTCAGCTACTCAGTCTACTTTTTGTCCAAGCAGCTCACAAACTCTAGAACATACTGTCTGATAAACCATGAAAAACAACAAACGTTAACCTAACTCCCGAACTATGTACGGATACCTCCGTGCTGTATGTTATTCTAGCTTCGCATTCCTCTTTTTGTTTGTTTGTTTTTTTACGTCGTTCCTTCGCAACGAGGAACGTGAATGCACCCCATCCAGCAAACCTGGACTCTATCGCATTGACTGCCATTACTGCACTCCATGTACCACCACCCACCGAAGAACTACCAGCCATCAGTGTGCTCCTGGCCTCAGTTCGCCTCAACCGTGGGTGGGTCCTGGACTGGCCCGGAGAGAACTCAAGGAAAGACAATTAGCAGGTAAGGACTAATTTCTTCTTCCTCTTCGTCTCTCTGGGCCAGTCCAGGAACAGTAGGGAAGTACCAAAGCAATTCCTATACATGGGAGGGTCCTGCGAGCCCAGCCACAATTGCTGCAGCCCCTACTCTTGCATCGTCTCTTGTGTGTACATCCAAATGATAATGCTTAGCAAAAGTGTGAAGGGAAGACCACGTCGCTGCCCTACAAATATCCACAGGCGGAACTAATGCCAACTTCGCCCACGAAGCCGCTAACCCCCAGGTAGAATGAGCCTTGAGGTTCCTGGGAGGCGGCTTAACTCTAATCTCGTACGCCGACGCTATCGCCCGTTTCACCCACCGAGCAATAGATGAATTAGATGCCGCTTGCCCTTTACGCAGACCTCCAAAGAGCACGAACAGCCTATCCGATCTCCGAAACGGTTCCGTCCTCCTAAGGTACTTGCAAAGCACCCGTCCCATATCCAAGTTCCGCAACGGCCTAGCTGTCTCACCTCCTTCCCGGCTCGAAAAGGTTGGTAGAGAAACCGGCTGGTTCACATGAAACTCAGACACTACTTTAGGGAGGAAGGACGGAACTGGTCTCAAAACCACTTTCTCTGCCGAGAACTGAAGAAACGGTCTCCTACATGAGAGAGCTTGTAGATCCGAGATCCTACGTGCCGAACATAAGGCTACTAGGAAGGCCATCTTCCAAGAGAGATGTTGTAAACTAACTGCATTTCCCGCCTCAAAAGGAGGCTGTGTCAAGGCCTCCAAGCCAAGACTAAGTTCAAATCCCAAGCAGGCATCACCGGACTTACTGGGGGTCTGATATTCCGCGCCGCCCTTAGGAAGCGATGCACATCCGGATGCAATGACAACACAGTGCCCTGCACTTTGCCCCTGTAGCATGCTAGTGCCGCTAGCTGGACTTTGAGCGTATTGAGCCCTAGACCTTTCTCTAGCCCACCTTGCAGGAAAGCCAGGATAGCTGGAAGGGCCGAGGAAAAAGGACACAACCCCCGCTCTGTGCACCAAGCTTCAAAAATTCACCACACTCGAACATAAGCCAGGGAAGTTGATCTCCGCCTTGACTTTAACAAAGTAGCGATCACGGCTGACGAATATCCCCGATGCTGTAAGCGCTCCCTCTCAATAGCCAAGCCATAAGCAAGAACCGATCCACTTGCGGCATTAACACCGGACCCTGATATAAGAGATTGATTCGCTTGGGCAGCCGCCATGGGCAATCCACCAGCAGTCTCACCAGATCCACATACCATGGTCTCCTTGGCCAATCCGGAGCTATGAGAATCACGGTACCCTCGTGACGTGCAATCTTCTGAACAACTCTGCCGATCATCAGCCATGGCGGGAAAACATAAAGCAAGACGTTCCTCGGCCTTCCGACATATGCTCCCTGCATCTGCTGTAAAACCATGTCGCCTTGGCATTGGAGAAGGTCGCCATCAGGTCCATGACTGGTTGACCCCAACGTACCGTGATGTCATGAAAGACCGCTGCATTTAGCTCCCATTCCCCGGGATCTAAGGTATGGCGACTGAGATAGTCGGCCTGAACATTGTCCTTTCCTGCCACGTGCGCCGCCGAAAGGGCTAGCAGATGGTTCTCCGCCCATAGCAGCAAAAGCTGACTCTCCTCCAACAAGGCAGCACTGCCCGTGCCCCCTTGTCGATTGATATACGAAACTGTTACCAGATTGTTGGAGAAAACGCGAACTGCTCTGCCCACAACGAGCTCCTCGAACTCCAGCAGCGCCCACCGCACCGCTCGGAGTTCCAATAGATTGATTGGCCAACCGCTCTCTTCTGTTCCTGGTGCCACCTGTGCTTGACAGGGAGCTCCCCAACTGACAAGACTGGCCTCTGTAGTGACCAATATCCAATATGGCTCTTTCAGGGGAACTCCTGCCTGAAGATGCTCCGGGTTCAGCCACCAATGAAGAGTGGAGACCACATCCTCTGGACACGGCAATCTGCGGTATAGGGAATGGAGCTGAGGGGACCATCTGGACAGTAGGGCCCGCTGTAGAGGTCTCATATGAGTCCTGGCCCATGGAGCCAGATCCAAGGCAGCCGCCATGGACCCTAGCAGCTGTAAATACCTCCATGCCGTTGGAGCCTTCAACCTTAAGAATGCCCACACTTGCCATAGAATCTTGTGAACCCGCTCCTCGGGAAGGAATATGGAACCTATCTGAGTGTCGAATAAAGCCCCTAAGTAAGTAAGACGTCTTGTCTGCAATAACCGACTCTTTGCCCGATTGATTACCCAACCTAGGCTTTCCAGAACCTGCACCACCTGAGCAGTCGAGACGACTGATTCCGCCTGAGATGGAGCTCGTATTAACCAATCGTCGAAGTAAAGGTGAACGTGAATCCCCTCCTCCCGCAATGCCACTGCCACGACCACCATTACTTTCGTGAAGGTCCGAGGCACCGTGGTCAATCCGAACGGTAACGCCCGGAATTGAAAATGACCCATTGGCATGGCAAAACGCAAAAACTTGTGATGCTCGGCTCGGATGGGAATGTGAAGGTACGCCTCCGTGAGGTCTATTGACAATAGCACCTCACCAGGTTACACTGCTCGAATCATCGATCGCAGTGTCTCCATTCGAAAGTGAGGCACCCGCAAACACCGATTGACATGCTTGAGATCTAGGATGAGCCGAAAAGAACCCTCTTTCTTGGGGACCACGAAATAAATCGAGTACCGACCTAAGCCGCACTGGTCTGGCAGCATGGGCACAACAGCCTTGAGCCGCAATAACCGCTGAAGCGTCTCTCTTACTGCATTCCTCTTTGCTTGAGACCCACACGGAGACCTCACGAAGGAGTCTGGCAGAGGCTGAGCAAACTCCAATGCATAACCTTCATGGATGATCTTTAGCACCCAACAGTCCGTGGTTATGGAGGTCCAGATGAAGAGAAACTCCTGCAACCAGCCCCTCACTGGAATCTCCGCCTGGCTTCTTGGAGGCATTCTGCTGAGAATGCAAGTATCCTCTGCTAAATCCTCTAGCCCCCCGAAAGGGCTGACCTCTAGCTCCAAAATGACCTCTCTGATAAGGAGCAAAACGTGGTCCTCGAAACCTGCGAGCATCTCTGGCTTGACCTCTGAGCTGAGTTCCAGGCCTCGGCACCTTAAGACGATCTTCCGGTAGCCGACCCCCTTTGGAATCTCCTAGATCTTTCACAATCTTTTCCAGGGCTTCCCCAAAAAGCAGCTTGCCTTTATAGGGCAGTTTACTGAGCCAAGTCTTACAAGATGCATCCGCTGCCCAATTCCTCAGCCAGAAAAATCTGCGAGCGGCTATGACTGATTCCATGGACTTTGTGGAAATCCTAACCAAGTCATAGAAAGCGTCTGCCAGGTAAGCCGCCGCCAACTCCAGCTTTGCTCTTTCGGCCACCGAGCTCCCCTCCTTGTCAACACCAGACTCCCTTTGGAGCCAGCGGATGGAAGCCCGTGACACATACGCTCCGCAAATGGAAGCTTGTAGCGAAAGTGCACATGAATCAAAAACTTGCTTCAAAAGGGTCTCCAACTTACGATCTTGAAGATCCTTGAGAGCAGTGCCACCTTCCACCGGAATGGTCGTCTTCTTCGTCACCGCAGAGACTAAAGCATCTACTTTGGGCATATGCAACAAGTCTTTCTCCTCTTGCGGTACCAGGTATAGACGCCCCATAGCCCGGCTACTGCGCAAAGAAGCCTCGGGACATTCCCACTCAGACTCAATCATTTGTTTAATCACACTATGGACTGGAAAACACCGTTGCTCCACTTTAAAACCCTGTAATAAGGGATCTTCTATTGGCTCCTGCGGCACCGCTGGTGTGACGATATTAAGCGTTGCTAGTGACTGCACAATCAGGGCTCCCAGCTATTCCTTGCAAAATACCCTAAAAATATTAGGGTCATCGCCTGGTGCTATTTCCCCTTCTTCCAGTTCCCCTGACCAGGAATCTAAATCCGCCTCTGAGATGATCTCTCCTTCCTCCCCTAATTGAGGCGCAGAGAGTGGAAACCCAAGGAAATCAGCCGTATTCCCTGGAAGTTTAACCATTTTAGAGGTTCCCTCACCTGGATATGGCCCATGAACTACCATCTGTGGCGCTGCCAAGCTGGTGAGGGGAACTGAAGGCGCTCTTAAGTTAGCGATGGAAACTGAAGCGCTGCCAGACTGCTCCATCTTTAAAACGTATGCTCTATGTAGTGCCAAAATAAAATCCAACGAAAATAAGGACTCCACGTTGTCTGTAACTTTGGCCAACAGTCCCTTAGTCCCCACCTCAGCAGAGGAGGGCTTTTTGGACTTTGCTTTCTTTTTCTCCGGTCTGCTTTGAGGCACGGGAGAAAGCGCCGCTGGAGACAAAATGGATGCCGTTCCCGCCTTTATCTGCTTGCTGTTAGAGCCTTCCCCGACATCTCCCGATGGCGAAACAGCCTCCACTAGGCCCCCAAACACTCTCTCCAACGTACAGCTGCTGCAAACACAAGACCTACATACCCCCGGTCCGGCCAGCCCTCGGCGGTTCCCACACTGAATGCAACCCGCCGACGCTGATAACATGCGCTCCCGCTGCCAGACGGCCTGCGATGGCTGAAAGAAAAACAGAGCGCATCGGAAGCCCGCTTGGCTCCCCAGTGCCCAGCAACACTCACCGCGCCTATCACAGAATCGCCGTTACACAAACTACTCACTTGAACGACAGCCCTCCAACTTCCCGCTGCTAGCGGGACACGGAGTAACAGTAAGACCGGCAGAGGGAAGAAAAAACTGGGGCTCCCAGCTTCTCCCTTTAGCTTTGTAGAGAAGTTTCTTTTGCGGTGAGCAGGCTCTGCCCTCGACTGCAGGCAGTCTTGTCAGAAAGAAACCATCCCCCTTTTTTTTTTTTTTTTTAAATTTTGAAGTGCCCAAACTGGTCAGGTAAGGATGCTCTGCTAGAACACCTGAACCCCCAGATTTTAAAAACTTCTATCTGCTGATTCCTTTTAGTCTCTCCGGGAGCCTGTCAGCCTAAACGTCCTGTTCAGCTGCTGAGGACTGAAAGACTGAGTAGCTGATGTCAGGGGGAGTTGGATGGCCTGTCAGAAAGAACTTTTCAGTTTTCAGTCCTCAGCTGCTGAATGGGATTGACAACCTTACTATTCCTGGACTGGCCCGGAGAGACGAAGAGAAACAATGGATCTATGTTTACCTGATCCACTCCGTTCATTAATTTATAGACCTCCATCATATCTCCTCTCAGCCGTCTCTTTTCCACTTTGAAGAACCATAACCGTTTAAGTCTTTCCTCATATTTATTTTTTATTTTTTTATTTAGCTTGGCTTATATACCGCTTTTCACTGGCTCATAGGGGTATCCTTCCATCCCCTTTACCATTGGCTCTTATCTGTACTTTTCTAATTCCGATATATCCTTTTTAAGATATGGTGACCAAAACTGCACACAATATTCAAGTTGTAGTCACACTATGGAATAATACTGAGGCATTATAATATCCTTGGTTTGGCATAATTGCAAAAAGTAGGAACAATCATTTACACCAGTTCCTGGACTGGTGTAAGCGATCACACCATAACATACGCACGTGGTTTCGCACTTACACTCTATTTTATAAAATCAAGTATCTGCATATTTGACTTTATAATACAAGTGCAAAGTATGTGCATAAAAATGCACATTACCTAGCTGTGACTTTATAAAATTACCCTCTTAGAACTCGATGCAGAAACCTTGTGCTAAAGCTCTTGCACAATTTCCTAAGCAAGTTTAGTGCAGAGATTTTGCTCAAAGATGTAGTAAGCAAAAAACATACAAATGAGCTGAGCACAAGCCAGGCACATGCGCACATAGATCTGCTTTAGCTGCACCCATATCCTGTGCACAATAAATACTGTTTGGCACTTGTGTGTCTGGCTGGATTGCTATCTGGTCCATAAAGGGTAATATTATTCAGATTCAAAGTTCTGTTCAGAATAAGATTGTGGTTTGTTTGACAGCACCTGCCCATAATATGGTTCCTGTACACTTCCCCTGCTGTTTTTTTCAGCACATACTTCAGTAGAGCCAGAGAAATGTTGTAGGTGCTGTACGCTGAAGAAAAAGGCATATATTCCTCACCAGAACTGACCACAAATCTATGAGATAACCCTAACACCTCCTCAGACCTGGTGTTTAAATTTGGCGTTGAGTTCAGCCTTCTCGTTTTCTGTGCACTACTCTGCATCTGTGCTGCATAGCTAATTGCTTCATTAGCATCAATTTCAATGGATTTAAATGTGCAGCGCATTGCTGCTAACAGAGGCATTTGCGCATTTCATTGTTTGCTGGGCATGTATTGGCAGAATAAGCTGTGGCGGCAGAACCACACTAGCTGCTCATTGACGGTCAGATGCACTCTGGCAAGGAGCAACACATCCTGGAATGCTGCCAGTTTGTTCTGGGCTTGTCTCTCTGTGTGGATTTATTGCAGATTGCAGTTGTGATGTAATAATGCAGAATCTCTTTAGACTCATCTTGTACGCCTGACCCCCTCACCTCCTGCAGCACTTCATGGCTATTAACTCAGAATAGGTATTTAGTTCTGTCTCATCAATTGTCTTCCGTTCTTTAGTGTTGTCTCGGTGGCTCTCATTCTGCTGCCTGCAAGAACTGTTGACTTCTTTGTTTGTCCCTTTAATAACTAGAGACAATGGTCTCAGATATGAAGAAAAGGTGTCAACAGCAGAGACTTTTTTTATTTGCTCAGGTTGAATCAACTTGTTCATAAACACTATCTTTACCATGCTGCACTGAAGAGGGAGGTCTCTGCCACATGCGACCATGTCTATCTACATCGGCACAACAGCCTCTTCCCGTATCCCTTCTTGGAGATGCAATGGGCCTCTTCCCCTCTTCATCAGTTGCAGAGGAACTTTCTTGGAAAGATCATTTTCACTTTCTGTAACAGTCAGGGCTGGCCCAACCATTAGGCATGACTAGGCAGCCATCCATGGCAGCAACGTCTGGCCCGTGGACATGTCTAAAGGGAAAATGGGCCCCATTGGACCCTAATTCCACATGCGCAGGTCTGGATGTGCCCGTGGGTCTGGAATCGAGGACATAGACATGTTGAGCATGGCACACACTATCCCGGGACATGGGTATACGTAGCAAGCAGCTTGGACGTCCCTGCCCTCGGCGAATTCCAAAAAGATGTACGACCCCACTACTATCCGTCTCCATGCGGCCATGCCTCCTCATTTAAAATGTGCATTCCGAAGCTGCTCCTCACATTGATGGTGTGGTGCCCATGCTGACTACCCATGAAAACGAATGATACTGATGTGCTGATGCAAAACAGACCATATAAGCTGGTCCTTTGCATGACCAAAACACTGCAAGGTGATCTCTGTGCATTCAGAGACGTTACAACAGCAAGTAGAAAGTGATATAATTGTCTTAACATACTTGCAGCACAACATTCATGGCAGTAGGTGAACATTTTAGTTATTCTTGCATTGGTCATCACTGACAACAGTCTGTACAATGGAGCAGAAGAAATCAGAAATGTCACAACTAAATGTCAGAGCATGTACCTGACATTAAATATGGACCCTCAGAGTGAGTGCATGCACCAGCACAAACAGCACTACTAGAGCCCAAGAGCACCAGCGTCTGTCTATACAATGTGCACATGTATGAGACCGCTGATGGTGCTGTGTGCCCTGTTGCATGCACTCATTCTGAGGGCCCCTTATTGCTGACAGAGATATGCTTTAACAATTAGCTGTAGAGACACCATTCTGCTGTATTCTGGCCGATCATACTGGCACCTGGTCATGCTGCAATCAGCCCTAAGGACTAGGTACTAGTCAGACACTGATGTCACCCCAAAATTGCCGTTGTACACACCATGTCCCCTCAAGCATCCCTCTAACCACACACACACACACACACACACACACACACGCATTCTCTCTCGCTTGCAGACACACAAAACATACATCTGAAGTACAGATGCCCTGCACATCTAGAAAACAGCTGGTATAACATGATGGCATGGGGTTCCAGGACTACTAATCTGATCTGTGTTTCTCACCCAAACATGCATCCGTCCTATACTCACCCACATACAATCACTGCATCAACAGTGCCACTTCTCAGCCATCTCCTCTAGCTCACACAGCAATTGTCAACATAGCAGAAATAATTACCTCTGAATATTTCTGTAGGGGTGTTTAGTAATGTGTCTTTACCATACAAACTTCTCTCACCTCTGAATTCTGTTCTTTACAACTGCATCTTGTGGTCTTCCAGACTGCAAACACACGGTTCAAAACATATTTGTCGCAGCCATTCATCTATATGGGACACATTGCAGTGCAGAGCAGAGAAGAAAAGTTTCTAAGTCCTGACCTTAATCTATGTTTCCACTGGTATAACGTGGGCATTCGCGGGAAACAGACAGAACGTGCGCAAGCCTTTCCTAAAAACACATTGCACATCTGCGCTGCTGACCATGCCCCTGTTCTACCTCAAACCCCCCCCCCCCCCCCCCCGGCCATGTTCTGAGATCCCCATGCTAGCGCAGTATATATGCAGGACCATGGATGTTTACGCTTGAAAATGTTTATGCCACACACCCAAAGTGTTTAATCCTGTTCTGAATGACACCCATAATGTCCAATTTTTCATTTTTACAGGATTGTTTTTGGAAGGGTAGTGCTCAGATGATCATGATTGCTGAGCTTAACAGTCAAACTCTCAAGGTGGGAGAGGGGGTCTAAGGCTGAAGGTTTGTCAAGGGTGCCCATTACCTTACATAAGAACATAAGAACATGCAAAATGCCATACTGGGTCAGACGAAGGTCCATCAAGCCCAGTATCCTGTTTCCAACAGTGGCCAATCTAGGTCATATGTACCTAGCAGTTTCTCAAAAAGACACACAGGTTCAATAATGCTTGTATTGGGGCAAGCAGTGGATTACCTGGGTCCTCTTTAATAATGGTTTACGGACCTTTCCTCCAGGAACTTGTCCAAACCTTTTTTAAACCCATCTACACTAACAGATTTTATTATACCCTCCGGTAACGTTGAGTGAAAAAAATATTTTCTCTTATTAGTCTTAAACAGGTTATACTGTAGCTTCATTGCATATCACCTAGTCTTTCTACTTTCTGATGTTGCAAAGAATCGATTTACATGTACCCGTTCCATTCCATTCTTTAATTTTTAGACCTCTATCATATCTCTCCTCAGCCATCTCTTTTCCAGGTTGAAAATTCCTAACCTATTAAGCCTCTCCTCATAGGGGTATTCTTCTACCTCCTTTACCATTTTGGTGGCTCTTCTCTGTACTTTTTCTAATTCTGCTATATTCTTTTTAAGATACGGCGACCAGAATTGCACACAATATTCAAGGTGTGGTCGCACCATGCAACGATACAGAGGCATTATAATATCCTTTGTTTTACTCTCCATTCCTTTCCTTATGATTCCTAGCATTTTATTTGCCTTCTTGGCCACTGCTGCACACTGGGGGAAGTTTTCAACGTGTTATCCATGATGACACCTACATTTTTTTCCTGGGTGGTGGTCTCTAATGTGGAACCTTGCATCATGTAACCATAGTTTGGGTTGTTTTTTCCTAGGTGCATAACTTTGCACTTGTCCACATTAAATTTCATATACCATTTGAATGTGCAATCTTCCAATTTATCAAGGTCCTCTTGCAATTTTTCACAATCCTCTTGGGTTTTAACAACTTTGAATAATTTTGTGTCATCTGCAAATTCGATTCTCTCACTCATTCCCATTTCGAGCTCTTTTACGAATATGTTAAAAAGCAGCAGGCCCAGCACAGATCCATGAGGTTCTCCACTATTCACCTTTCTCCATTGGGAAAATTGGCCATTCAGCCCTACCTTCTGTTTTCTATCTTTTAACCAGTTCCTGATCCACAATAGTACATGGCCTCCTATCCCATGACTTTTTAACTTCGCCAAGAGTCTCTCATGAGGGACCTTATGAAAGACTTTCTGAAAATCTAGATACATTATATTGACTGGCTCACTTTTGTCTACCTGTTTATTCACACCTCCAAAAAAATATAAGAGACTAGTAAGACAAGACTTTCCTTGGCTAAATCTATGTTGCCTTTCTCCCATTAAACCATGACTATCTACATGTTCAGTAATTTTGTTCTTTATAACGATTCTACCATTTTGCCCGGTACTAATGTCAGGCTCACCAGCCTGTAGTTTCTCAGATCACCCCTGGAACCCTTTTTAAAAACTGAAGTTACATTGGCCATTCACTAATCTTCAGGTACTCCATATGATAGTTCAGAGATTAATAATAGTAGGTCTGCAATCTTATATTTCAGTTCTTTCAACACCCTCAGGTATATGCCATCTAGTCCAGGTGATTTGCTACTGTCTAGTTTATCAAATAGTTGTAATATATCTTTCCTGTTTATCAAATATTTATTTTAATTCTTCCAAAGCATCACCTTTAAATACCATGTCAGTCATGGGTAACTTCCCTACATCTTCTTCAGTAAAGACCAAAGCAAAGAATTCATTCAGTCTCTCTGCTATGACCTTGTTCCCTTTTAGTGCCTCTTATTTATTTATTTAACAATGTTTCTATACCACTTTATCCGATGATCAAAGTGGTTTACATTGTAACAGAACATATTACATAGAAGGATATTTTAAAAAATGGGAGAAATGTATTTTATCCCTCTATCATCTAATTGTCCAACTGACTCTCTCACAGGTTTTTTGCTACAAATGTACTTGAAAAAGTCTTCATTATGCGTTTTTGCTTCCACAGCAAGCTTCTTCTCAAATTCTCTCTTTGCCTGCCTTATCAGTGCCTTGCATCTAATTTTTCCAATGCTTATGTTGTTTCTAGTTTTTGTCATTTGGCTCCTTTTTCGATTTCCTGAAAGATGCAATTTTTTGGACTTCCTTACACCTTTCTTAAATTGAGGAATACAGCTGGTCTGGCCTTCTAAGATAGTATTTTTAAACAGCGCCCATGCTTGATGTAAATCTTTAACCTTTGCAACTGCTCCTTTTAGTTTTTTCTTAACTATTTTCCTCATTTTATCATAGTCTTCCTTTTGAAAGTTACAAGGTAGTACTGTGGATTACTTTGCCATCCTTCCTCCATTTATGAAATCAAACGCGATCATGCTATGATCACTGTTGCCAAGTGGCCCCAACACCCCAGATCTTGTGTACCACTAAGTACTAGGTCCAAAATGGCTTGCCCTCTTGTTGGTTCAAGAAGCAGACATTTATTTCATCTAGAAACTTTATCTCCCTAGCATGCCCTGCTATGACACTAACCTAGCCAATACCGAGTAATTGAAATCACCCATTATTACTGTATTGTAACTTTTGGTAGCTTCCCTGATTTCTTTAAGCATTTCATCATCCATTTGTTCATTCTGGCCAGGTGGTCAATAGTACAACCCCACTGCCATTGCCTTCCCTTTTTACTTAAAATTTCGATTGATAGAGATTCTACAGTGTAATTTGTTTCCTACAACACTTTAATCCTGTGTGTCTCAATGCCCTCTCTAACACAGAGTGTAACCCATCCACCATTTTAATCTACTCTTATCACTGCAATATAATTTGTACCCAGGTATCACAGTGTACAATTGGTTGTCCTTCCACCATGTCTCTAAGATACCAATCATATCTAACCTCTCATTTAATGCTATGGGGCTTGTTTACAAAGCCGCGGTAGCGGTTTGCGATCGTAATCGGAGCCGCGGCCCCATTGATTTCAATGGGGCCGCGGCTGCGATCGCGAACCACTACCGCGGCTTTGTAAACAAGCCCCTATGTATTCTAACTCCCCCATCTTATTTTTTTAGACTTCTAGCATTTGCATTCAAGCATTTTAGAGGTTATATTTTATTCATATTAATTTAGTTATCGGTAGGCATGGGTAATTTGGAATCTTTAAGCTCTGTCTGCTCTGTACTTAAGGGCGTTTGGGTTATTTTTGTCTTTATTGGACCCTCTCTGTTGATATTTATTTATTTATTTATTTATTTTAACAGTTGCTTATATACTGCTACCTTCCACAGATCAGGTGCGGTTTACAATGAACAAGGAATGAACAGATTAACAGGTCTGTTTTACATGAAACATTAATTAACTAGGTACAATTTTGCTAAATACATTAAACATGATTGGACTAAGTATGGTAAATAATTTGTTAAATAACAATCAAACTATTTACATATTTCAAACTATTTACATATATCTATTTACAGGATTTACAAATAGTTATTTAATCGGCTTGAATTGTAGTTAGATAGAAAAAATTTGAATTGGTATTCCCTGAGGTCTCTATTAACCATTTCCTGTTAGTGGTAAGGTATTTTCTAGTGTGCCGAAATGGGAGATGAATAGAAATGTTTTTAATTTCTTGCGGAGTTCCTTTGCATATGCCCTAACTTCAATCTTTTGCTAGTATCCTTCATGGATACATCTTTTCGAACCATGAACTCTTGGGCCACTGTCGGCTTTCTCCTATATCTAGTTTAAAAGCTGCTCTATCTCCTTTTTAAAGGTTAATGCCAGCAGCCTGGGGCTGGCACTGGTATTGGTAAAAGAAGACATGCTCTCCACTGGTCTGTCCCTGTCACTTTGCAGCAGAGAATAGGCTGGGCTCTGTCTTCTATTTTAGTCTGAACTGCAGAGTACAAAAAATATTTTTGATCCATGATAAATATGTACACATAAAAAGTACAGGTAGGGGAATGGCTCATAAAATTCTTTTCAACCCTCTGCATGCTATTGTCACACCTCTCCTCAAGAAACCCTCACTCGATCCCACCTGCCCCTCTAACTATCGACACATCGCCCTCCTTCCCTTCATTTCTAAACTACTAGAACGAGCAGTCCACCACCACTACTTCAACTTCCTTACCTCCCATGACCTCTTGGACCCACTACAATCAGGCTTCCGGCCCCTACACTCCACTGAAACGGCCCTTACAAAAGACTCCAACGACTTACTCCTGGCTAAATCTAAGGGACTCTACTCTGTCCTCATCCTTCTCAACCTCTCCACGGCCTTTGACACTGTTGACCACAATCTTCTCCTTAACACCCTCTCCTCACTTGGCGTCAGGGACTCCATGCTATCCTGGTTCTCCTCCTACCTCTCCCATCGCTCCTTTACTGTATGCTCTGGGGGCTTCTCCTCCTCCTCCCCCGCTCCATGTTGGTGTTCCACAGGGATCCGTCTTAGGCCCCCTTCTTTTCTCCCTTTATACCCAATCCCTTGGCGCACTTATCACCTCCCATGGCTTTCAATACCATCTCTACGCCGATGACTCCCAAATCTATCTCTCTACACCTAATATCTCTCCAGCAATCCAGACCAAGATCTCAGCCTGCCTTTCCGACATCGCTGCCTGGATGTCCCATCGCCGCTTGAAACTGAACATGGCCAAGACTGAACTCCTTGTCTTTCCCCCCAACTCTGCCCCTCCTCTTTCCGCTTTCTCAATCTCAGTGGATGGATCTACAATTCTTCCTGTTCCCTCAGCCTGCGACCTGGGGGTTATCTTTGACACTTCTCTCTCCTCCACACACACCAGCTTGTAGCTAAGACCTGCCGCTTCTTCCTCTTCAACATTGGCAAGATCCGCCCCTTCCTTTCTGAACACACTACCAAAACACTTATCCACTCCTTAATTTCCTCTCGCCTAGATTACTGCAACCTGCTCCTTGCCGGTCTCCCCGCGAATCATCTCTTTCCCCTTCAATCTATACAAAATCATGCTGCTTGACTAATATTCTGCCAGTCTCGCAATACCCACATTACTCCCCTTCTCAAGTCACTTCATTGGCTCCCCATCCAATTCCGCATAAAGTTCAAACTTCTCATACTGACCTATAAATGCGTCCACTCTGCGGCCCCTCAATACCTCTCATCCCTTATCTCTCCCTACATCCCCTCGCGGGAACTTCGCTCCGCTAACAAACTACTTCTATTTAGGCCTTTCACTTGCATAGCTAACTCACGCCTTCGCTCCTTTCACCTCGTTTCACCCTACGCCTGGAACAACCTAACTATGTCTATACACCAAGCACCCTCACTGGCCCTCTTCAAATCCAGGTTAAAAACCCACCTCTTCACTGTTGCCTTCAGATCCTGACTTCCACCCTTATCGTAACCCGACTCCCTTCAATCTCCCATGACCGAATTACACAGACCATATTATGCTTTGCACCGAACTGACTATCGCTTTGTACTGTTGTATTAGATTGTAAGCTCAGATGAGCATGACTGATGGGCAGGGACTGTCTATTATATGTATATCTGCTATATGCATGTCATACCTATACAGCGCTGCATGCTCGGCGCTATATAAGTGCTAATTAGTAGTAGTAGCAGTAAGTGTGTGTGTGTGTGTGTAGCAGTGCTGTCTCTAGATGTGCCTTGAGCTTAATTTGGTATCTCTTAAAGGATGCAGAGTGGAAATAGTATTAGGGCAGTTTTCATAGGAATTTGCCCAGGTAATTAAATAGTTACTTGCAGGGTGGTGCTAGGGTTTCTGGCGCCCCCCTGCAACCTATAGATCGGTGCCCTCTCTGTCATCATTATTAATATGGCTACACCCCACCCCTCTTTTTACTAGAACTCCTTTGTGAACTCATCACATGATGTTAGTATCTCTCCTTCAAGTCCAGTGTTGAAAGAAAATTGCTGTGAAGGGGCAAATGCATAGCCAGAATACAAATAACTACTGAGCAGTAAACACTTATCATATGAACAGGATGTGATAGTCTATGAGCATACTAAATTTTAGATATGGATCAACAGAAAAACTGTATGGACAGCTCAAAAATATATTTTACTCTCTGAAAAAATATGCAGGAGAAAGATTTTCTACAGAATGTAGGAATCAGCAACATGATAACCATACGGTCAATGTACATCTAGAAACTATAAGCAAAATTGTTATAATGTTGATGCAAAAAATAATTTCAATATAGGAAGACAGTGACAACATTAATATATTGCTGATTTAAACCACATGTGTTAAGCAGGTTTCAATGGCAAACCAATAAACCCATGCTTTCCCCTTACAGGATCACAGGATGTGAGAACATTTCATGATCAAGCAGGTGTTATTCTGGCTTTCTCTCGCTCTAGCTTCACTTCCTACTGGCAGTCATGCAGACTATGTACTGGCAGTAGGAAGTGAAGCTGGAGCAACAGAAAAGCAAAAATAAAATGGCCACTGTCCGGCCAGCCCACGGAACAAGTTCCATGCTTTTTCCATTACTCTTCGGTTTTCAGGATTTATTAACCAAAATTATTCTTTCCTCCAGAGCGAGGTGAGAGAAAGAACTCTCACACGAAGGCATCTGCATTGTCGGCAGAAACTAACCTAATGGCTCAGTGCAAGTAGTGTGGGTGAAACTAATGCCATCTCAGTGGGTAGCCTTAGTTGCCCCTGCAGCCATTCGGCCATGCTGAAATGTGGCAACTGCAGGGGGATGCAACTATCTCCCTAGAGTTAGTCTACGGCCCTGCACTGGTAAGGCGACTCACACAAGTGTTACCAGTACAGAGTTTAGGAAGCATTCTGCTTAGGGTTGCCAACTGGCCGGTTTTCAGCCGGCCTGGCCGGTTTTTCCATGGCCAGGCCGGCTGCCGGCGCAGAGGCAAAACTGGCCCTTGAAAAGCCGTTTTTTTTGCTCTGGCCGCAAGATCGGGAGCGGCCAGAGCAAAAAAACTGGCTTTTCTCCCAACCCGGAGGGCTTCAGAGGGAGCCGGGGAAGCCCGTGCGAGGCCCCGGCTCCCTCTGTACAGCTGCCAGCGTGAAGAGCCTTTACCTTCACGCTGGCGGCTGTTCCTGTGAAGCCGCGATTGGTGGAAAAGGTTAAAGGCAATGCCCTTTAACCTTTCCCAGCATTCGCGGCTTCACAGGAACAGCCGTCAGCGTGAAGGAAAAGGCTCTTCACGCTGGCGGCTGTTCAGAGGGAGCTGGGGCCTCGCGCGGGCTTCCCCGGCTCCCTCTAAAGCCTCAGACAGCCGCGGTTTTGGGGGGGGAGGCCAAGGACTGCCTGGGCTTTGATGGGGGGGAGGGGACCTGGACTGGAAAAGGGCTAGGAGGGGGAATTTGACTGGAAATGGGTTGTGATGGGGAGGGGGACCTGGACTGGAAAAGGGCTGGGGGGGGGGGGGACATGGACTGGAAAGGGGTTGGGATGGGGAGGGGGACCTGGACTGGAAAAGGGCTAGGGGGGGGGGACATTGAATAGAAATGGGTTGTGAGGGGGAGGGGGACCTGGACTGGAAAAGGGCTATGGGGGGGGGACCTTGGACTGGAAATGGGCTGTGGTGGAGGGAGGGGGAACTTGGACTGGAAATAGGCTGTGATTAGGGGGACATGGACTGGAAATGGGTTGTGAAGGGGGGGGGGGGGACCTGGACTGGAAAAGGGCTATGGGGGAGGGGGACCTGGACTGTAAAAGGGCTAGGGGGGGGGACATGGACTAGAAATGGGTTGTGATGGGGAGGGGGACCTGGACTGGAAAAGGGCTATGGGGGGGGGAACTTGGACTGGAAATGGGCTATGGTGGAGGGGAGGGGAACTTGGACTGGAAATAGGCTGTGATTAGGGGGACATGGACTGGAAATGGGTTGTGAAGGGGGGGGACCTGGACTGGAAAAGGGCTATGGGGGAGGGGGACCTGGACTGTAAAAGGGCTATGTGTGGGGGGGGGGACATGGACTGGAAATGGGTTGTGATGGGGAGGGGGACCTGGACTGGAAAAGGGCTTGGGGGGGGGGGGAACTTGGACTGGAAATGGGCTATGGTGGAGGGAGGGGGAACTTGGACTGGAAATAGGCTGTGATTAGGGGGGCTAGGACTGCAAATGGACTGTGATGGTGGGGGGGGGGTAGGACTGCAAATGGGCTGTGATGGTGCGGGGGACTCGGACTGCAAATGGGATGTGATGGGGGGGTCCTAGGACTGGAAATAGGCTGTGATGGGGGACTTGGACTGCAAATGGGCTGTGATGGGGGGGGGGGGGGCTAGGACTGGAAATGGCCTGTGATGTGAAGGCTAGCACTGGAAATGGGCTTATGAAGAGCTGGAATAGGACTGGAAATGGGCTGATTTGGGGCATGGGAGAATGGGACTAGAAGGGAGTGGATGCTGGGTGGGTCTAGAACTATAAGGGAACTGATTTTGAGGGAGGACTAGAATAGATGGGGAATGAGTGGAGAGGGGAAAAATATTGTGTGTGGAAGAAAAGTCTATGATGGGCTGGGTATTGGGAGAGTGAGGGGCTTGAGAATGGAAGGGTGAAATTTAAATGGATGATAAAGGAATAAGGAAAGAATTGGGGGAAAGAGCAAAAGGGAAACAATCAGTATGTTAAAGCAGAAATAGAGAGAGAATGGAAAACATCTAAAAGAGAAGAAAGGACAAATGGATAGCTTGCAGAAGACACGAAGAAACCAGAAGAAAGTGACTGGAGCAATTGCAACTGAAAAATAAAACGCCCAAACAGAAGGTAGAAAAATACTTTTTATTTTGAATTTATTAGCTGGAATATGTTTGGTCTGGGAAGTGTGTATTGATAACATCTTTGCGTTTTTGTTTAGTGCAAGAGGAAATTACTTTATAGTTTTATTTCTCTAGTGTTGTACATTTCATGTTTGGATTTTGGGGTTCCCAGTTTAATTATTATCTGACCAAGGAAGTTAGCCTACACATATCCTCGGTAATTTTTGTGGGTGGGGCTGGGGGCGGGAAAGAGGTGGGACTAGGGGCGGAGAATGGGTGGAGCATGGCGAGCCACAGGTGTCGGGGTTTCTCGGTGAAAAAGTTGGTAACCCTAATTCTGCTGAATGTGCGAAATAACCTGAGAGGCTCAACAACACCAGTGCAGCAGCTCCCACTTCCACAAAAACCACAAGACCGACTTGGCGGCCCCAACACAGCATTTTCCACCTTCATAAAAACAAGAGAGTCTCAGTGGCCCCTAAACAGCACTTCCCATCCTAAGAAAAACGAGAGGCTTTGTGACCCCAATACATTTCCCACTCCAACATAAACACCATGGCCCCACAAGCCATCCTGCCTGTATTACCCCATAGACTCTCTCCGCACAGCCAGAGCAGCAGTATGGAGAGAGTCAACGGGGGGCGGGAGGGGGGAGGCTGAGGCCACAGAACATACAGGGCCGATTTAGGTCACGGCTGTGTACGTTCTGCAGGTCAGCAGTGGACGTGCTGCTTATTCAACCTTGGAGGTGGATTAAGCAGCTGGGACAGCAGTGATCGGGGCCAGAACCTCCCTTCCCCCCGCCCCCCCCCCCCAAGGCCAGAACAGAAAGCAGTTAGGTCCCCGCTGTCCAATATGGGCCCCAGCTGCCAAGCTTTGGGTCAGGTAGTGGAGCAACAGAGGCCAGTGCTGTCGGAGATGAAGGGCATGCAGAGAGGATGTCCCCACGTGTATGCAGGAGCACATGGGCTGTCTCAGGGCCCAGTCCTGCACCCGTGGGAACATCCGCTCCCATAATGCTGAATCAGGTCCTAATGGAGGTGTCCAGATGGCGTGGATGTGCTCCTAATGGAATCGGGTTCTAAAAGGGACTTGGCATCTCCAACATAACTCAAAACTGCATACTGGACCAGCATGGTGTTAATGTAAATATATTCTACAAAAAACAAAGGAAAGGCGAGATATTTGCACACCAAAGAATAAAAGAAAAAGCAAGAATCACAGCACAGTTTATAACACCAAATTATAAAATTATAACTTATTTTAGTTTCTTGATATAACCTGTGTTATAATTCTTGCTTTTTCTTTTTGAACATATATTCTGCATCTATAGAATCTCCTCCCTCAACAATGAGTGCTGAACAGAACTAGGACATTCAACCACAGAACCAGATATCTAAAAAAAAAAAATCTGATTCTGGTCATTTCACTAACAGCAACATAAAGATTCTCCAGTACCAGGCATATTGTGAACTAATACAAAACTCTACAAAAGTCACTGAAGATCTATAAAGCAAATCTTCCACACCATACCAGAACCAATTTCCAAAACTCACATAAGGAGCCTGCCCAAAAAAAGCAGCACTATAAATACTGTCGTGGGCCCTGGAACATCCAAGCACCTATTTGAAAAGCTGAACAATTCAGATTACTACACAACAGATCCCTAATTACAAATTTTATGTTAACAGAACACCTGGCTTTGGTCACACAGATCACGTGGGGCACATCTGGGCCATCCAGATGCCCAAATATTATATGGGGCCGATTCTGCCACCGCAGTAGCTATACATTCCCGTGGTTGTAGAATCAGGGCAAATGCCCTCAATTCAGAATGGGAGACAGCCTTTTCCCTGCCCGTTGTGTCCTGCCCATCCAGCCCTCCCACAATTCGGCTGGTGTGCTGTTGCAGCGGAGTCCTGTTACCATGGCACCAGCATGTCCAGCCGGAGCAACTGAATGCCTAGCTGCAGAATAGCCCCATTCCCCCCACCGTCTGGCCCTCGGGGGGGGGGGGATCCTACAAGGTCGAGCTGATGCGCGGGATTCACCCCTGTAGCTACACGCTGAGGTAAGGGGGTTGCAGCCGTAATTAGAGGGTTTCTGGCACTTATTCCACCTTTGGAGTGGAATACGTTGTGCGTCCAGATCACTTCCTGGAGACATACAGAGGCCTGACCTTAATGGCCTCTGTACGTCTGAGTGCCAGGCCACACCCCCACTCTGCCCTCGCTCCATCCAGGTGCCTCCCCCTCCCGTCACCTTCCAAAGCTACCCGCACGACAGCCCTGTATGAGCAGTGAACAAGGACAGCAGAATATGGCCCTGGGCCTGTTGGGGGTCTGAATCGACCCCAGACCCTCATCAAATACAGAATAAGTGACCACAACCTAAAAATAAAAATACTGTATGTAGATAAAAATTAAACTGCAACCCCCAAGAAGCCAGATTCTGCATTCAATGCAACACCAGAGAAATAGAAAGAGATGCATTTCTCTGTACTGTATAAAATATAAAGAAAATAAAATTACTTTTTCTACCATTGTTGTCTGACCATTTTATTCTGAGATCTTGCTGGTCGCAATCTGAGGTTTCTGTTTTCTTCAGTCTTCTCTTAGCTCTCTTTCTATGGTCTCTAGTCCATCTGCCATTTCTTGTCTCCTCTTTCATTTTCTTCACTTTGCTTCATATTAATATTGATCTTTTCCCTTCAGCTTTCTTCCATTTATTTTTCCCTTTCTGTCCACTCAAACTTCACTACTCTTTCTTATTATCCAGTCCTCAATCCCCCTCTTTTTTACTCCATCTACATACCACTTTTCAACTCTTACTCTAGTCCTCCCATTTCCCACCTCTTTTTTCCTCGTCCATTATTCCCCATTCTCACTCACTCTCCCCCCTCCATCCAGCATTTTCCATCTCTCTTCTCCCTCTCTCTGCCCTCCCTCCTTGGAAAATATATCGTGCAACACCATCCCTGGCGTCTTCTTTCTTTTTCTGAGTCAGCAGCAGAAAGATCTCATATCACCATCCCCACTGCCTCCTACATCCCTTCTGCATCCCCACCCAACTACTTCCTTCTCCGATATTCATTAACCCTGCCTTTCCTCCTTCTTACCTTAGCATGCATTCTTATGCCCCTCCCTCTCAAATGTTATCTCTGTATGACCTTTTCCCTTCCCTGCCACACAAAATATCTGCTCTCCTCTCCATCCTCACTCCCAACTTATTTTTTCTCCCTGAGCCTTCCAGTCCTCCCCAAGCATCAATTCCCTTCTTCTTCCAGTCCCTCCCAGCATCATCTCCCTTACAGTCCCAATCACTCCATCCCCCAGCATCAGCGCATTTCCAGTCCTAGTCCCCCCTGCAGTATCAGTCCTCCTCCAGTCCCAGTTCCTCCCAGCATCATCTCCCTTCCAGTCCCAGTCCCCCATCCTACAGCATCAATCCATTTCCAGTCCTAGCCCCCCAGTGTCAGTCCTCCTCCAGTTCCTGTCCCTCTTAGCACCATCCCCTTCCAGTCCTAGTCCTCCCATCCTGTAGTTCAGCTCATTTACAGTCCTAGCCCTGCCCCACAGTATCAGTCTCCCTCCAGTCCTAGTCCCTCCCAGCATAATCTCCCTTCCAATCACAGGCTCCTCATTCTCCAGCATCAGCCCATTTCCAATCCTAACCCCCCAATATCAGTCTTCCTCCAGTTCCAGTCCCTCCCAGCATCAGCTCCTTTCCAGTCCCTCAATCCCCCAGCATCAGCCCTTTTCCAGTCCTGGCCCCCCAGCAATGTTCCCTCTAACTTTCTGTAGGCTGTGTGCGCATGAAGTATCAGCTGTGTGCAGCTTTTGAAGGAAGGTTAAATTTTTGTGCGCCACATAACGACACTCGGAGTTATAGACTTTAAAATTTGACTAAACGTCAGAATACAGTATGTACACCACATTGATTTTAATCAAATTAAATGAAAAATAGATGATTACTAAATGAGGCGGGAAATTTCTAGTAATTACAATCATAACTTTTAAATTTTAAGACGTCTGTGTTCTTTTCTATCAGAATCAGAGCCGTAATTTTTGTGCGCTCTGTTGTAAAGTATGTGCGCTCTCTCAGCGAGGTGTGTGCGCGCGCACACGCGCACAGCTTAGAGAGAACAGTGCCCCCCAGTATCAGCCCCCTCCAGCCCTCCAGTCCCAGCCCCCCCCGTTCCTCACAGCATTATCTCCCTTTCAATAGCAGTTTCTCCATCCCCAACATTAGCCCATTTCCCGTTCTAGCCCCCAGTCTTCTTACAGTGCCAGCAGTTCTCCCACATCATGAGGGCCCCGTGTGCACTTGACCAGCTTCAGAGAGAGCCAGTGAGTCTCAAAGCCCAGCTTCCTGGCTTACCTCTGCACAGCCACAAGAGTAAACAGCCGGTATTTTTATTTACTCCTGCTAAGTTACAGCCGCTGACGCCACTGAGTTCCTGGAGTTAAACGGGGGCACTTCCTGTCTCTTGCACAAGATAGGAAGTGCCCCTGTTTAACCCTCAGCAACAAAGCAGCTCCGACAGCTGTGATTTAGTACAGCTGTGGGATTAAAGGAAAACGCTCCTTGTACCTGCACATGCCTAGGGCCGGCCCTGCTTGGGGGAAGGGGGGGGAGCATGTAGTGACGGCACTCCCCCTGCCATGCTTATCCTTCTTACTGGGTTGTGCCGGCACTGGCTACTTGGTTAAATTCCCCAGACTAAAAACTTCCTTCCACTTAATGTGCACATGGGCACATTTGTAGGGGGAACTTCTCCAACCAAAATTTTCAAAGGGAAATTCTATTTGTATGAGACTAGTCACAACAGAGAGAGACAGAAAAACAGACACTGTCTTTACTCTTCACACACACGTGTATACATACATTTCTGATATTGTGCTACTTCCTGCTGCTCTTGATCTCATCCAATTAGTGCCCCTCCCCATCATCATCAGCTCTGTCCATCATCATGTAAAATAATTGAATCTGCTGAGAGCTTTTTTCCTCAGTCTGCCTCAGCCCTCCCTTCTATTTCTACTCCTTCTGAGAGCCTCCCCCCTCCGAGGACACTTGCTGGTGCTTTTCAAGGTCATCTCAGTGCCTGTTGCAGAGCTCATTACTCCCCCCCCCCCCGTCATGCAGAAGTTCCATTTGTACATCGCGGGAACTTCCCTCTGCTCACTCTTCACTTCCTGTGACTAGAGCAGTATTCCAGTGCTCCGCCCCCACAGCCTTCCCATTGGCTGGTTCCTACCCACAGTCTGTAACTGGAGCAGCATTCCAGTGCTCTGCCCCCACAGCCTTCCCATTGGCTGGTTCCTACCCACAGTCTGTGTCTAGAGCAGCATTCCAGTGCTCCGCCCCCACAGCTTTCCCATTGGCTGGATCCTATGCACTGCTGCTAGTTACACTGGAAGCAGGCAGGACAGGCTCATTCACAGGGGGAGGATTAGAGGACTGCAGATAGAGGTTTTAAACTCTGAAAAATTCTCAGACATAGGAACAATCCTTCTAGCTTCTAGACATTTGGAAAACTCTTTTGAATCCTTAAAAAAGCCAGACAGCTAACAACCTTAGCCTTCATTTTCCTGAGTATATCCGACGGGGCTCCCCTAAACATTTGTACCCTAGGCATGTGCTTCTTTTATCACTGCCTTAATCTAGCTCTGCCCTCAACAACAGCTGTTAATTAACAGTACACATAGCGACAAATAAGACAACGGTATCATTCAGTCAGTACTTTCCATAGTAAAATTAACAACAAAAAAAATGAAATTTAGATCAGACTTTCTTAAAATGGAGACCATCAGGGACAGACAATTAGTTACAATCCATGTGAGTGAGTGTATATGTGTGAGAGCATCTGTATTAGGGCTCATTCTGTCCTTGATGTAGAGCCCCTCTGTATAACCGGTCTGAACCAGATGTACAGAAGGGTTCGCAATTCTGATCCCATGGGGTATGTCTAGACCCATGGGATCAGAATCACGAACAATCCTGTATGTGCAGACCGGGACTGCGATTCAGCCTGTTCTGCACATACAGGACTTTCCCGGCTAATTCAGTCAGGGCTCTTCAATGGAGCTGCGGAACTATGAGGTCATGTTGCCATAGCACTGTGGATCCATTGCAGAGCAACGATCCCCGGCCGCCGGCTGCACAACTTTATTCCCACCAGCCTGACCCCCAATCTGGCCTCCTAAGGGCAGGATCTGGCTGCAGGGAATGTCTTCGGGGCCCCCCTTTCCCATCCGTGTGTGTGTGTTTAGCTGTGTTGTGTTGTTTTTATGTGCTCTCTTGTAGCTATATTTGTATTTCTGTGTGTGTCATGCTGTGTGTTTTGTGTATGTATATGTGTCTCTCTGTGTTTTGTGTGTATGTGTTTGTCAGGTGTGTCTATGGAATGTGTATGTGTATTTGCATGTGTTGCTTTGTGATCAGAAGAGCACAGAACAGGCAAGAGGTAGCATGAAAGGAGAAATAGTTTAAGTGATATGTTTTACTGTTTCAGAGATTCTGTGCAGAAGAAGGTGGATCTGCTTCTCCCATAGAAATTCATTAGACCATATTTTAGAACAGATTATTTCTCTGAAACTCCCTTATCTGGTCTGACCCATTTTCAAAGTTGATGTGTCTTTTCATTGATTTTTCCCGGTGCCAAATTTGGTCTGATTCCATTAAATGTTGAGAATTATTTTGCCCCAGACAGGCAGACATTCTCAATCCTTGTATGTATAATTTTTTCCAACACGTTAGGTTGGAAAGAACAAAAATAATGAGCTAACAATAACAATATCAAACAGTAGTGGCTGAGTATCATGTCTTGCTATTTGTGCATATCAAAAACAGCACAGTACAGTAAGAATTCGCAACAGAAATTAGAACTCAGTAAAGTGTGTTCTAAATTAGGAGTCTGACCCTTGGATTCTGAAAGGTGGTTGATAGTTGTGACTTTCTCCTGTTTTTTTATAGTGCGATTTCCATGTTAGTCCACTTTAAAGGTTATGAAATAAAAGCAAATGAAACACAGAATAAAATGATACCTTTTTGTAAGACCAACCAATATCATAAGTTCTAATGAGGTGACCTCAAGCAAACTTTTGCCAAGGGACCCCTATTGTTGCGGCAGTAGCCTGGCAACCACCTTCCACCCTCTCCTCTCCCCTCCCCTCCTACCTCTGCTCTTCCTTTAAGTTTTGAGGCCTAGTAGTCATCATTTCCTGGCAGCTGTCAAGCTGAAGTCTAGGAGTGTGGTTGTTAACACGACATTTCAGCCTGGCAGTGAGGGCATCTCAACTTGGGGGTTGCAGCAACCTGTGCCAACTTTTGCCTTTGCACACTCTCCATTGGGTCCGATATTGGAGTGCAAGCTGCGCAAACAGGGGTAAATTTTCAGCCCGCTGACTTTTTAAAAGACACCCCCCCCGCGTTTAACTTAATCTGTGTATTCTATCTCACTATCTATATAGATCGTGCACTGAATATACAGAGAGTAATGGTGTATTATCTGTTTAGTCTAGGCCTGATATTCTGCAGACCTAAACTAAACGTGTAACTTACCTGAATGGTGGCTGAATATTGCCTCTATCTTGATAATTTTCTAATTTTCTGGCCTACCTTGCTCTTCTGCTAACATGCAGCACAAGTATACAGATATCTGGCCATTCTGCAATTTATAAGCCTGATATGATCTATATATTTTTTGAAAATAACCGGTTAGGCTAATTATGCATTTGCCAGCGAATACCTAATTGCCTTTGAATTCAATTCTTAGCACTCATCCTCTCTTCACCTTTGTGTCTTACTCCCATGCATGCTTCCATTTCCCCTTACACTTTCCTCATTTTTACCCTCTTTCACATGCTTCAAGGAAGACATTTCCCTTCATGTGGCTCTCATCCATTCCATAGCACTCTATCCTTTTCAACTGTCCCCAAAACGTTCCCCTCCCCAAATCCTCCACGTCCTTCAAACCTCCCCTTCCCATATTTCTGCTCTTGGGCTCAAAGCCCTACTCATACCATTCACCCAATCACTTTGTCCCCACAGTCCTCTTAATCCCTGCTCAATTTCTAAGCTCCCACTGTCTCCCCAAGCAACTCCAACTTCCCACTCACAATCCCACCCAAGCCCCGAGTCCCCACTTAAACTTCCAATACCCAGCCTATCTTATAGTCTTTCTTCTGTTTTATCACCCAATCTTAGAATCTCTACCTGTCAGAGTCCCTGCTTTCCTACATCCCATGACCTTAAGACATGCCCTCCTGCCTCCTACTCCATTTCCCCAACACCCAACCATCTACTCTATTTCCCCAACACCCAACCATTTACCTCCTTCTCCAGTATTCTTTAACCATATCTTTCCTTCCTCTTACCCCAGCATGTGTTCCTACACCCTACAATCTCAACCTTCTCTTGATTGAATTTACTTCTTCCCCACTCCCCACAATATCTGTTCTCTTCTCCCTTCTCACTCTCCCAGCATCTCCCTCTTTTTCTACTCTAACCCTAGAATTTACCAGCATCAGTTCCCTTTCAACCTTAAGATCCCAGCTGTAGAATTAGCTCCCTTCCAGCCCCAGCCCTTTTACAGTCCCATCTCCCCAGACCTAGTATTATCCCATTTGCAGTCCCCCCAGCCCAATATCAGCCCATTTTCAGTCCTCCCAGCCCCAATATCAACCCATTTCTTGTCCCCCCAGTTCCAATATAAGTCCATTCCCAGAATCAGTCAGCCCCCCCAGGCCCTATATCAGCCCATTTCCAGTCCTTTCAACCCCAATATTAGCCTAATTTTAGTATTAGCCCCAATATCAGCCCATTTCCAGTATCAGTCAGCCCCCAGCCACAGTGTCAGCCCATTTTAAGTCCTCTCAGCCACAGTATCAGCCCATTTCTAGTCCTAGGCCCCAAGCCCCCATCCCCAGTAAGCCCATTTCCAATATCGGTCAGCCCTCCAACCCTTGAATCAACCCATTTCCAGTCCAAGCCCTCCTTTATTTATTTAGCTGTATTTATATCCCGCTTTTCACCGGGTCAAAGCGGTCAATTGGGAGATACATTTAACACGAGGGGATATGACACACATATGCTAATACTTACAGGGAACATGGGCAATGGAGGGTTAAGTGGCTTGCCCAAGACCACAAGGAGTGCCTATAGGACTAGAAATCCCAGTCCCTCCGGCCTGAGATTGCTGTCCCCAGGTGGGATTTGAACCCCCGGCTCTCTGGCCCGAAGTACCTTTCCCAATATTAGCCCATTTCCAGTTCCTAGCCAATTTCCAGCCCACTACAGACCCAGTATCAGCCATCCCTCCCCCCTCCTTTCAGCAACACAGCTGAGGGAGCATTTGCTTTTGCTCCCTCGACTGTGCTATACCCAAGCAGCAGTGCTAGTGGCTTGAGTATAACACAATTGCAGTAGCAAAAGCAAATGCTCCCATGGCTGTGTTAAAGTTTAAAATGATCGCAACCTGGCAGCAGAGAGTGAGCCAGAGAGGCAGGCTTCCTGTGCCCCTATTGTGGTGTGTCCTGAGCTAGTGCCTCACTGGCTCACCTCTTAAGCTGTCCCTGCTGGCAGTAGCCTGGAGGTGATGGATGCCAAGGGCCCCAAAACTTCAAAGAAGAGTGGAGGCAGCACAGCAAACATTTTAAAGTAAGCTTGCCACACTGTCTTTACCACCGGTGTGTGTGGCCCCCTCCTGCCTGGGCTCTGCTGCATTGCGGGGGCTTTTTGAGTGGAATTACACCACTGAGACTAACAGTAAATGTATGACTAGCTTTCAGAAGTTAATAATCTCCTTCTCAGGCCACATCAGGTCCTGTTTTTTGGAACCTAGCTGAATCAGAATTGGCCTTTGTTGGATTACAATGCCGTGAACTTTCATTCATAACTAAACATGGATTGTTCTCCTTTTTCAGACCACCCCCACCTATATCATCCATTGTAGTGACGGTTCTTGGCCAGAAGCCACAGACCACCTTTTTCTCACTGAAATCCTTTTCTTTATTGGTCCTTAGTACCACCAATAAACACTACGGAGAATGACTTGGAGTGCCCATCCTGCTTTATTGCTGGTTCTCGTGAGTGTACCACAACTGGAACCATCAAGTGCACTGGGAATCAGGAACAATGTGCCGATGTCTCTGTGTATTCAAGAAGACCAGGTAACCACTGCAGATCTCAGAGTATTGTTTGGTGAAACATTCATCCAATCCCTGCAGTCCTGTATTTAGAAGATCAAACATGACTAGAACTTTCTGTTGCAGTTTCTCAAAGGGAATCTAAGTACAGCTTGAAAATGATCTGGCATTCAAAAGTTATTATCTGTATGACAACTTTTATACACAAATTCTTTTGTATATAAATCCAGTCAAACTGGTTGAGATCCTGAAGCATGGAATAGTAAGGGAAATTTTACAGGTGAAAGACAGGATACAAAGCACGGACAAGGAAAGCAGCTCCTTATTTCTTCCTCCTACTCACAGTCTCTCTAACGCTCCCAAAAGCAGACAAATCAAGACTTCGGTGTGAGAGCGATACTCTCATAAAGGGGCAAACAACCTCCTATTCATATCATTACCTCTATATACTTGAAAGATATCACCCCCTTAAATGTGAACAATTGAAACTGTGACTTAAAAATCTCTCTAGAGGCGAGGAATACATACATATGGAAGAAGGGGTGGATGGGTAGAAAGACGAATGGTCAGTAAATGTTTGGTCAGGTTCTGAATAACTGAATGATTTGCAGAGCAGATGGACAAATAATTGTGCTCTCACCTATCCCATAATAGCAATCCATTACATAGCTGACCTTAAGCAATGCTCGCGCTATCAGAATCATTTTCAAATGCTTTTCACAGGCTAAGCAATGATTTACCTGCAGAAATGGTCTGTTTTAATATTACCTTCCTGGTATGATAGTAAAGTTAGATATAAGAACATGCCAATCCAGGTCACAAGTACCTAGCAGTTTCCCAAAAAGACACACAAGTTCCATAATGCTTGTATTGAGGCAAGCAGTGATATCCTGGGTCCCTTCTTAATAATGGTTTATGGACCTTTCCTCCAGGAACTTGTCCAAACCTTTTTTAAACCCAGATACACTAACAGCTTTTACTACATCCTCCGGTAACAAATCCCAGAGTTTGATTACACGATGAGTGAAAAAGTATTTTCTCTTATTAGTCTTAAATAGGTTACCCTGTAGCTTCATTGCATGACCCCTAGTCTTTCTACTTTTTGATGCCATAAAGAATTGATCTACGTTTGCCTATCGCACTCTGTTCATTAATTTATAGACCTCTATCATATCTCCTCTCAGCTGTCTCTTTTCCAGGTTGAAGAGCCCTAACCTTATTAGCCTCTCTTCATAGGGGTATCCTTCCATCCCCTTTACCATTTTGGTGGCTCTTTTCTGTACCTTTTCTAATTCCACTATATCCTTTTTAACATACGGCAACCAGAATTGCATACAATATTCAAGGTGCAGTCGCACCATGGAATGATACAGAAGCATTATAATATCCTTTGTTTTATTCTCTATTCCTTTCCTTAGGATTCCTAGCATTTTATTTGCCTTCTTGGCTGCCACTGCACACTGGGCGGAGGATTTCAACGTGTTATCCATGATGACGCCTAAATCTTTTTCCTGGATGGTGGTTCCTAATGTGGACCTTGCAACGTGTAATCATAGTTTGTGATTTTCTTTCATAAGATTGCACTTGTCCACATTAAATTTAATCTGCCATTTGAACATCCAGTCTTACAATTTATAATGGTCCTCTTGCAATTTTTCACAATCCTCTTGTGTTTTAACAATTTTGAATAATTTTGTGTCATCTGCAAATTTGACTACCTCACTTGTTATTCCCATTTGCAGGTCATTAATGAATATTTAAAAAGCAGTGGACCAAGCACAGCTCCCTCGGGTACTCTACTATACACCTTTCTCCATTGGGAAAATTGACCATTGAGCCCGACCCTCTGCTTTCTTTCTTTTAACCAGTGCCTGATCCACATTAATACACTGCCTCCTATCCCATTACTTTTTAACTGCGCCAAGAGTCTCATCATAAGGGATCCTGTCAAAGGCTTTCTGAAAATCCAGATACACTATATCAATTGGCTCATCTCTGTCTACCTGTTTATTCACACCTTCAAAAAATATAACAGATTAGTAAGACAAGACTTTCTTTGGTTAAACCCATGTTGTTTTTTTAGCCATTAAACCATGACTATCTACATGTTCAGTAATTTTGTTCTTTATAATCGTTTCTACCATTTTGCCCGGTTCTGATGTCAGGCTCACCAGCCTATTGTTTCCCAGATCACCTTGGAACCCTTTTTAAAAGTTGGCATTACATTGGCCATTCACCAATCTTTAGGTAGTACAGATGATTTGAATGATAGTTTACAGATTACAAATAGTAGGTCTGCAATCTCATATTTCAGTTCTTTCAACATCCTCATGTGTTTACCATCCATTCCAGGTGATTTGCTACTATTTAGTTTATCACTTGGTTTGCAGCTTGTCGTGCTGTGAGGGCTTGCGTGCATCAGTGATGCTGAGAGCTAAGCTATCGGTAGTTTAACTACTGGCAGGGTCTCCCAAGATGGTCAGGTCTCAGCTGAGGTGCCAGACCAAGACAAACCACCCATCTGGGCAGCAGCAGAATGGGACAGTGTTGGCGGCGGAGGATCACATTTTTGTGACAACGGCAACAACACCAAACTTAAACTGCGCGGAAGAAAGGCCCGGCAATCTACTTCTGTATCTTGCCATGAAAACCCAGTGGATAGTTACAACAAAACAAATTGTGCTATGGTGCTGGAAGATGAGACCCCCAGGTCAGAAGGCACTCAACTAGCTACTGGGGAAGAGCTGAAGACTTTTCAGAGTTAAGACAGCATTTATGATGTGGTTGGATCAAAACCCTCGGGAAGTCTGACTGCTGATGTAGCTGCGCATGAAATGAGAGTCAGAAGCTGTAAAGATGTCTTACACATTGGAACATGGAACGTACGAAGCATGAACCAAGGGAAGTTGGAGGTGGTCAAGAATGAAATGGAACGTGTACAACTTGATCTGTTGGGTGTCAGTGAACTGAAATGGACTGGCATGGGGCACTTTGCATCAGATGATCACATGGTCTACTATGCTGGAAATGAAAGACAAAGAAGAAATGGTGTTGCATTTATAATAAAGAAGAAACTTGCAAGAACTGCAATGAAATACAATGCAGTCAGCGAACGCTTAATCTCTATTCATCTACGAGGAAAGCCCATCAACATAACTATAATTCAAGTATATGCCCCAACAACAGCTGCAGAAGAGAATGAAATTGAAGAGTTCTATGAACAAGTACAAGCTGAAATTGACAGAACATGCAAACAGGATATCCTGTAAGTCATGGGTGACTGGAACGCAAAAGTTGGCAACAAAGAAGAAGGCAAAGTAGTTGGAAAATATGGACTTGGCAACAGAAATGAAGCTGGAGAAAGACTGATAGAATTCTGCAAGACCAATGATCTATTCATCTCAAACACCTTCTTCCAGCAACACAAGCGGCGACTGTACACATGGACTTCACCGAATGGATTATATAAAAATCAAATTGACTACATATGTGGAAGTCAACGATGGAAAAGCTCTGTAACATCAACAAAGACAAAACCTGGAGCTGACTGTGGTACAGATCATCAACTACTAGTATGCAAACTCAAGCTAAAGTTGAAAAAGAGCAAACCACTCATGAATGCAGCAAAATATGACCTTGAGAATATACCATTGGAATTTAAAGACTGCCTGCAAAATCGATTTGCTGCTTTAGATACAAATGACAGAGCTCCGGAAGAGTTATGGAATGACATCAAGAAGGTTGTGTTGGAAGAAAGCGAGAAGTCTCTACAAAAGGTGAAAAAGCAAAAACGGCCAAAATGGATGACGGAAGAAACTCTGAAAATTGCCCAGAAACGCAGAGAAGCTAAAGCCAGAGGAGAAAGAAAGACAATCACAGAACTCAACAGAGATTTCCAACGTGCAGCAAGACAGGACAAGGAAAAGTACTACAATGACACTTGCAAGGAAATAGAAGCAGAAACTATTAGAGGAAGAACAAGATCGGCTTTCCTAAAGCTACGAGAGTTAAAGAAAAAGTTCCAGCCTCGAATTGGAATGTTACAAGATGCTCAAGGTTCTATGTTGAATGATGCTGAGAAAATCAAGAAAAGGTGGAAGGAATATACAGAGTTTTTATATGATAAAGATCAAGTGGACCAACAGCCGTTTCAACCTGTACCTTATGATCAGGTACCATTGGTGATGAAAGAAGAAGTTGAAGCAGCATTGAAAGCCTTATCAAAGAACAAAGCACCAGGCATTGATAGCATTTTCATAGAAGTATTGCAGCAATCTGATGCAGCTGTTACCGTACTCACAAGACTCTGCCAAGAAATATGGAAGACAACATCATGGCCAACTGACTGGAAAAGATCTGTGTTTATACCAATACTAAAGAAAGGTGATCCAACTGACTGTGGAAATTATCGCACAATCGCTCTGATCCCACATGCCAGCAAGATTCTACTGAAGATTATTCAAAAGAGACTACAACCATACCTGGAACAAGAACTACCTGAAGTGCAAGCAGGGTTCAGGAAAGGGCGAGGAACGAGAGACATCATTGCGGATGTGAGATGGATCGTTGAAAAGACTAAAGAATACCAAAAGGATATCTATTTGTGCTTTATCGACTATAGCAAGGCTTTTGACTGTGTAAACCATGAGAAACTCTGGGCCACATTAAGAAGCATGGGTATACCAGAACACCTCATCGTTCTCTTGCGCAATCTGTACATTGATCAAGAAGCAACAGTTCGAACGGAACAAGGAGAAACAGAATGGTTTAAAATAAGCAAAGGTGTAAGACAAGGCTGCATACTTTCCCCCTACCTGTTTAATTTATATGCAGAACAAATCATCAGAGAAGCAGGATTGTATGAAGACAACAGAGGTGTGAAGATTGGTGGAAGAGTCATCAACAACCTTCGCTATGCTGATGATACCACATTACTGGCTGAAAGTGAAGATGATCTGAAACATTTGCTTCTCACAATCAAAGAACATAGTCTCAAAATGGGCCTGCACCTTAATGTAAAGAAGACAAAGATCATGACAACTGGCATAATCAACAGGTTCATCGTTGAAGGAGAAGAAATTGAAATTGTGAACAACTTTAACCTACTTGGATCAACTATCAATAAAGAAGCAACAAGCAGTAAAGAAATCAGATGACGCATTGCTCTTGGCAGAATGGCTATGAAAGACCTAGATAAGATTCTCAAGAGCAGAGATGTCTCTCTCCATACAAAGATTCGACTTGTTCAAGCCATGGTATTTTCAATAACATCATATGGATGTGAAAGCTGGACAGTGAAAAAGATAGACAGGAAGAAAATTGATGCCTTTGAATTATGGTGCTGGCGGCGAATACTGTGTATACCATGGACTGCCCGAAGAACAAACCAGTCGGTACTAGAGGAGATCAAACCTAAGCTTTCTTTAGAAGCTCAGATGACAAGACTTCGACTTTCTTACTTTGGACACATCATGCGAAGAGAGAGATCATTAGAGAAAGACATTATGCTTGGCAAGATAGAAGGTCAACGCAAAAGAGGAAGGCCAGCAATGAGATGGATCGATACAATAACAGCAGCTACGGGTACCAGTCTGTCAACAATGAGCCGCCTGAATGAAGACCGAACACAATTTAGGATAGCTATCCAGAGGGTCGCCATGAGTCGACTCCGACTCGACGGCACTTAACAACAACATCTTCCTGGTGTATCGATATTTCTTTCAGTTCTTCTGATGCATCACCTTTAAATACCATTTGAGTCATGGGTAGCTTCCCTATATCTTCTTCAGTAAAGACCGAAGCAAAAAATTCCTTCAGTGTGTCTGCTATGACCTTGTCCCCTCTTATTGCCCCTTTTACCCCTCTATCATCTAATGGTCTAACTGACTCACGTATTTTTTGCTACAAATGTACTTGAAAAAGCCTTTATTATGTGTTTTTGTTTCCACAGCAAGCCTCTTCTCAAATTCTCTCTGCCTGCTTTATCAATGCCTTGCATCTAACTTGCCAGTGCTTATGTTGTTTCCAGTTTTCGTCATTTGGCTCCTTTTTCCATTTCCTGAAAGATGCTTTTTTGGCTACCACAGCGTCTCTGACTTCACCTTTAAGCCATGCTGGCATTTTTTTGGACTTCCTTCCACCTTTCTTAAAGAGTGGAATACAGCTGATCTGAGCTTCCAATATAGTATTTTTAAACAATGCCCATGCTTGATGTAAATCTTTAACCTTTGCAGTTGCTCCTTTTAATTTTTTCTTAACTGTTTTCCTCATTTTATCATAGACATACATGGAGTAATGTTATAAAGGTTGTTATACATTGAAAAGGCCTTTTATAAACTATGTGGAGCGTTCTGCATGGAGAAGCAGGTGCACCAACAAGATGGAGCTCTGAGTGTAGAAACTCTCAGGGGTTAAGTTTGAGCAAAGGTCAAGATGGCTTTGCAGTGTATGCATACAAATACACACAGTTGTCGTCATTTGGTTCCTTTTTCCATTTCCAGAAAGATGCTTTTTTGGCTACCACAGAGTCTCTGACCTCACCTTTAAGCCATGCTGGCATTTTTTTGGACTTCCTTCCACCTTTCTTAAAGAGTGGAATACAGCTGGTCTGAGCTTCCAATATAGTATTTTTAAACAATGCCCATGCTTGATGTAAATCTTTAACCTTTGCAGCTGCTCCTTTTAATTTTTTCTTAACTGTTTTCCTCATTTTATCATAGACATAAATGGAGTAATGTTATAAAGGTTGTTATACATTGAAAAGGCCTTTTATAAACTGTGTGGAACGTTCTGCATGGAGAAACAGGTGCACCAACAAGATGGAGCAGACTTATAGGCACTGAGTGTAGGAACTCTCAGAGGCTAAGTTTGAGCAAAGGCCAAGATGGCATTGCAATGTATGCATGCAAATACACACAGAGTGCACACACATATTTACACCTGCTTCAGAGCAAATATAAATATACACAAGCATGTGCATGCTATTGGGGCTGGGAGATTATTTTATAAAGATACACAGGCAGGGCCGGCCCGTCCATTGAGCAAGAATGTTTTTTGCACAGGGCCCCGCGTTTCAGGGGGCCCCGCGCAAAAAACATTCTTCAGCATCCCAAGTTTTAAAAAAAAAAACCAAACTGGCTGCTTCTGCCGCGGCAGCAGCAAGAGCTCTGCCGCGGCAGCAGCAAGAGCTCTGCCGCGGGGCCCCCCCCTGCCCGGCAGAGCCTCCGTGCATCCTCAGCAGCTTTCTTCATGTCCAAAACGCGGGCTTCTTTCAGAGCCGCGAGAGTTTCCTTTCTCGCGGCTCTGTTAATCCCGCCGAGGGTGATGGGATTTCCCATCAGCCCCGTGGGATTAAGAGAGCCGCGAGAAAAGAAACTCTCGCGGCTCTGAAAGAAGCCCGCGTTTTGGACATGAAGAAAGCTGCTGAGGATGCACGGAGGCTCTGCCGGGCAGGGGGGGGCCCCGCGGCAGAGCTCTTGATGCTGCCGCGGCAGAGCTCTTGATGCTGCCGCGGCAGAAGCAGCCAGTTTGGTTTTTTTTTTATTTTAATTTGGAATGATAGGGGGGGGGGTGGTTAGGACTGGTAATGGGCTATGGGAGGGGAGGCTAAACTGGAAGTGGGCTGATGGGGGGGGGGTGGTGAGGACTGGTAATGGGCCGGGGGGGGCTGGTTAGGACTGGTAATGGGCCAGGGGGGGGGGGGTGGGGGGTAGGACTGGTAATGGGCCATGGGGGGGAGGCTAAGACTGGAAGTGGGCTGATGGGGGGGGTTAGGACTGGTAATGGGCTATGGGGGGGGGCTAAGTGGGCTGATGGGGGGGGTTAGGACTGGTAATGGGCCATGGGGGGTGGAGGCTAGGACTGGTAATGGGCCATGGGGGGGGGCTAAGTGGGCTGGGGGGGGCTAAGTGGGCTGGGGGGGGGGTAGGACGGGTACTGGGCCAGGGGGGGGGGAGGGTAGGGGTGGTAATGGGCTGATGGGGGGGGGTTAGGACTGGTAATGGGCTATGGGGGGGCTAAGTGGGCTGATGGGGGGGGTTAGGACTGGTAATGGGCTATGGGGAGGGGGCTAAGGCTGGAAGTGGGGGGGTAGGACTGGAAATGGGCTGATGGGGGGGCTAAGACTGGAAATGGGCTGATGGGGGGGGTAGGACTGGTAATTGACTATGGGGAGGGGGCTAAGGCTGGAAGTGGGGGGGTAGGACTGGAAATGGGCTGATGGGGGGGGTTAGGAATGTTAATGGGATATGGGGGGGGATAAGACTGGAAGTTGGCAGATGGGGGGGGGTGGTTAGGACTGGTAATGGGCTGATGGGGGGGTGGTTAGGACTGGTAATGGGCAATGGGGGGGCGAAATGGGCTGATGGGGGGGGTTAGGACTGGTAATGGGCTATGGGGGGGCTAAGACTGGAATTGGGCTGATGGGGGGGGGGGGGTGGTTAGGACTGGTAATGGGCCATGGGGGGGGGTTAGGACTGGTAATGGGCCGGGGGGGGGGGGTTAGGACTGGTAATGGGCTGATGGGGGGGGAGGGTTAAGACTGGTAATGGGCCATGGGGGGGGGGGGGTTAGGACTGGTAATGGGCCATGGGGGGGAGGCTAAGACTGGAAGTGGGCTGAGGGGGGGGGTAGGACTGGTAATTGGCTATGGGGGGGGCTAATACTGGAAATAGGCTGATGGGGGGGCTAGGACTGGAAATAGGGTGATGGGGGGGTTAGGACTGGTAATGGGCTATGGGGGGCTAAGACTGGAAATGGGCTGATGGGGGGGTAGGACTGGTAATTGGCTATGGGAGGGGGGCTAAGACTGGAAATAGGCTGATGGGGGGCTAGGACTGGAAATAGGGTGATGGGGGGTTAGGACTGGAAGTGGGCTGATGGGGGGCTTAGGACTAGTAATGGGCTATGAGGAGGCTAGGACTGGAAATGGGCTGAGTGGAAGGAGGGCTTGAACTGCAAATAGCTGATGGGGACGGGGGCTTGGAATGGAAATGGGTTGTGAGGGGGAGGGAGCTAGGACTGGAAATGGGTGAGGGGGGGCTAGGACAGGAAATGGGCTGATGGAGGGGCTAGAATAGGACTGGAAATTGGCTGTTGGGGGGTGCTAAGATTGGAAATGGGCTGTGGTGGGGGTTTGGATTGAAATGGACTCATGAAGGGGCTAGAACTGGAAGTAGGCTCATGGGGGGATTGGATTGGAAATGGGCTGAGTGGAGGGGAGCTAGGATTTGACATGGGCTGATGGTGGGGCTAGGAAAGGACTAGAAATGGGCTCATGGGGGGCTGGGATTGGAAATGAGCTGATGGAGGGACTTGGATGGGACTGCAAATAGATGGGGGAGCTAGGACTGGAAATGGGCTTATGGGGGGCTAGGACTGGAAATGGGCTGATGCGGGGACTAGAAGGGAGCGGATGCTGGGTGGGACTGGAACTAGAATGGAGCTGATGTTGGGGGAGGATTAGAATGGGATGGAGCTGGGAGAGTGAAATGGAGAGGGAAAAAATATTTTGTGTGGGAGGGAAGACAAATCTACAATTGTCCGGATATTGGGAGAGTAAGTGGGGATTGAGGATGGAGGGGTAAAATTTGAGTGGATGAAATAGGAATGAGGAAAGAGGAAAAGGAGAAAGATTAGTATGTTAAAGCAGATGTAGAGAGAGAATGGAAAAAAACTAGAAGAGAGAAGAAAAGACAAATGGACAGCAGACGATGAAGAATTAGCGGAAGACACGAAGAAACCAGAAGAAAGTGGCTGGAGCAATTGCAGCTGAAAAAAAATGCACAAAAGGTAGAAAAATATCTCTTTATTTTGAATTTATTAATTGGAATATGTCAGCTCTGGGAAATGTGCATCATTAACGTCTGCGCTTTGTTTAGTACAAGAGCAAATTAATGTATAGTTTTATTTCTACAGTGTTGTACATTCCAAGTTTGGCTTTTTGGATTCCCAGTTTAATTATTGTCTTCCTGTTTCTAAATTGTGATTCCTTGTTTGGTGATGGTTTATGTTCTGTTCATGTGTAACTGAGCTGAGGTATTCTGTTTATGTAATTCCTATTTGACATTGCCACTTGTTCTCTTTCCCCAGTAGGTCATGTATTGTTGTTCTCTGAAATGTATTGGTTTAATATTTGCAGCGTTTCCTTTTGATAGTTAGGGTATGGTGCTTTATGAGTCCTGGTAGTGCTGTTAGGATACGGCGGGTTTGCTATGGGTTCTAAATGGGCAGTGTTTGTAGTAGTTCCTAATGTGTCTGGCGGTTGGCACTGGATTATAGTAATGTAGAAGTCTTTTAGTCTTTCTTTATTCATACACTCATTAAGAGGCATGTTTACTAAAAGTTCGTGTATGGTAACATTATGCAAATATTTATGCAAATGAGGACCCTTATGCAAATGAGGCCCCGCACCGAGTCTCTGCACATGGCCCCGCACCCCCCTTGGGCCGCCCCTGTACACAGGCACTTATGTTGCCTTTATATAACAGGCAAAGAATAGGCACTTTTTTGGACTTTTCACATTTCTGACCTGTTATAAAATCAGGCCTATAATGCTTGTATATACATTTATTTATTTATGACCATTTCATATACTGCCCTTAGAGCAGGGCACAACAGAACAGTTAACAATAAAAAAAAATATGACTAACAAAAGTTACCAAGAATAAAAACAAAAACAAGCATCAGAAAATATGTTTGAAAAGTTACAGTATGAATTGCATGAGGATCAAAGGAATAAACATCTGAGGAGACAGAAATAATAAAGAGAACGGGAAGGGAGAAGGAAGGTTTGTGAAAATACAGAAGGAAGGGGAAGATGTAAAACAGAGAAAACATAAAATATATACAATGGAGGCAATACATGCAAATTTATCTCATGCAGATTCTTTGTGAATATCCACCAAGGACTGGGTTGAGAATCTTTGAAGCAGAGAGAGATCCTCAAGTACCAAGAAATGCAGTTAAGGACTAAGAAAATGTGTCAAAAAGTCAGAATTCACAATTGTTCTGAGTGCCACTGGCCTGATTCAAAAGAATTTCCAAGCACAGACTGATAAGTTGTCTATATATATTATATTCTATGAACTCCAGAAGGAAGCTGTCTTGGGCACAATGCAATTAATATGGGAAGCGTTAGCAGTAAATTTGAGAGATTCAGATCATACTCAACGTATAATCAAACTCTAGAATTTGTTACCGGAGGATGTAGTAAATGCTGCTAGTGTAGCTGGGTTTAAAAAAGGTGTGAACAAGTTCCTGGAGGAAAGGTCCATAAACTATTATTAAAAGGGACCCAGGATATCACTTATCAATGCTTGACCCAATACAAGCATTGAGGAACCTGTGTCTTTTGGGGAAATTGCTAGGTACTTATGACCTAGATTGGCCACTGTTGGAAACAGGATACTGGGCTTGATGGACCTTGGTCTGACCCAGTATGGCATATCATATGTTCTTATGTTCCACGTCATGGCATTGGAAAGGGGAGGGCCACATGGGCCCTGGCCCCACCAAAAATCACAGTGGCAGGAGGTAGGCTGCCCACAGGGATCCTATGCCCCGCTGGTAGAAGAAGAAGAGAAGCTGTGATCACAGCAAAGACGCTTCCTGTCTGCCTGAACGAGATCAGATCCCCTTCTCCACATACCTTGTCTTAAAAGCATGGTTCATTAGTTTCCTGGTATGCAGAAAATTAACCTATTTTGAGATACTGACCTAGAGAGCAATTCTTGAAGATGTAGTTGGAGAAAAGTTTGCATTAATGCTCATTCTTAATGTGTTTTAAAAACTATGGCCCTCATTCCAGAACGTGGGTTGCGGGGCTGCACGTCCCGCTGGGATGTGTAACCCCACAATCTGCCTAGACTCTATTACCCCAACAGCTCTCCCCATACGTCCTGTGCTTCAGGACAGGGAGAGCCGGCGGGAGGCAGAGTAGGGGTGGGCTGCCTGGCAGCATGTACAGGGCCAATTCAGGTCATGGCCCTGTATGTGCAGATGGGCCTGCTGGGACATGCTGCTTATACCACCACAGAGATGGTATAAGCAGCATTGTTTGCTGGATTGAGGCAGGGGAGCCATCCCTGTTGCTGGAGCCGTGTGCGGGGAGGTCCCTGCTGCCCGATCCAGGCTGCATGAGGCCAACTGTGGGTCAGGCAGCGGGGATTTGGAGGTCGGAGCCGTGGATGTCTGGGGCACCTGTGGGGAGGACATCTCCACAGGCAGGAGGGGCATGGCAGGCCATCCTTGGGCCCGATTGTGGTGTTCCAGCGGACTAGAATCAGGTCTTAATGGCCTTGTCTTCAGCAGAAATGCCCGGACAGCCTGGACGTCCCCCTCCCGGAATGGGGCTCCATGTCTACATTTTTACTTGGAAAAGTATGCACACACAGCTAAGATGTGTTTTCATGTGGACATTTTCAAAGTGTCTTCATTTTCAAAATTGGTATAAAGTCAGCAAGAAAGAGACTCTGAACTTATGGAGGCAGTTATAAAGTTCCCCCCTAAGAATATAGATTGACATAAAGAGGAAAAAATATCCTGCAATTAAAATAACTGCGATCTCTGTCTTTGTATACAGGTCTTCCATTTGCAGATCATGCCTGGAAGGGATGCATAACCACTGGAATCTGCGAACTTGGGTTTCCTATTACAGAAGCAAGCACTGCCCTAAAGCAATACAGGGTGAAGTGCTACTAAAGCTGCAGGAATCATTTATGCAATCTCGATCAGATCCTGTTTTTTCCTTGTGCTTTGCAATGGTTTTGAATAGTATAGGCCATATTCACTATTATGATAAGTCCCAGATGGACACTGGTCATCGTTAAAGCATCGTTAAAGCCCCAGATGGACACTGATCATCGTTAAATACAGTATGTACTTTCATAGAACTCCCAAATATCCACATAGTTTACTTTAAAGCCAAATGTTAAGTATAAAACCTAAGAAGTATACAAGGGAAAAGAATAAAACATAGATTGTAATCCCTGCTCTCTGTCACTCTGTTATTGTAAGCTCTGTGAGACATGTGGATTGTAAAATCAGCCTAGTGATTTTGTAATTATATGTCACTTTGGGGTATGTTTACTAAACCGTCTTAAAGTGTGCCCAGCGTTAGTGTGCAGGATGCCATAAAAGGAGTGGGCGTTCCAGTCTAAATGTCACAAGCGCACGTCAGCGCACGATAATGTGCGCTGCGCACACTATCGTGCGATAAGGTGCATAACGCACGTCAACGCGTGGTTAGCACAAGTAGGCGCACTGACCTGCAAACAGAGCAAAAAAGGTGTAGTACAATGGTCAATACACTGACTGATGGTACAGGGGTCATGAGTTTGTCTCCCGAGTGGGCCTGCAGAAGAAGGCTGTCTGAGGCAGTACCCATTGCATTTACCCACTGCCAACTGAGGCACCTCCCGTTTTTTAAATTAAATCTGTGCTGCCAGCAAACACACCCTCAAAGTGCCGTAAAAGAAGGTGCTGCAGAAGGCGGCTCCCAAGGCGCCCCAGAGGGCACCTTTTAAAGTGCACTGTATGCCAAAAGGCACCCTATAATGTTGCCTATAGGGCACCCTAGAGGGTGCTGTATAGGGCGCCCTATGAGCCGCTGCAAGGGTACAGCACTGCTTTGGATGGCAGCACTGCACATGGTAACCCCTGGTCATCCTAAGTAGGTGAGCTGACATACAAGCAGCAACAATTTCGATCTCTCAATCACCCCTGTTCCCTGGTCCGACCATAGCCTCTTATCATTCAAGATACCAGTACAGAAAAAATCAGTCAACCACACTATAAAACGGGCTCCAGCAAACCACAGACGATTCAAACCATTTGACAATCGGACAACATCAACGACATGGTTGACAACTGGAACAACACCCTCAAGGAATATTCGGAATTATCCACAGCTAATAGCCACCCAACTCCGGATAACCTTTTGGATAAGAAACCATCGGCACCATGGTTCACCCCAGAGCTAAAGAAATCCCTCACTCTTTTGAGAAAGCTAGAGAGAAGATGGCGTAAATCCCAGAACTCCTCTGACCAAGCTTTATACCTAACCCATCTAAAAATCCACCCTGAAGCGGTCTGGTTCACCAGAAAAGCCTATCACTCAGAACTCCTCAACCGCTCTCTAAACAAGCCACGAGAGCTCTTTAACCTCGTAAGAGTACTAACCACAGAACCATCCCCGCCACAGCAAGAATCCATACACCCCCAAAAGTACGCCAACTACATCCAATCAAAAGCCATCAAAACATCACTAGCCTCCCCCTTGATACCTTCCCAATTTCATGTACCTGAGAACCCACTCTACAAGTTCGTACCCCCCTCCACAAAACATATTGAAGATATTGTCACCAGAATAAACACAACCACAGCAGCAAATGATCCATGTCCAGCACACTGGTTAAAAGCAATGAGATCTGAACTCAGCCCGTGCATATCGAAAATCATAAACCAATCATTCTCAACAGGTACCTTCCCATCAGCTCTCAAGCAGACCTCCATAAGACCTCTTCTAAAAAACAACCAACTAGACTCAACAAAGGAAGAATCCTATCGTCCAATTGCCAGCATCCCCTTTCTAGCTAAAATAATCGAGAAGATAACACAAATTCAGATCCAACAACATATAGACACCGCATCTCCACTAGACCCCTGTCAACATGGCTTCAGGGAAGCTCATGGAGTCGAAACACTGCTGACCTCATTAACCAACACTCTCATCACTGGAATCGACAGCATCAAAAATGGATTCGCATTAATATTTCTAGACATCTCCGCAGCATTTGATTCAGTGGACCATAACAAACTCCTAACCCGACTCCAATGCAAAGGGATCCAGGGGTTAGCACTGGATTGGTGTAAATTGTACCTAGAAGAGCGCTGGCAACATGTTCGTATGGGAACAAACACCTCAGAATCATTTCAGTTGAAACAAGGAGTCCCTCAAGGATCCTCCCTCTCGGCGCTACTCTTTAATATCTATATGCAGCCGTTGTGTGAGATCACTCGTTCATGCGGAGTATCCTCTTTAATCTATGCAGATGACGTGCTCATTTTCACACCAATCAACATCACTCGGCCAGATTTCACTGTACTAGTAGAGTGCTTCGATGCAATAGCAGACTGGCATCTCACACAGAACATGAGAATAAACTTCAAAAAACCCGAAGTTTTAATCATCACCAAGAATAAGGAATTTTCATCCCCATCTACCCTAAAAGTATGGGACGCCGAACTGCCAGTCAAAACCACCATAAAATATCTAGGTGTAACTCTGGACCATCGCCTAAACTTCAAAGAGCACATAAACCGAACAGTGAAAACCATCTACTTCAAGATTAGAACCCTCAGACACCTCAAAAACATGCTCGATCCCGACAACCTCCGCACCATCTTTCAAGCAATAGTCACTCCCCACTTTGACTATGCAAACATAGTTCTCCACGGCCTCCCAAAAAGCACCCTAAACACGCTTCAATTAGCAATGAACACCGCTGCTCGCATCCTACATGGGGCCTCAAGGAGTGATCATATAACCCCTATATTAAAGGAGTTACACTGGCTCCCAATCCCTTACAGAATTACATACAAAGCGCTACTTACAACATTTAAGGCCATCAATAACTTAGCGCCCCCTGCAATCTGCACACTCCTCACTCACACCCCTGATACCAGATCCAGGAGATCCGTAACAGCCAATACCCTAACCATCCCAACCGACTCCACAAAGCGTTCAAATGCAACCACGGAAAGAGCTTTCTCATACTTCGCCCCTAGATGCTGGAACAACCTTCCTCCCTCCATAAGAGCAATCAAGGACCTCAAGCAATTTAGAAAAGCTATAAAACACCACCTGTTCCTCTTACACTTCTCCCAACACCAGTTACCATCTCCTACCCTCTCAACTTTCCTAAGCCCCCTCTATAAACCAAAATCGATCTGATCCATCTCTTCTATATAACAAGAAATCTACCATTGTACATAGTTGTATAATCTGATCCATCGCTTCTGTATAACAAGAAATCTACCATTGTATATAGTTGTATAATTAAGATGTACAAAGTTTTCCTAAGTTGAATCCTGTTAGATCCCCTGTTACATGTAAGCTCACGACAGCATGTTGCTATCTGTGAGCACTTTGTTTACTGTAAACCGCGCTGATGAGAAAGAGCGCGGTATATAAAAACTTTAAATAAATAAATAAATAAAATAAATAAACAGCAGCGTAGCACAATGGTTAATACAATGACTGATGGTACAGGGGTCATGGGTTCGACTCCCGAGTGGGCCTGCTAAAGAAGGCTGTCTGAGCCTGTACCCATTGCATTTACCCACTGCTGGCTGAGGCAGTACCTACAACATCTACCCATTGCAGTCTGAGGCAGTACCCCTTACCTTTACGTAGTGCTGTCTGAGGCATATGAGGTTGTAATTTAAACCTGTGCTGCCAGCAAACACACCCTCAAGGTGCCGTAATATAAGGTGCCCAATAAGGCACGCCAGAGGGTACAGTATAAAGTGCACTGTCTGCCAAGGCACCCTATAGGGTCTCCTATAAGGCCCCCATAGGGCGCCTTATAGGGTGTCCAATGAGGCACGGTAAGGGTACAGCACTGTTTCTGATGGCAGCACTGTGCATGTAAAGGTGTGGTAAGCCTAAGAAGGCCCTCCCACCTGCAAATACAGCAACAGTGCTGTAGCACAATGGTCAATACATTGAGTGATGGTACAGAGGGTATGAGTGCAAGTCCCCAGTGTGCCAAATGAGTAAGGCTGATAGAGGAAATTACCTCTTCTGTTATCAATCTGTGCTGCCATCAGAAACATAACCAAACCCGAGTGCCATAAAACCATGCACCTTTTCAGGGTGCACCAGAGGGCACATCCTAAACAACCATGTCAGCGAAGATGGGTTATGATGTGCCCCAGAGGCCATGTTGAAAGGTTGCAAACCCCCAAGGCACCATAGTAGGCACCCCAGAAGCTATTGAACTGACGGCGTGATGCAAGATGCCCCAAGGATGTATAGGTAAACCCAAAAACATTGCCCAAGTGCAGTACAGTCCCCCAATGTGAAGGGCAAGAGAGGTATGTGGCAAACAGACATGTAACCCTAACACTACACAGAGCAACAAGGAAAGACAATGCATAAATAAAGGAAGGCCGTAGAACAGATCTGATGGACCAGACGAATCAGCGTCCAGCCCATGTGGCTGCTTGAAAGCTGCACAAACATATCGGGGGCAGCTGCAGCGATGCACAGAGGGAAGGTAATGTACCATGCAATAATGACAGTGTGTGGCAGAGGATGGGAAGACGTGTGCAGCTGAAGAGGTAGAAGTGGTAGGATAGAAGGAATGTCATGATGACAGTGGAGTAGCTGTGCCATGCAGAGGACACACAGGAGATGCAACCAGAGAGAGCCGCAATGCAGGAATGTATAGGAGTGCAGGATGTGGGGGTAGCAGCATGCACATCAGGGTAGGACGGCACACAGCTGGCAGACACACATAAATGGACAGAAGGATGGCTCACAACTGTGATGAGGGTACAATGTGCTCACAGCACAGATCTGCACAGATATGACCTTTACAGGGATGAAAGGTGGTTGTGCAGGACAGGCACATGAAAGAGAACAGAGAGGAGCCAAGCCCATGACCAGTAGCACAAATGGCAATGCACAAACCTGTAGGCCACACCACCAGCGTCAACCCAGTAGCAAAGGCTGCATACAAATGTACTGGAGGGCATCACAAGACACCTGCTGGCCCTCATGATAGGCAAAGCCCCAACAGTAACAATGATGAAATGCATATGCAGATCTGCTGTCAAGAGCAGATCACAGTCAGTAACTGGGATCACACACACATAGGGCCACATGTACACACACAATGAAAGGTCATGCAGTGGATACAGCATGCAAAATAGGAAAGAAAAGAATCCCCAAGGGCAGCAGAGGATGTTCTGTGGAGTAGGTGCAGAAACTGTACCTGGAGAGGAGAGAAGTGAACCTACAAACAGGTGCACTACACACCAGCTGAAACACAGCAATATGAAACCCCCAACCGGACTGCCATGTACACTCCTTAAATAATGAGACATATGTAACAGCTAACATGTGATGGGTAGGCAACTCAGAGGGCACACCTTGGTGTTCTGTGAAAGGATGGAGGTGTGTGTGCAGAGGTGATGAACCTGCTGGTAATTAGTGGTCATATTAGCACAAAAGCCAAAAAAAAAAAAACATGAGGGGATCAAACCTGCAACCAATGGTGTTAGATCATATGCTGTAAACAACTAATCCAAACAAACACAATGAGAACACAGAGCACAATTCAGAAATAGCCTCACAAGGGAAGGGTGTGTATGGGGACCTATAATACCCAGTGATGTTGCAAATGCCTAGCAGACAGACAGCTGACACCATACAAGGATGTGAACATAGGTAGGCCATGTACATGACCATAGAAATACTACATACAAGTTTTGGTGGGATGAAAGAATGTTGAAGTAGCCCAGTGGTGAGAACACTGTCAGGGTCACCAACCAAACAGGGTTAAAATCCAACTATCACCCCTTGTGACCCTGGGCAAATCACGTCACCTGCCAGCACCTTGGAAGACGTTCCTGGCAAACCACCTCCAGTGACACTGCCAAGAAAACCTTGGGGTCTCTGGGTAACAATGAGTCTGGACTGACACAAAGGCACACATGGGGCAATGCATGTTTGTCACCATGACCAAGCAGCAGCAGAGACAAATGTCTGTAAAACACATATATTCATTTGGAGAAGCATGACAGATAGTGTGGATAACGCCATCATACTATCAATGTGAGGGGACCCCTGGTGAAAGAAGGGAACACATCTAGCAAGGTAGCTACCCACATCCCACAGAAAGGCCACTGGCCCACCCACAAATGAGGGGCAGGAGACACAATGTGCATCAGGTGCATGGTGTGCAGTATGCATTAGGCCCTGGCCCCCCCCTACTGTTGTACCTCTCCAATGTGCCACCCATGTATGAGGGCATGTAGACAGTAGGACGTGCATGATGAGGGCCCAACACACATCAATCATGATTTGTGTCCACAAACATATATATCTTGCAACACAGGAGGCACACAAATGGTAACAGCATGTGTTGAAACGTTGTAATTTAAAAAAAAAAAATGAAACCTCATGTTACAGCACCCACATAATCCCTGACATAGGAATCCAAGATGCTACAATGTAACCGTAAACAATCAGCTAATGCACGTTGAGGATATGCGAACAGGTAGCAGAGGCACATGAACACAGACAGCATCCAAAAGAAAATACCTGCAGAAACATGCATAGGTAACACTGTGCAGGAGGTCCCCCTGCACTGGTTGGTGTATAGACAGTGTCTGTACACATATATCACGGTACATGGAATGCACAAGTGAAGGAAGACAGACACTCACAGTGTCACACACCAAATATAATGTGCCAATGTGAGTGTAGGTACCTCAGGACATACCTAGGAATGTCCAGACATGCAATTCAAGGTTTGTAAATCAATTTTTTTCGCCATGTCTGTACAGTAAACATACACAACAACTAGTATACAGAGATGGAAAGTAAGGGCAAACATGTTTCAGGGAAACACACAGAAACCATATTGCCTCGTGCTGTGTTTCCCCAACATAGCCATATGCACATGCCCCATCCACATTTCAACATGATACAGTGATACCACACATGCAGGGAAACACCCTTGGTGATTGAGAACATCAATTCAGGATGATGGTGTGTATGAAAGCAGTGTCGTGGAAAAACCTGCATCATGTCCAGGTGGAGAGTGTGTGGACATAGACAACATGACCTCTCCATTGCTCCCTCTATGCCACATGCATGGCTGTATGTTTGTGTTGGAACAAACAGATGCGTGTATCCTGTGTCCCATGTCACACACATGGCTGAAACACATAAACAACACAATTGTGAAGGACTGTACAACATACGTTGACAATGGCAGCCCACGTGGGGACCGGTATACAGTGTCCAAAGCGCAAAGCGTATCTGCTATCCCACACGTAACCTAAATACTGTCCCCGCAACACTGGGCATGCATAGTCTAGTGCCACATCCCAATATGCTGCAGTCCGTGAAGGTTCATGTGTGTATCCTGCAATGATCACGACTCCCAGCCAGAGCACGGCAGCAGCGTTGTGTTGGACAGGTTTGTCATGTCCAAAGTAGCAAGTCAACAAGAATAATGTCCATCCGAGGCATGTGTCCCACTCGCAGAGGTCGAACATCCTATGGCACAAAATTCCAGGAAAGGCTCCATGGTGTTGGGTACCCCAACAGGTGGCTGATGGAGACGCCAGATGCATTGTAATAGATGTGTCCTGTATGTCCCCTGCCCTGTGTCAGAGGAAGAAACATATTGTATTGGTATGCTGCTGTTAAAAGCAGCACAAATTGTAGAGTCTGACATTGAGAAAGACATAGGAAAGGGACGCACCGGCAAACATGACATTATCACAACACGTAAAACACCGCATGTGGGTGACATCCCGAACTAGAACAGCAGACACAGGTGTCACATGGATATGGACATGTCCATGCCCGTGTCACACAGGTGTCACACTGCTCCACCCTATGTGCATCAGTGCCCGTGAACAGAGATCACGCCAAATATGTATATGACAAACAGTAAAGCACCAACATGCAAAGGCTAATGTCAGCACCGAGCAAACTATGGTGCAAACTACCTTGTGCTTGCATCAGGTGTATGTCCTGGATCCTCAGAGCTGCCCAAAGGCTGTAACAGGTCCAAGTGATGGGACGCATTGTCGCAAAAATGTGTAGAATCGACAAGTCACCATGTTATGCCACTGTTGATGTATGTCCACGTGATGAAGCTATCTGTGATACAAAACAGCTGGTCAACAGTGGTCAGTCAGAACACAGGACATAGGTCTGCCCCCAACACGCAACACATGCCCACAATGTTCAGATGGTAAACATCAGTGCGGTATAGATAGCACACTCACCCCCGCCACCCAGGTATCTAGCCACTCAACACATGCGAATGTGAAATGCCTGCACACTGTATCATCACACAGCCAACCACAGAAAAAAGATTCACAAAGAATGTTAAGTGCAGCGTGCCAGCAGTAGGAGATGGCCTTGACATGCATAAGTGGATAGTGGTTGACATACACGCCATGTGAAATACAATGATACACTGGTGTTAGCTGATGGTACAATGTTGTCAAAGGGTACAGGTGAAGCCCACCACCAAATCCCCTGGACCCACACACACATGCAGCTCTGTTGGCCATATCCCAGAGACAGTGTTGCTGAAGACCTACTGTGCAGGAACACATGGGGAATTGTGTGCGCACAGAACGATCTGGGGTATGGAGGTGCAGGGAAAAGTGGTCAATTACAAAAACAGGGCGATATGACATATTATGGTGGACATGTGTACCCCCTGTTTGCTGACACAGACAGGGCAGCCGTAGATCCACCTACCCCTGACCACTGCCTGTTGGTCGACGCACAGTCACCAGCCAAAGCTCCACAGCACCCGGAGTTCCACCAACTATGTCCTGTGCATTGGGAAACACAAGGGCAAAATACATCTTTTCGGAGTGGAGGAGTGGCCTAGTGGTTGGGGCAAGGTACTTCAGGCCGGAAGGTCAGGGGTTCAAATCCCACTAGAGGACAGCAACCTTGGGCCGGAAGAACTGGGGTTTCTAGTCCCACAGGTGCTCCTTGTGGTCTTGGGCAAGCCACTTAACCCTCCGTAGCCCATGTTCCCTGTAAAATAGTTATCTCCAAGTTATAATGCCCTGTTCAATGTAATTTCAGTTTGTTCAATGTAAACCGCACTGATGCAGAATAGCGCGGGATATAAGAGAATGTAAATAAAATAAATAAATAAAATAAATCTGTTATGCCCTAGCTGTGCAACCCGCACCGCACCTTCCCATAACCAGCGTGCAGACCCACCAAACCCTGAACAGACTGTCTGTTCACCATCACACTGCACAGATCACACCCATGTGATGGTCATCATTGATGTTTCCCTGGCAAACTACAGGGATCCGTATGCTTTCTGTCCCTTCCCTCACTTCCCAGCTGCTGTACAGAGTGGTGGACAAAGGTGTTTGCTCCCCACTGTGTTGTGTCACGCCAGGGTTGCTGTTATATCCTGGCCCTTCCAAACTGCTCCCTATGCTCCATCACTGTGTGTATTGCTGTCTCAATGTCCTTCCCTACCCTGCTGTCATGCCCAGTAACACAAGGAAATATGTAGGGTCAACCCCCGTATCCCCTGTGCATACCCATATTTGTGCTGTGGATAGCCCACACCGTAGCTAACATTAACACACGTGTGCTGATGCTATAATTTATTCATGTACATCTCCTATATTCCACCCTATTAAAATCAATGTGGTTCACAATGAACAGAAAACTTCTACAATGCGACATAACAGTGCGTCTACAGAGAACAGAGGTTGAACTGGGGAGAACTGGGGAAACCAATCACAGGTCATATTGAAATAACAGTGTATGCACAGTTGGATACAACAGGGTATTCACAGTTGGGCAGAGGTTGGTGGTACAGGAGAGGTGTACCAGAAAGTGTACGCTGACTATCCACCTCTCCTGTACCCCCAACCCCTGCCCAACTGTAAATACCCTGTTGTATCCAAATGTTGCTCCTGCCTGATTCGCCTCTGTCTGTGTGTAACTAGGCAACACTGCAAGTCCCAGCTATTCAAAACCCCATAAATTGGGCAACAATCCCCCCCCCCCCCCGGCTGGACAACGCACGGGGCCCCTATCCGCCACAGCATCCAAGTCATGACTACGTGATACCCTACACAGTCAGGCACACTGTAGTGTCTCCATAATCTCCATTACGGACCACACAGAACTGTAATCCACATACCACAGATCACGAAGGTACCACAACATAGCAAAAGGAGCGCCATACAAACACAGCACACACATGGACCCTGCAACTTGGAGCATTCCAACCTCACAAACAGCTTAGAGGACATACTGATAAGCACACACATCTAGACAACTGGCCCAGCCATGCTCTTCTCCCCACTGTGACAGTCATACCATATGCCTGTCACCCCGCTGCAAACCATGCATCGAAACCAACAACATGTGTCTGCACAGCAGCCCCTATCACATGCACCCACAAACCAGGAATGTCAGGCAGACACTTCCCACAAGCCTAAAGCAACACACACACACATACCACCTGCACCTGCTGCTGTACCCCGCCCACAGTTACTGTGCATCAGGCATGAGTATATATGATGCTGGCATGCCTAGCCACCGTAAGTTACATGTCCGTGCAGTGCTGCATATCACTGATACTGTGATACAAATGGACACTGGTAGTAGCTGTACGCACATATTAAAACAAATGTAGGTGGTAACAAATTAAGTACGTACATGTGAAGAGCTCTGTAATCAGCTGCCTCCTGACTGCTGTCCCCTCGCGTGTGTCACCACAGGCACGTGCTGGGGGGCACACAGGGTCATCCTCTAGATCCTCATTAATATCAACAGGGATACGGTGCCTGAGAGCAATGTTGTGCAGGATGCAACAGGCTAAGATGATCTCTGCCACGGTCTGTGGACGGTATTGTAAGGCACCACCTGTCCTATCCAGACACCTGAAGCGATTCTTTAATACGCCAAAGGTGCGCTCTATGATGGAGCGGCTGGTGGCATGGGCCTCATTGTACCTCTACTCTGCACGTGTCCATGGATGACGCACAGGGGTCAGCAACCAGGGGCGACACCCATATCCTGCATCACCTGCAAAAAGAGGAATGTGTAATATTAAAGGAGGAGCGCATGTTCCCTCAAATTGACACAGGTACATATGTGCTAAACAAATGCATACCACAATTTGACATACACATATGACAACACATGATGGGACATCACAGCTATGTATCAGGGTGCGAGGGCAGACACACAGGGCAAGGGCTAGGTGCACGGATTGGAATCAGTAACCACGGCACATATGCTATGCAGCCATTCTACTATTACGACAAAGCTCCATAGCAAGGTGGACTGTGAGGCCACCCCTATTAAGTCACATACAGTTGACATACCCACACAACAAGTCAGACATCTGCACATACGGTTAGTAACATGAATAACATGTGCACGTAAGAAATGAGAAATACACACCCAGCAATACACAGTCCCCATACTGTCCAGCCTCAAATTGAGTGAACAGTGCCGAGTTCTGCAGGATATAGGAGTCATGGGTGGACCCTGCAAACCTGGAAACCACATTCAGAATATGCTGATGTGTATCACAGACAACCTGAACATTCAGGGAATGATAGTGTTTGCGGTTGCGGAACACTACCTCCCTGTCTCTGGGTGGGACCAGGGCAACATGTGTGCAATCAATAGCTCCCATCACGTGTGGTATTCCGGCTAATGCCTCAAAGGCTTGGTTCAGGGTCCCCCACTGTTGCCTAGTGTGGGGAAGGGCTATGTAATCCCCCACTCAGCTGACCATGGCACACAGTACCTGGTGGAGACAGCGTGAGAAGGTGGGGCGGCTCATGCCACCCACTGCGGCCACTGAAGACTGGAAACAGCCAGAGGCAAAGAAATGTAGGGCACCAAGGAGCTTGACCAAACCCGGTATGGCATGTGACCGACCAGTCAGGGGCTCGAGGTCAGGTCTGAGATCCTCGTACAGCTCCAGAATAGCTCCCATGCTCAGGCGGTAGAGGGAGATGACCTGGTCCTCACGCATGCCCTGGAGCTGGGCCCTGGGCCTGTAGAGGCGAGGCCAGCGAGCCTGCACCCCTGCACGTCTCCTGCCCCGTGCGGGTACAACCCCTGCCCGGCCCGCCCCCACAGCTGCAGGCCTGAGTTGAAGCGAGTCCACACCCATGTCCTGTGCCGCAGCCCCATCAACACCATCTCTCCCATCAGGCAACCGCAGCCCCTCCTCAACAGCAACCACAACCGCAGCAAACGCAAAGGATGCCATACACACAACCTGTCCAAACGCACAATGACACACAGACAATGACACCCACCTCACTGACCAGGACACATAGACACACACACAGGCCAAACAACACTCACAAACACAGCCACTACACACAAAGAACCGTCCTCTAACACTCGTCAACCTCCACAAACACGTCACCAACTCTGTCTCTCTCCAACACAATCCCATCAATGTGTCCCAGATGTGCAGCTGAATTTAAAGGGTAGAGGTATGTTGCACGCGTTGCGCATGCACTGTTACATGGGCGCAGCCATTGCGCGCGTATGCAACACGCGTTACGTGGACTCTCCCTATAAAACCTCTGCATACCTAGGCCACTTCGAGGGTTTTGTGTAGGAGAAAGAGACAGAGAGAAAGAGAGAGAGAGAGAAGGAGTGTGGTATTGGTTAGTGTTTGGCGGAGTAGTGTTGGTGTAGAAAGTGAGCGGCAGTTGGAGAGGAGTTGCAGGGGCCAGAGGCAGGTGCAAAGGGTAGTGAGACAGCAGAGGAGAGATAGAAGAGGGGTGTTGAGCAGCAGGTGTGAGAGACAGCAGAGGGGAGAGGGGGCCAACAGGGGGAGGGGGGGTGGTGGGTAGGTGTGGGGGGAAGCCCTGTGGGTGGGGGAAGAAATGGCTGATCGGGAGGGGGAGGGGGTTCCCGTAGGGTGCTTGAGCACCAGCACATGGCTGGTCGGGAGGTGGGGCGGCCACCTGCTCATGCGAGAAGGAGCGGTGGGCAGGGAGGGGGGGAGGCGGGCACATCAGGTGGGTCACAGCCCACACAGGGGCCCCCCACCGCCAAGAGAAGGAGGATCCCTGTGCCTGTTGCTGCCCGGAGGAGGACAGTGCATTTCAGCCCCCAAGAGAACCACACCCTGCTGGCCTGTGACCTCGAACACTACAATGTTCTGTATGGGCGGCTCAGGAACAGCACCACAATTGCCACACGGACAGAGGTGTGGGAGGAGGTGCGGGTGGCCATGGCTGAGTTAGGGGGGCCACCAAGGGACCTGGACAGCCTCCGAAAGAGATTTAACGACATCAAGCATGTGGTGCAAGCACACATGACTGCAGAGAGGCAACATGCCATGGGTCCTGGTGGGGGTAGCCCCTTCACCCCAACCCAACCCCTTGGAGCAGGAGCTGGCAGACAGACTTGGGCCAATCTACCTGCATGGCCTTCCAGAGGCCCTGGACACCGCCCATCCCCGGGCAGGTACGTATGTAAGCCTGTGCACCCTCTCCCTCACCCCCCACCTCTCCTTCCGCTGCTGCTCCCCCCCCCCCACCCCCCACTCCCCTGATATGTCTCTGCCCCCACCTATCACATGGTGTGGCCGAAGTGTAACGTGGCTAACATGAGCTATGTCACCCTCATTACTGGCCCCCAAACGCAAACTCTCACTCTGTGGGGGCAACCACCCACCCCTAACGGACCTCTCATGTTGGAACTGGGCCTACCACAATCCCTTAAACCCCATCCACATACCCCACCCCACCCCTCATGCCCCCCCCCGGCCTCTGGAATGTGCACACAGGTACAGATGAAGTCGCCTTTGTACATGACCGTTTGAATCACGCTCCCCTCACCTCTCAACTCAGCTGCGACCTGGCCCCTGCCTGTGGAAAATGTTTCCACAGCCACACTATTCAAAGGGGCCTTCAGGTCCCCCGCACTCACCGGTCCTCTGGCCATGGCAGGGGCAGTGGGCCCCCTCTGTCTCATACGGGTCACATACAGTCTCCCCTCCCACCCCTAACTCTCCCCTCCCACTCTGTCGGATTCCTTCTGAGCCGCTGCTCCACACAAACAACACCCTGAGTAGCTGGTGTCCACCGTCCCAACAATACCTCCAGACCCACCATCCTCTCAGATAATGAGTAATGTCTCTCAACCCTCCACGCCCATCCCACCCGCAGTCATGGTGACATGAAAAGTCATATCGCGGATACCTCCACCCCCAGTGTTTGCAACCCCCCCTGCTACCCCCATATAGCCCCCTGCTCTCACCCATTGCACCAACACACCAGCAGGGTCATAGCCCTGTGCTGCCTGTCACCTCTAACTGTTCACCCCCCAACCGCTCTGACTCTGTGCCCCCTATACCCGACAACCACCTGTTAGGCCTCATCACTCCCCATCCCCAATATCTGCCGCGCATGGGATCCACTACTCTAATGAGTGACCCCCCTGCCACTGACCCTCCGGCTCTCTCCCCCACTATGTCCACACCCCCTCATCCACTATGTCCACCAATTCCACTGCTGAGTCTGTGGCCCCCTTAACGGCTGTATCCACCGCTGCTGTGGCGCCACCTGCTCCCCACATTCTGTGCCCTGTTAGGCATTCACCACACAGCCATGCCTCTCTCAAGTTACCCGCTATTTGTGTTCATGTGCCCGCTCCACTGAGCAGGCCTGGCACACAACCTGCTCCAATGCTGACCATCCACACAGTAGATGCATGCCCCTGTCCTGACCATCAGTCATTGGCGCCTCCAAACAACAGGTCCTGGCCAGCTGGCAACCTCTCCTGTCTCTCCTCCCCATCGTCTGTTCTGTACATGTGACACTCCCCTATGTGGGGAGGGGAGATATGATAGAAGCCTATAAATTAATGAGCGGAGTGGAACGGGTAAACGTAGATCGATTGTTTACCTTATCAGAATATAGAAAGACTAGGGGACATCCAATGAAGCTACAGGGTAAACTATTTAAGACTAATAAAAGAAAATATTTTTTCACTCAACGTGTAATCAAACTCTGGAATTTGTTACCGGAGGATGTAGTAAAGGCTGTTAGTGTAGCTGGGTTTAAAAAAGGTTTGGACAAGTTCCTGGAGGAAAGATCCATAAGCCATTATTAAGAAGGGACCCAGGATATCAATGCTTGAACCAATACAAGCATTGTGGAACCTGTGTCCCTTGGGGAAACTGCTAGGTACATATGACCTAGATTGGCAACTGTTGGAAACAGAATACTGGGCTTGATGGACCTTGGTCTGACCCAGTATGGCATATCTTATGTTCTTATGTTCTTATGTGTTAACGCATTCCGGGCACCTACCTCCTGTTGTGCGCAAACTGTGGCATGGCGCCACCATGACCAAATCCATGCACCCTCCCTGTTCCCACACCCTCCCCACCTCCCCCTGCCAGCACCCTCCCTGTTCCCACCCCCTCCCCACCCTCCGTTCCCCACCCTTCGTTCCCCCTGCCCCATCCTACCCCTCGTGTCCCCCACCCCCTGCCCTCCTGTCACAGATCTGGATAAAACACCCCTCCAATGTCCACTGGGCTGACCACCTGGCACTCCGGTCCCAGGGCCACTCACCTCCCTAGCCACATGTGTAACACACCTGTCACTCCCCCATTACTCTGAGTTGCGTCCCGTTGCTCACCACTGCCAATGTACCATCTGACTAGCAGCATGCTATTGTCACGGTCCTGCCCATGAACCCCACACACAATCCCTCCCATCCCCTGACACCCATACTGAAAGAACTGCACTGGCTCCCAATCATCGCACGCAGCAAATACAAAGCTATCATGAACATCTGCACTATCATACCACAGTCCTCCACCATACGCCTACACACACCCAAATAACATGACACAGACACACTGGCAAGAAGAAGAGGCACCTCCAATCGGGTAAACACCCCAAATGGCATCACCAGGACACGCAAAGACACCGCACAACGAGCAATCTCCCTGGCTGCTACATCCATATGGAACGCTATCCCAGATGATCTGAGACTAACCACAGATAGCAAGGACCTTTGCAAAAGGCTGGTGAGAAACCCTGTTCAGCAGTTACTATGGACACACCCCCAGAATCAGCATACAGGCCAGTTCATCCACCCACCCCCTCACCCCCCCATAACTGTACATATGACTGTATAATAGCTCATAATGCATAATAGCACACTATTTAACTACACCAAATCTAATCACATCCCCACCACCACACTGTCATGTGCAAACTACAGACCCATCTCATCTCCCTTGGCGTTGATCTTTCATCCCACTGTGTGTGACCCACTCCCTGCATCTCGTGCTGTCCCCCTCCCCTCCTGGTCTGCCATTGGACATTTGTGACCTCCTTCCCTCCTTCCTGCCCTGTGCCCCCTTGTGTGATGGTGTGTATACTGTATACCGCTACTCCCCTTCTAAAAGTGGTATAGCACATATACCAAACAGCAATATGCACAGTCTGCCACCATCAGGACTCTAACGCACGCAGATACGTCAGTCTGTTTATCAAATCATATTAACAGCAATGCATGTGCTTGACAGCGCCCATTATTTGCAGAATCGTATTGGTTGGTGGCGTGGTAGTGCTGGGGTGGGACATGTTCAGGGCACCCCCAGGTGTACATTGCTGGGGGGGGGAATGTTTTGCACACGTGTACAGGAACCCGTGGTTGACCTGTCATCTGTATGCTCTCACCCAACCCAGGTGACTACAGTATCATGGGGGCACCTGCTGAGGAGGAGGAGGACGGGTCTCTGGATGTGGCCTGCCCTGAGGATGGCGCCTTGTGCGACATAGCCGCTGGGGAATAGACTCCAACCAGCCCAGAGGTGCCGGAGGTTCAGGGCGGAACCACCTTTGCCGGCTCTGCAATGGGGGGCGTTGCAAGCCCCGAACAGGCTGGCCCAGCCAGTGACTGCAGGGACAGCCCCCACCCCATGCAGGACCACGGTGCAGCAGTTGCAGCTCCCACAACATTGGAAAACATCCTCGCAGAACTGAGGGACTACGGTGCAGGTGGGTATCCCCAGACACACTGCTCCTCATGGTTGTGTGCCCAACATGCACAGGGGGTATGGCGTCTGCTGACACCGCCGAAGCTGACGGGGGTTGGGGGAGGGGTGTCATGTGCCAGGTGTGTCCTGCACCCCTGCCAGATGGTCTGTCCGGATGGCAGCATGTTCTGGGGTTTCAGGCCCACACCTACAGCGACTGGTCATAAACCCCAGGTGCTCAGACAGCGGAGCACACTATTGATGGCCCACCCAAACACAATAGCCAGCGGGCACCCCTCCATGGGTACAGGATTGGGGCATGCTGTGTCCACATGATGTGCCCTATGCACACGCAGTTCAGGGGGCAGGGAGTCCTGATGTAGATATGTATGTGTGTGCACTGAGCCCTCACAGCACACGCCATACCTCTGACAAGCTGTGTGCACATGTGTCCTCATCAGCTCATACTGCCACACTGCCATGTGTGAGCTCTGTGAGTCCCATGACCATGCATCATGACCACATCATGACCACTATCAGGCATGCGGGTGGACCATGGGACACACATGTCTACACCTGGACATGCGCTGTTGGCTGAGCCATGCATGGTTTTCCCTAGACCGAGAACCACATTGTTGCCTCTAGGAGCAAACCCTATTGCTTTGGAAATGTCAGTGAACTGTGCTCACCTCTCTACCACTTGTCCGTATGACGTGTTTACATCAGTAATGTCTCCACGAATGTTATTTTTGCAGTTCCAGGTCTGGGTCTACAATGCACAGCTTAAACTCCAGGCTCTGTATACCGCCCATACACTACGCAGCTGTTGACATCACTGTCCTTCCTTTCATCGTTACCCAATAGTCAGTCATGTCTTGTGCACTTTCTGTATACATTCTCGAGATATGCCATCATCGGGGTATGTTTAGACTGGTACGTGACATCTCCCCATTGGAGCCCCATATTGGTGTTCTCACTGGCCGCCCAGGGATCCTCATCTGCATCCCTGAGTGGGCATCGCTAACACCAATATTGAGCTAAAATGGAGAGCCGTCACGCACAAGTCCCAGCAAGACCCTGATGATGGCATTTCTGGGGACTGTATGCCCAAAATGCATAAACGTAGCAACATACTGCATACCTATTATAGGTGTGTCAGTGATGGTAAAAACAGCGTACTGTGCGGGCAGGCTACATAGCTTGACTGCAACACTGTATGTGTATGTCCGAGACCCGGATACACAGACATTAGCATTGTGGAGCAATAAGGTATGAGACGGACCTGCTATTTTCACGTGTTGAGAGAGTGAGCACAGCTTGCCCTCCTTCCTCCATGCATGGCTGTGTGGAGGATTGATCAGGTGGCATGTGCGTGGCATGTGTATGGGTGACATATGGGTCATGAGGGTATCTCACACATCACCTTGTGTCCCACCCACAGGTACTCAGCGGGCTCACCAGAAGCTACACGAGGATATGGGGGCTATTACTCATGAGCTGCAATAGACGAGGGCCACATTCACTATGATTGTCGATGAGCTCCAGAGGAACAGGGCCACAAATGCCATGATTGTGCAGGAGCTGCAGCGGAACAGGGCCACAAATGATCTTATGGTGGGGCGCTCCTCAGAATTGCACGTGCTCTGGAGATCAGAACGGACCTGATGCAGCAGCCTGCATCAACCCTGCCACCGGAGGCTGCATCACCTGAGCAACTACAGGGGGGTGGGCCGCCACGTGGGCGGGCTGTGCAGGGCGGGAGGGGCAGGAGGGGCGGTCGGGGTGGGTGGCGCGGCAGGCAACGTAGGATGTGATGTAAACAAAATAAACTTTCATGTACCTGTACATACTGTGTGTTGTTTTCCGATTTTTGGGGCAGGGGTGCCCGACGACGCACACACCGCATCTTTTCTCCTCGTCCACATGGCCACCATCATGCCCCTCAGTGCATGGGTGGCTGTACTGGCAGTTCACAGTGCACAGTGGACCAGCCAGACCCTGTGTGTCATGGACGGTGTCAGGTCCCAGCCACCGGACCCCAGCATTGGGGGATGGCCATGCTCCCCAGATGCAAATGGCACATGTCCTGGTGCCACATGTCTGGTGCTTGGCCCTGTCGCCGTCATGCCCCCACAGCTCCCCCCAGCAGGAGCCACACAGGTGCATACCGTCTCCTTGGCCCCACATGGCCTACGTGGCAGGACTCCCATGTTAACCTGCTTGTAGCACTGAGAGACATGGCTTGCTTACATAGGTCAGTTGCGCATTCCTACATGCACCTATGGTCACCCACTGCCCAACCCTGGGACATGCATGTCCCTGGGGCAACCGCATATGCCATCCCCCTGGGCAGCTCCTTGGTTCAGAGGCACACCTTTCCCACAGACCACAGCCATCGCTATCATCCGGTTCAGCTATTAACACACATGCATCGTGCATCTGATATGGCTCTCACACATTCCACTCAGCATACACGTAACCAGGGTCTGTGCGACATTATCCACATCGGCACACCACAGTGTCTACAATGCACATACATGCCCGCACACATGGCCATTCCCCCCACCAACATGTGGGGAATGGACATGTCTGCTACACATGTCGCCCTTGCATACACATACCTCCTGGAACATATGTCCCAGGAACATTTCCGTAGCCTGTCTGGTGGAATGACGAAGGACCAATGGTTTTGGTTCAGACATGTTGTATTTATGAACAATTAAACATATAACTTTGACATACATCAAACATAGCGCACTACATCTGTATACCCTCTGTACAGGCCTACCATGCCATGTGGTGTCACACCAGCTGCCATGCGGGGTCGGGGGACACAGGACACCACAGGGCACGTGTGTGGGCATCACAAGAGCCATCACATGCTCCTGGGACGCCCGTCGCGATGGCCGCCGAACGGGCATCCATCCCATCTCGGCAGCCATCCACTGAACAGCCGCTTTCAGCCACCGGTTGCTGTGAACAACCTGATGCAGGGTGTGTTGTATGCCAACCAGGGCCACATGCATGTCGTGCACGCACATGCCACCACACACACATGGTGCCAGGTGTCTGCATGGTGGCATGTGCATGCAGGCCGTGTGAGTCCATGGCTGGCGCATCCTCTCCTGCCCACGCCGCCCTGTGGTATCCTGTTTTCCCTGGCACCCTCCCAGGGCCCTGCTCCTCCCCCCCTGACAGCCCTCCCTCACTCTCTGCCTCCCCCATGCTCCCTCCTCTGCCCCACCCTCCCACACATCAGACGCATGCACTCCCTCCCCTTCTGCCCCACCCCCCAGCCCCTCCATGCCCACATTGTCCCCCTCTGCAGCATCCGCCATCTCCTCAGCCACCGCCTCGTTCTCTGCCTCTGTGGCTTGCTCCTCCTTCTCGTCCTCGGTGGTGTGGCAGGAAGTGGGGCATGGTAGGGGCTGCTCAGGTGCCGACGGGCCCTCCCCAGTGGCATTGCGCTCTGTGGAGGATGACAGGCATAAGATCATTGTCCTGTGGGTCACCTGGCACATGTACATATTGAGGCACCACACAGGCTAGTGCGCCAGCGTGACATCCCTTACGGATCTGCATCAACAGCCCAACTCACCTACACCTTGGGCCATTGCCCTCCTTTGGAGGCGGGAAAGATACTCTGGATGGCGTAGCCATAGTTCCCGGGCCTTTTTCCTTAGGTCCTCCACCTGTGCATGGTGAGAAATGAGTGGGGGCATCAGTGACCATATATCTCTGGTGTGTGGCCGACACAATGCTAACCTCTCTGGGGGCGGTGTCTCCTGCCACACTGCTCCGTGTGTCAGGTCTTGGCTTTTGCCAGTGCCACCTCAATGTGTGGCTGTAGGTACGGGCATGTCTGCAGTGACACCTATGTGGCCTGTGCACTTTACCCTCGACAGACTGTTCAGTGTTCTTATGCTCTCTCTGCATGACATGGCAGCACCTTGTCACGTGTGGTTTGCCGTGATGGTGTCCAGGGGACCCCCTGACCCCTTCTGTGGCCATAGGCCACATTGGCTGTCCCCCTGTCCTGACCACTTCATCCAACGCATCCCCGATGGCAACACCATATCCCAGAACACATGGGTGATGTGTCCACACATGGAGCAGTGGGTGGGTGGCCCTGTGCACTTTGCCAGGGGTAACTACCCTGCCATTTGCCCCTCTAGTATACCTATGGCCCATGACCAGGGACCGGTCTAGGTAGGTCAATGGTGGTTGGCAGCCACAGGGGCCAGGGCCTACACAACGGACTGGCCCATTGCTAACTGTGCTCCTGTCTGGGTGTCGGGCAGTGTAGTGCAGACCTGACAGGTGCATAGATCCTTCCAAAAGCATCTGTGATGTTCCTCTGCAACCAGGGGTGGCATTGCTGCCGAGTGGGTGGATGGGTGTCCTGACTCAGCATACAGTTCTGAGGACATAGCTCTGTTACAGGCCTCTGTAGTCATATCCCATTGCCCGTGGTGGTGGGGTGCTGCTCAGCACATTCACATCTGCACCCACCACACCATTGGGGTACCTCACATACGTGTGTGGAGTGGCATTCCCACCGTACTAGGGGTTATATGCAACCTACCCTGGTATACGTTAAACCCGGCGCTGAGGAACATACCAAACGTTGCATTCAGGTCCCAGGCACCCTCCGAGTCTGTTATCCTAGCACACATCAGCATCACACACCGTATCACCATGGTGACTGAGAGCCCACTCTGATGGGCCCTCAGCCCTCCTGGGGAGAAGGAGGATGTTTTAAATTACAAAGGCACACACACAAATCCATCTCACCAGGGTAGCTGAGAGCCCACTCTGATGGGCCCTCAGCCATCCTTGGGATAGGGAGGTTGCTTTGAACTGCAACAGCACACAAATCCATCACACCAGGGTGACTGAGAGTCCACTCTGATGGGCCCTCAGTCCTCCTGGGGATAGGGAGGTTGTTTTGAACTGCAACAGCACACAGATCCATCTCACCAGGGTGACTGAGAGCCCACTCTGATGGGCCCTCAGCCCTCCTGGGGAGAAGGAAGATGTTTTAAATTACAAAGGCACGCACACAAATCCATCTCACCAGGGTAGCTGAGAGCCCACTCTGATGGGCCCTCAGCCCTCCTGGGGATAGAGGGGTTGCTTTAAACTGCAACAGCACACAAATCCATCTCACCAGGTTGACTGAGAGCCCACTCTGATGGGCCCTCAGCCCTCCTGGGGAAAAGGAAGATGTTTTAAATTACAAAGGCACACGCATAACCGTATCAGCAGGGTGACTGAGAGCCCACTCTGATGGGCCCTCCTGGGGAGAAGGAGGATGTTTTAAATTACAAAGGCACACACACAAATCCATCTCACCAGGGTGGCTGAGAGCCCACTCTGATGGGCCCTCTGACCTCCGGGGGACAGGGTGGGTTATCTGATTTAGACAACTACATACACCATATCACCAGAAAGACTGAGTACCCACGTTCATTGGACTCTCAGGGCAACTGGGGATAGGGCTGATGTGTCACCCTGGAAATGCAGACCCACCATATGGCCATGCTGTTTGGACCACCTCCTTATGCATATATATGGGCTACCTGTGTTACTGTTATTGTTTGGACATCAATGGCAGCAGCTGCCATGACACCAGGATGGCATCAGGGCCCCTGTAAACAGGGCTTGTCAGACGGCTGCCTAGGGTGAGAACTTACACAATCTTGACGATGCATATATTCATATGATTCTTGCAAGGTATTGTGGGTATTGTAGTTCATTCACTCCCAAACACAGCTGATGACAATAATTTGAGTTGTGAAACCAAGTGGTAAGATCAATAAAATACTTCTTTTATTGATGGGGTTTAATTCACCCAGCACATGTATGCTTGATAGCACTATAAATGAGGTTACTTGCTTGCAGTGTTTAAAAATGGATAACAAAAAGTCACAAAGTAAACCAGAAAACAACCTTCAGCTTGTCAGGCAATTAGCTAATGTTTTCTTAGCAAGTAATTACCAAATACAAAGGCACAAAGTAAAGAATAAACTTTGCTGGTTAGGTTAACTTCTGCTTATTTTCCATGCAGATCTCAGCAGTGATTCTCCCTTGCTCACACACACAATCAGGTGCAGCCCTAATTACTATCAATGGACCAGCTGAAAGCCTTTAGCTGGCTGGCTGCTACTGTGTGAGCCCAAATCCTGCTTTAAGAGCTGTTTGCAGTGGAAATAAAGAACAAAGTTAGGTTTCTTTGTGATGGCTGATGTGTTTGCTCATAGAAAACTAGCAATAGCATTTAGATAAAGAACAGTCCATGTAAATAGTTTCATCTGCTGTATTTCCCCCTGCATCAACAATCATAGGGTCAATATCATACATTGGCACAGATGAGTCTTTCATTAAGGCACTATCATGAGAATGCTTATTCCCTTGCTGCCATTCTCTATTATAGATAGGGTCTGGATCAGTGTTCATACCTGAGCCTCTCCTGCTATCATTATTCCTCTCTGTATAGCCTGGCCAATATGTAATCCAATTCTGATGTCCAGCCTTCCAATCTTGATCCCTGGACACTGGATCTTCTCTCACATACCTTCTGGCCTTGGTCTGAAAGTCTCTTCCACGTGCAGTCTTCTCTCTTCCAGGTAGCCACTGGTGATTCCTATCTCTGCCACTCCATTCCTCTGGCTGAATCCAGTCCAATGGACTCTGCTGGCTTTTGGAATACCTCCCAGTATGAGTACTGCCTTGGAATCTCCCAGACCTTCCAATGGCCTTTCTTCTCTTCCTTCCAGAGAGTTTCCTTCTCTCTCTATCTGCTTGGCTTGGCTTCTGTTTCTCCAGGTGATACTGGTGCTTGAGCTTGTAGCCGTTGCTGTCTCTGTATCTCTTCCTCCCTCTGTAGCTTTTGCTGAAGCTCTCCCTGAAGCTGTTATCTGAAGAATAAGCTCTATTCTTATCCTGTTCTAATGTGTGCTGCTCCCTAACACAGCGCAGCTGTGTTGAATCAGGCCCTGCCCTTTGAGATGAGTGCTTAGGGATTACCTCATAGCTCTCTTGATTGCACACACATTCTCTCACTTCAGCCCCTCTCATGGCTGCTGGAAACCTGGTGCATTCTGGGACTGGTAGTCTTTTATGTGAAAACTCTGTTTTCTCACTTCTACCAGAACTGACAGGTTGCTTGTTCAGAGTCACATCATCTTTTCTATAGCTCTTACCTGAGCTATGATAAGCTTCCTTATCACATACCCCCCTGCTTAAGTTATTACGGACTGGTTTTACTGGTGAAACTTCTTCTCTACAGTCCGTAATACGGGAAAGTGCATCCGCATTCTTGTGTAACTTCCCGGCACGATGTTCAACCTGAAAATCAAACGCCTGTAAGGCCATGTACCAGCGTGTCAACCTGGCATTGTGGTTCTTCATTTGCTGCAACCACTTAAGTGGGGCATGGTCCGTGACCAACTGGAACTTTCTCCCTGTAAGGTAAAACCTTAACGCCTCCACTGACCACTTGATAGCCAAACACTCTTTTTCTATCGTGGAATACTTTTGTTCAGCCAGTGACAACTTCCTGCTCAGGTACATCACAGGATGCTCCTCCCCATCATGGCACTGGGACAGGACTGCTCCTAGCCCTACATCCGATGCATCGGTTTGAACCAGAAAGGGTTTCTTGAAGTCTACTCCTTTCAGTACGGTCCTGTACACAATTTTTCTTTTAATACTGAAAACGCTTTTCAGCTTCTGGTGTCCACTTTATCTGGTTTGGACAATTCTTTCGCAGCATATCCGTGAAAATGGCACTTTTCTCTGCGAATTGCGGTATAAACCGGCGGTAGTATCCAATAAGTCCTAAGAAACTTCTTAGTTGTTTCTTGGTTGTTGGAGGAGGAAAATTCCTGATGCTATCTATTTTGCTTAATAGAGGTTTAATTTTTCCTCTTCCCACTAGGTGGCCTAGGTATTTTACCTCCCTATTTGCAAAGGCACACTTCTTCGGGTTTAAAGTGATTCCCGCTTGCTTCATAGAGCACAAGACTGCCCTGATCCTCTTCAAATGCTCCGCCCAGGTGTTACTATGGATTATGACATCATCCATGTATGCAAAAGCATAACTTTGGTGGGGTCGAAGTACCTGATCCACTAACCTTTGGCAGGTAGCCGCTGCTCCATGCAGTCCGAAAGGCATCCTCTTGAACTGGAAAAGGCCAACGGGGGTGCTGAACGCAGTTTTCGGCTTCGACTCCCTGGTGAGAGGGATTTGCCAATATCCTTTTGTCATATCAAGGGTGGTTAAGTATTGAGCCTGTCCCAGCTGGTCTAACAGCTCCTCAATTCTTGGCATTGGATATGCATAAAATACTGATATGGCGTTTACCTGCCGGAAGTCAATACAAAATCTTAAGGATCCATCAGGCTTCGGCACCAGGACTATGGGGCTATTCCAAGGACTCTTTGACTCTTCTATTACCCCCATGTCCAACATCTCCTGGACTTGTGCCACTACCTCCTGTCTTTTGGCTTCAGGCAAGCGGTATGGCCTTTGACGAACCAATTTCCCAGGTGGAGTTATTATTTCATGGGCCACCAAATGGGTCTCCCCAGGTATGGGTGTCAACACATCTGGGAATTCCTTAAGCAACTTCCTAATTTCTTCCTGTTGTACCATTGTCAGGTCCTCACCTATTTGGGGCTCTGATCTTTCTTTACAATCAGATACCTGGGGTCCCAAATCTTCCTCTTCACTCACCTCCCTCTCTTGGGCACAGGTGGCAGCTAAGCTTTTAACCCCTTTGACATCAGTAGAACCAAAACCTTTGGCTCCACGTTCAGAATTCTCTAGGGATGTGACCTCCTCCACAGGTGGAAAACCCAGCCTCTCACAAATCAATTGGGCAATTTTGTCTCCTGTCTTCACATGATACTCATTCTGTCCAAAGTTAAACAACAGAACTTTAATATTGCCCCTGTAATCGGGATCAATTACTCCCGCACCCACATCGATGAAATATTTAAGGGCTAATCCGGACCTTGGGGCTACTCTCCCATAACATCCAATTGGTATTTCCACTTGGAGACCGGTGTCAACCAGGGCTCTCCCTTGGCTAGGTACAATCACATTTTCTATGCTGCACAGGTCAAACCCAGCAGACTGAGGGGTTGCCCGCCTAGGAGCTTGGGCCTTCTCAGAGACCTTATGGTACTTTAGGACGAATATCTGCTTTGGGGTAGCTTGGTCTTCTGGACGCTTAACCATCTTTTTAGCTGGGGTCTGAGGACTTCCAAATAAAGGCCCGGGAGCTACTACCATTAAACCTTCTCCCTCCTTTTTTCCTAGTCCTTCCACTAGACCCTGCTTAAATCTTGGCCAGTCTCTTCCTAGAACCAAATCAAAGGGTAGCCTAGGCACCACTGCTAATAGGACTTCCTCTTGTTTCCCCAGGCACTTAACCTTTAGCCTATAGGTGGGATATGATGATGCAGCACCATGAATGCATCTGATGTGAACTTGGCTTTCAGGGGTTCTAGGCACAAATCTTTCTTGGGCCTCTATCCTCTTCCAAAGCCTTTTTGACATCATACTCTGGTCTGCCCCAGAGTCTAATAATGCATTTGTGGTAATTCCTTGCACATCAACCATCAAAAGAAATCCTTCCTTGGGCTGTTTTAAATCCAGACCCATTAAACTAGTGTGTGTCTGGCATCTCTTCTCTAAATGTCCCACTTTTCCACACTTGAAACATTTCTTTCTATTCCACTGTGTCATCTGGTTTGATACAGTACATTCATTTTCAGAAACATTCTTAATTATTCCTTTGTCTGATGCAGCACATTTAGCCTCAGCATCCATCTTTAGAGGGCCACCCATTCTATGGCAAGCCTGCGTGGCTTCCAAGAATCTCTCTGCTAGCATGGTTGCCTCTCCAAGATTTTGGCAATTTTGCTGTATAAGAAAAACATTCAAATCTTTAGGTACCCCAAGCATAAATTGTTCCAGCATTATAATATCTAATAAACATTTCTACTGTCTCTTGCTCAGGCTCTAACCATTTTACAGCTAAACTTCTGATTCTCTGACTCAGAGCCCTGGGTGTCTCACCCACTTTCAATGTAACAGCTCTAAACATTCGCCTATACTCTGAAATAGACAACCCTAGGCGATCTCTAATAGCTGCCTTTACATCCTTATAAATCAAAGCCTGGGCTGCTGGCATTGCTCTGTAAGCTGCTAGTGCCTCACCAGTTAATGAGGCTGCCAGCCTTACTGCCCACTGGGTCTCTGGCCATGCTAAAGCCTGTGCCACTCTTTCAAAAGACTCTAGAAAATCATCAACATTATCTTCTGGAGTTAATTTCCCAAAATTAAATGCCCCAATCCCTTGATTGAGTCCCACATTGTCCATATGTGGTGTACCAGTACTAACTGCTGGTCTTGCATCTGTTCCACTTTGGCTCTGCAGCTGAACTAGAGCTTGCACCAGATCAAGCACTGGTTTCTGCTGTTCCAATAAGGCCTTCATAGCAGTGTCCTGGGCCTGCTGTGACAGCTCCTGCTGCTTGCTAAATTGGGCTGCCATCCACTGAGCCATCTCCCTCGGATCCATCTTGACCCCTGCAAGAAAAGAGAGAAAAAAAAAACCAAAGAGCTGCACCTTCCAACCAGGTGTGGTTTTTTTTTTTTTTTCAACTTTTTTTTTTTTCAATTACCCCTGTGCTTACACACATCCACCACTAGACATGCCGAGGTACATATTACCTTGTCTCAGTGATGAATCCAGCTTTGCACAGGGTCTTTTCCTCTGGGACAGCTTCCTGGAACAACCACTTTTCCTCCAAAGTGCAGACGAGGGAAAAAATCTTCTTACAGCTTTAAACTTGACTTTTATTTGTAATCCACAACAAGTAAATCCTCTTGGTGCAAAAGCAATCCGAAAAACTACGCCATTTGTCAGACGGCTGCCTAGGGTGAGAACTTACACAATCTTGACGATGCATATATTCATATGATTCTTGCAAGGTATTGTGGGTATTGTAGTTCATTCACTCCCAAACACAGCTGATGACAATAATTTGAGTTGTGAAACCAAGTGGTAAGATCAATAAAATACTTCTTTTATTGATGGGGTTTAATTCACCCAGCACATGTATGCTTGATAGCACTATAAATGAGGTTACTTGCTTGCAGTGTTTAAAATGGATAACAAAAAGTCACAAAGTAAACCAGAAAACAACCTTCAGTTTGTCAGGCAATTAGCTAATGTTTTCTTAGCAAATAATTACCAAATACAAAGGCACAAAGTAAAGAATAAACTTTGCTGGTTAGGTTAACTTCTGCTTATTTTCCACGCCGATCTCAGCAGTGATTCTCCCTTGCTCACACACACAATCAGGTGCAGCCCTAATTACTATCAATGGACCAGCTGAAAGCCTTTAGCTGGCTGGCTGCTACTGTGTGAGCCCAAATCCTGCTTTAAGAGCTGTTTGCAGTGGAAATAAAGAACAAAGTTAGGTTTCTTTGTGATGGCTGATGTGTTTGCTCATAGAAAACTAGCAATAGCATTTAGATAAAGAACAGTCCATGTAAATAGTTTCATCTGCTGTATTTCCCCCTGCATCAACAATCATAGGGTCAATATCATACATTGGCACAGATGAGTCTTTCATTAAGGCACTATCATGAGAATGCTTATTCCCTTGCTGCCATTCTCTATTATAGATAGGGTCTGGATCAGTGTTCATACCTGAGCCTCTCCTGCTATCATTATTCCTCTCTGTATAGCCTGGCCAATATGTAATCCAATTCTGATGTCCAGCCTTCCAATCTTGATCCCTGGACGCTGGATCTTCTCTCACATACCTTCTGGCCTTGGTCTGAAAGTCCCTTCCGCATGCAGTCTTCTCTCTTCCAGGTAGCCACTGGTGATTCCTATCTCTGCCACTCCATTCCTCTGGCTGAATCCAGTCCAATGGACTCTGCTGGCTTTTGGAATACCTCCCAGTATGAGTACTGCCTTGGAATCTCCCAGACCTTCCAATGGCCTTTCTTCTCTTCCTTCCAGAGAGTTTCCTTCTCTCTCTATCTGCTTGGCTTGGCTTCTGTTTCTCCAGGTGATACTGGTGCTTGAGCTTGTAGCCGTTGCTGTCTCTGTATCTCTTCCTCCCTCTGTAGCTTTTGCTGAAGCTCTCCCTGAAGCTGATCTCCAGGAACAAGCAGGAATAAGTCCTCACATATGGGTACGTCGGTACCGACGGAGCCCGTGCGGGAAAGCTCCCCAGCTTCTTAGAATAGAAGCTTTTGGGACCTCCCACTGCACATGCGCACTGCCTTCCCGCCTTCCTGAACAGCTCTCCTCAGTTTCTCTTTTTCCGCGGAGCCAGCAGGTCGTGTTCCTGTCACCGCTGAAGAAATTGTTATTTTATTTGTTTCTTTAGACCGCGTACCTGCCTTCCCCATACCGATACCGGTATCGCCGGTCTTTTCTTTCTTTCTTTAAAAAATTATAATTCTTTTTTCTTATTTTTTAGCTTTTTGGTCACTTCAGAGAGGCCTCTCGGCCTACTCAATTTCTCCTCATGGAGAAGCCAGCCCCTGGATTTAAGAAGTGTACCAAATGTAATGCTGTTATTTCAGTCACAGACACCCATGACTGGTGTCTGAAATGTTTGGGGCCTGACCATTCCATACCGGACTGCCCATCTTGCTCCCACATGTCTAAACGTGGGCTGCAGAACCGGGCCAACAAATTCCATGTGCTGTTTGCTTCAGAGAATACAGCATCACAGTCATCCAGGTCTTCTTCTCCGGATGGATCTCAGGTAACCAAACCTTCTGTGGGCAAGTCCTCAAAGAGCAAATCTCCTTCAAAGCATCGAGAGGCTCTTAGCTTAGAACTTGAGGACCCTGCCCCAGCCAAACAACCCCGGCGGGAAGTCCAACTTCCAAAAACGCCAATTCAGGGGTCTCAGGTTGATATCGATGCTACGGCCTCGACAGATCACCTGTTAGCCTGCTCTGGGGTACCGGGTCACTCCGGTACCGACATCCAGGCAGCTATGGCGTCCATGGGCGATACTTTACAGTCCATGCAGCAGGCCGTCATGGCTTTCATTAAAGCTGCAACGCCATCGGTTCCGCTTTCAGCGGTTCCGGGCCCGATACCGGTATCGTCCGCCATGCCGGTATCGAGGCCGTCCACCTCTAAACGCAAGTTGGTACCGTATGGGCTTTCGCTCCATACCGGTTCCATACCCGATACGCCCGATATCGATACCGATCGGTACGCGTATCGTGCGTTAGAGGAAAGCACCGATTCCTCTGAGGATTTTCACTCCTCTGATGATTCTGCTGAGTTTTCACTCAACTTACCTGAGGAGCCCTCTTCTCCTAAAAGGAGAATGTCCCCTCCAGAGGATTTGTCCTTCCAGGACTTTGTTTTAGATATGGCTACAGCCCTTTCTATTACCACATCCTCTGAAAAGGAACCCAGATCCAAAAACTGGATATTTTGGGATACTCAAAGGCCCCTAAGGAGGCAGTTACCCTGCCTATCCATGAAATCCTTCAAGAACAACTGATGGATTTCTGGGAAAATCCTTTGACTTTGTCTCCTTATTCCCGTAGGTTGGACACCATGTATAGGGTCCCTCCTTCTCCTGGTTTCCAAAAGACTCAATTGCCCCACCACTCTATTGTGGTGAAGTCTGCAATGAAGAAGATTAGGAGTACCAAAAGGCACTCTTCCACCCCTCCAGGACGGGAATGTAAGACTTTGGACTCTTTTGGTAGGAAAATTTTCCAGGCTAGTATGCTTATAGCCAGGATTAATTCCTACAGTCTCTATATGGGCATGTTCCTGGAGGAACTTGCCAAAAAGGTGCGGCATTTTGCCCCCTTTATCCCTGAGGATAAAAAGCAGGGATTCCTTTCCCTAGTGAAACAACTCTTAGAGGTTTCTAAGTTCTCTAATAGGGCAGCATATGATTCCTTTGAGGGAGCCAGTAGGGCTTCGGGCATTGCTATTGCAGCCCGACGTCTTGCTTGGCTCCAGGCCTCTGATCTGGAACCTTGGGTTCTAGATGGCTTACGGAATCTGCCCTGTACAGGTGAGAACTTATTTGGGGAAGAGTGGCAAATCAAAGCCACCCAGATGGATGCTGAAAATGCCACCTTGGAAAGACTTTCAAAGTCCACTTCAATTCCTACTAAGAAAAAGTCTTTTAAAAGGCCTTACTTTAAGAAGGCCAGAGTTGCTTCAAATACTGGCCAGCAGTCTTCTCAACCTCGCTATACTGCTAAGCGTCAGCAATCCAAACAAGCACGAGCTAAGCCTGCAGCAGCTACTGTAGCTCAGCAGGCTCCAACCCCTCAGGGGTTTTGACTTGCTCCTAGGGAACTTGCCACTTCTGGTTCTAACACAACCAGAACCTCTCACCATACCCGGAAGGTTGGTTCACTTTGCTCCCAGATGGGAACAAATCACAACAGAACAATGGACCCTCTCTATCATTCGAGAGGGTTACAAACTTCATTTCTCCAGCCTTCCTCCCCATCATATGGTGAGACCATTCAATTCTCCCCCATCTCTCCTAACCCTGTTGGGTCAAGAGGTTTCCTCTCTTCTTGCCCAAGGGGCCATAGAAGAGGTTCCTCTTCCTCAACAAGGGTCCGGTTTCTACTCCCCTTATTTTCTCATTCCAAAGAAGACAGGGGGATTCAGACCAATCCTAGATCTGAGAGAATTGAACAAATTTCTCTTCAAGGAGAAATTCAAAATGCTGTCTCTCGGCATTCTCCTTCCTTACCTCCAGGGTCAGGACTGGCTTTGTTCTCTAGACCTACAGGATGCGTATACACATATACTCATCCATCCATCCCACAGAAAGTATCTTCGCTTTCTGTTTCAGGGAAAACATTTCCAATACAGAGTACTCCCCTTCGGTCTAGCCTCTGCTCCAAGAGTATTCACAAAATGCATGGCAGTCGTAGCCGCATTTCTAAGAGGCATGGGAATCTTTGTCTTCCCATATCTGGACGACTGGCTCATCCGAGCTCCAACTCAGTCACAGGCCCAGATTTCCCTGGACCACACAAGGAGCCTTTTGCAGTATCTGGGACTGGTAGTAAACCTTCCCAAGTCCCAACTCATCCCTACTCAATCTCTAGAATTCATAGGGGCCCAGTTGGACACCATCACTGCAAGGGCCTACCTTCCACATGTTCGAGGCCAGCGCCTCCTGAGTTTGGCCTCCCAAGCTCAGTCCAGCACTCACTTGACAGCCAGGGAAATGCTACGCCTACTGGGTCATATGGCCTCCACAGTGCATGTGGTGCCCTATGCTCGTCTTCATATGAGAGCAGCTCAATGGACCCTGGCCACTCAGTGGACTCAGGCGTCAGGAGCGCTCTCAGACCAAATACAAACCTCCGATCGTCTGTTTTGGTCCCTCCACTGGTGGACTTCCACCAAGAATCTGTTGTTGGGGGCTCCATTTCAACCATTGCTACCCCAAGCAACCCTCACAACAGATGCCTCCCAAACAGGGTGGGGAGCCCATCTGCAAACTCTCTCCACTCAGGGCACTTGGTCTCTACAGGAGACCACCCTTCATATCAATCTTCTGGAACTGCGAGCAATTTACCTTGCCCTCAAGGTCTTCCACTCCCTCCTAGCCAACCTCACTGTCCTAGTTCAGACGGACAATCAGGTGGCCATGTTTTACATAAACAAACAAGGAGGGACGGGCTCTCTGTCGCTTTGCAACGAAGCTCTAAGACTATGGGCCTTCGCCAGAGAGCATCAGATTCACCTGCTAGCAGTGTATCTCCCAGGAGTTCAAAACTCTCGGGCAGACAGGCTCAGTCGAGTTCTGCTGCCACACGAATGGTCCCTACATTTGGACCAAATAAAACCGAATCTTTCAGGAATGGGGGACCCCGGACATAGACCTCTTTGCAAGTCCGTGGAATGCCAAACTTCCCCGGTTCTGTTCCAGAACTCCGTGTCAGGGAGCTCAGGCTACGGACGCCTTTCTCCTGAATTGGAATCAGGCATTCCTATATGCCTTTCCACCATTCCTTTGATTCCCAAGACTCTGTTCAAACTCCAGAGGGATCATGGAACTATGATCCTCATAGCTCCACGCTGGCCACGCCAAGTGTGGTTCCCTCTACTTCTACAGCTCTCCCAGGGATCCTACTTGGATCTGGGAGCTGCGCCAGACCTCCTGTCTCAGGAGGAGGGGACTTTGTGGCACCCAAACCCCAAATCCCTTCACCTCAGTGCTTGGTTACTGAAGGCTTAAGCCTTCAAGACTTTCATCTTTCCCAACCAGTGAAAGATATCCTTTCTGCCTCTAGGAAACCCTCTACCAGGCGTTCCTATGCTTTCAAATGGAAACGTTTTTCCATTTGGTGTGCTCAGCAGGGTCTTGACCCTCTGGCACTTCCTTTGAATTCTCTTCTTGATTATCTCCTGCATCTATCCAATGCAGGCCTCAAGACGAATTCGGTAAGAGTCCATTTAAGTGCTATTGCAGCATCCTTGAAACATATAAATGGACAACCTATCTCCTCTCATCCTCTTGTTGCAAGATTCATGAGAGGCCTGACTCTCACTAAACCTCCCATCAGACCACGCCCGGTCGCATGGGATTTGAATCTAGTGCTCGGTCAACTTATGAAGCCACCTTTTGAGCCAATGTTTTCCACCTCCTTGAAATTTCTTTCCTGGAAGGTCATCTTCCTCATTGCAGTCACTTCGGCTCGCCGCATCAGTGAGCTGCAGGCTTTAGTGGCTAATCCACCTTACACAAGATTTCATCATGATAAGGTGGTCCTTAGGACGAATCCCCACTTTATGCCTAAAGTGGTCTCGCCTTTTCATCTTAATCAAGAGGTATATCTACCTGTCTTTTTTCCAGCTCCTCATGCATCCAATGCAGAGAGGAACCTTCATACTCTGGATTGTAAAAGAGCTCTCGCTTTTACCTTAATAGGACTCAGCCACATCGAAAGTCTTCTCAACTTTTTGTGGCCTTTGATCCTTCCCATTTGGGACTTCCAGTCTCCAAGCGTACACTTTCCAATTGGATTGCTCAGTGTATTTCTTTTGCTTACCAGAGCAAAAACATTTCTCTGGAAGGCCATGTCACTGCTCACAATGTGAGGGCCATGGCAACTTCTATGGCTCATCTGCACTCTGTTTCCATAGATCAGATCTGTCGAGCCGCTACCTGGGCCTCGGTTCATACCTTCACAGCCCATTACTGTTTGGACAAGGACTCCCGCCGGGATGCCTTGTTTGGCCAGGCTGTCCTCAAGCACCTGTTCCATTCCTAAACAACTCCTGCCCACCTTCCCAGAATGGATGCCTGAGATCCATACGAAGATGGCGAACCTTTACAGGGGATCCCATGCATCTAAGCTAGGGAGTCCCCATATGTGAGGACTTATTCCTGCTTGTTCCTGGAGATAGCACAGTTACTTACCTGTAACAGGTGATCTCTGGGAACAGCAGGAATTAGTCCTCACAACCCACCCACCTCCCCTAGGAGTTGTATCTTTTATCTATCTATCTTCCTGTCCTCTCTCTGTTGACTCAGCTATAAACTCGAAACTGAGGAGAGCTGTTCAGGAAGGCGGGAAGGCAGTGCGCATGTGCAGTGGGAGGTCCCAAAAGCTTCTATTCTAAGAAGCTGGGGAGCTTTCCCGCACGGGCTCCGTCGGTACCGACGTACCCATATGTGAGGACTAATTCCTGCTGTTCCCAGAGATCACCTGTTACAGGTAAGTAACTGTGCTTTATCTGAAGAATAAGCTCTATTCTTATCCTGTTCTAATGTGTGCTGCTCCCTAACACAGCGCAGCTGTGTTGAATCAGGCCCTGCCCTTTGAGATGAGTGCTTAGGGATTACCTCATAGCTCTCTTGATTGCACACACATTCTCTCACTTCAGCCCCTCTCATGGCTGCTGGAAACCTGGTGCATTCTGGGACTGGTAGTCTTTTATGTGAAAAACTCTGTTTTCTTGCTTCTACCAGAACTGACAGGTTGCTTGTTCAGAGTCACATCATCTTTTCTATAGCTCCTACCTGAGCTATGATAAGCTTCCTTATCACAGTACTTGTGACCTAGATTGGCCACTGTTGGAAATAGGATACTGTGCTTGATGGATCTTGGTGTGACCCAGTATGGTATATCTTATGTTCTTATGCACTTACTTTGCTCAAATGCACATGTAAAATCAGAAAATGAGTGTGCACTAAATGGCAGGCATAAATGTGTGTGTGGGTGCAAGGGTGATTTCCATGAGGATATATTTTAAGAGAAAAGTTGTAGGTACTGTTTAATGTAGACATGTACTCAAAATATAGGGCCCGATATTCGAAGGGCATTTACATGGTTTACAGCCTAGCTGGGGATATTCAATGGCACATACATGGTTAGTATCATTGAATATCCCCATCTATGTCCCCTACGTGCCCTGATGCTATCTGGTTAGCACTGGGGTGTGTTGGGGGCGCTCTGAGGCAGAGCGAAGGCGGGGAATGGCGCCCCCAACACGCCCTATCTTTAAGGTGTTGATCGCTGCTGGGCAGCAACCAAAATTGCTGTTGCCTGGTTAGCCTCGGCAGCTTCTGTCCCTGCGGCAATTACCGGATATTCAATGCCATTGCCATGGCACTGAATATCCGATTTGAGGTCGGTAGGGAGGGCTGGTGTCTCATCAGCGCATAGCCCTTCCAAACAGCGGGCAGCTGAAAATCGAGCCCATAGTTTATTTCATTCATACTTACTTAACAATCATATATTTGGCAAATCTAAAAATAATTTGCCAAATGCAAATAACTGAACATAAAACAGTAACACAGGAAGTCATAAAGCTAGAAAAGTCCAAATGAAGTAGCAGTGTACCTTCTGTGGGCAAGGGAAATATGCTTTTCTATATAGTGCTGCGTTACACCTTGTAGTGCTGTTATGGTATCAAAATCTGATAATACTAAATATTATAAGTCCATAAGGCAAAGCAAAGGTATATAATTGGTTACGCAAGCAGTGTTATAAAAAAGGCAAGAAATAGACACAATCATGTTTCAGGATCAGATCAGATGAAACAGCCAGGAGCCAAACTCATGGACCATGATGCAGTCCAAACCAGGCTTCAGGCCTTGTCTGTTTTGCACTAGAAAATAGCTAACAATGATGCCCATACTACTGCTACTACTCCTTATTTGTATAGCGTTAGAAGGCATACACAGTGCTGTACAGACACATGTAAAAGATGGTCCCTGCTCATCAGAGCTTACAATCTAGTCAAGGCAGATAACACAATAGCTGAGGACAAGGATATAACTAGGGGAATAGTAAGGACAGGAACAGTCTGGGGAGGGAGGAATGGCTGGGGCTTCTGCGTAGGGCGGCAAAAACCCTTGGGCCAGCCCTGTTAGTATTTATGCATATACTTTGTTTAAATGCGCATTTAAAATCAGCTTTGCTTCCTCCCATCCCCCCCCCCCCACACACACACAGACTAATCCTGTCAGTACACAGGTGAATGTCTTGAGAATTTCTTCAGTGCATACAAGAAGAACAGAATCCTGGGGGTGATCGTATCTGATTATCTTAAGTTGGCCAAACAGGTAGTTAAGGCAGTGTCAAAAGCCAGACAGATACGTTATTTGGTTACATAGGGAGAGGAATATCTAGTAGGGAAAATAAAGTGATGGTGCCTTTGTATAAACAGGATGGAGATGGTCCAGAGGGCAACTACTAAAATGTTCATAAACCATATGAGGACATACTTAAAAATCTCAATATGTATACTTTGAAAGAAAGGCAGGAAGGGGACGATATGACAGAATCCTTTAAATACATTCCGAGGTATAAATGCAAAGGAGACAACCTTTTTATTCGTTCCAACCCAAACTAAAGTTGGAAAGAATTATATTAAGGAGCCAAAGATATCTGTTTGGGGGCAAAATAATTCTGAAAATTTAATGGAATGAGATGAAACTTGGTGTTTGAAAATAGGCAAAATCAGACCAGGGGTTCTGAGAAGCCCCCAAAAAAAACTAGCCCAGTATTTTTTTATGGGTGGAGTTCCAGCTTCTGTAGCATAGATTTATTTTATTTATTTATTTATTTAGCATACATTTATATACCGTTTCTTCCAGCAATCAGGAGCGGTTTGATTAAATGAAGGAAGCTGTCAGATACAATGATACAATGAAACATAGGAGTTAGGGAATTGCTCCTTTCAAACACCTTCTCCCTGTCCTCTACTAACCCCCAAACTGCCCCACCCCCTCAAAATTGGCCTATCATGCACACTGCCCCCACCCCCAAAATATGCTCCTTTGCACCTGCCCTACCACCCCCTCCCCCCAACATGCTGCCACAAATGCAAAACAAATATTCCACACCACTGCCTCACACCCCGGCTAATTGCCTCATCCCCTAAAAATACACCCTCACAACAGCCCCCTATACCGCAAACTACTACCCAGTCCAAAAAAAAAACAAACCCTCCTACAGCTGTCTCGCCATTCTACAAACTGCCACACCCCAAAAGCTACACCCCTGCAACTGCCCCATTGCACTGCAAACTGCCCCACTGGCAAAAACAAACCCCTCCCCCATCTGCCCCCCCCAATCCTGTCAACTGCCCTATTCCTAAAAACGAACCCCCTGCAACCACCCCTTCACCCTGCAATCTGTTCCTACCCCCAAAATCTATACCGTCGCAACTGCCCCACTGCCCTGAAAACTGCTTCAACTCCAAAAACAATCTCCGGCAACTGCCCCCCACCACGCAAACTGCTGCAATGGAGAAAAAGGAACCCCTTCTACAACCAACCCCACCGCCAAATGCTACCCCTCTGCAAATGCCCCACCACCCTACAAAATGCCCCACCCCCAAAAATTGCCCCATCCCAACAGCCCCACAGCCCCAAAAACTACTCTGCCACAACTGCCCCATCACCACAGAAACTGCCCCACTGCCCCATCACTAAAAATTGCCTCCCTGCAATTGCCCCACCACCCTGCAAACCACTCCAACCTAACTGCTCCTTCACCTGACATATTACCCCCACTCCCAAAAATGCACTACCCCAATTAACCCAGCACACCGCAAACTAGCGCCACCCCAGAAACTACCCCCACAATTGCCCAGTAAACTACCCCAACTCAAAATGGCACACTGCAACTACCCCACCCCTGAAGACTACCATCCCAAAAACTACCACCTGCAATCTATCTCCCCACCACTCAAAAACTACCCCTACAAAACTGCTCAACTGCCTCAGAAACTACTCCAAACCCAAAATTACCTCCCTGTCAACTGCCACACTTCCTTGCAAATTACCCCACTTCCAAAACACACACTCTGCTTCTTCCATACCACCCCACAAACTACCCCAATCTCAAAACTACCCACCTGCATCTGACCCTACCCTCAAAACTGTAACTTGGAAATGCCCCCCCCCCCCCAGCTATCCCACCTACAAATGCAACACCTGCATAACACACACAGAACCCACAACAGAGATGTAGGGGTTACAAAGTTGGGCTGTACTACATTTTTAATTAGAAACACAGGGAGCAAGAAGTGAACAAAGAATTCCTTTATTGAAATCCAGCAACACCGACACGGCCACATTTCAGCATGAGCCTTCGTCAGGGGGTAACTGAATAGTAATGGGACTTGTTCTGCAAATCCAATTGTAGCAACTCTAATCTGTATAAAATCTGTGAACAATACTGGGCAGGCTCACATTTTTAATTATTCACATATATATTTTGTTTTCTTTCCTGTTATTTCTACTGTTAAATTTGATTGATTGAATTGTACTGCTTTCGTATTGGTTGCTGTATGTACTGGCAAATAAGTCTGTTGCCATGAGTAGGGCTAGATTAACAAATTGGCAAGCAAGGCCGGAACTACCCAGTAAGTGCGGTAAGTGCTATAGGTGGTGTGCCGATGTCAGGAGGGCACCGGTGCTAGCCACCCCCTGCCCAGTCCGTCCCTCCTGCCTCTAGCCAAGCCCAGAAAGGAAGAGCTCTGTTGCCCACAGGACTTACTGCTCCCACAGGCATGATCTTCCTTTTTGGGCCGCGATCGCCTTTGCATCTCGATCGCGACACAGATGGGAAGATTGTGCCTGCGGGAGCAGCAATTCCTGTGGGCAGAAGTGATGCCAGCCAGATCACAGCTGTTGCAAGTCCCGAGGAGGGAGTGAAAGGGCATTTGTTGGGGACCTAAGAGAGAGGGGCCAAGACATTGGAATAAATTTAATGGGGCAGTGCTTGACAAAGATTGGAGGGGGGTGAATGGAGGGCAGGGGGTAAGAGGGCAAAGGAGACGTGAGAAAGGGACAGAGTCTGAGAAGAAGAATAAAGAGTTGAGAAATAGCAGGAAAAGGTCAGGAGGAAGATACTGGACATGGGGATGGAGGGCTAGGGAGACAGAGAAAGATACTGGACAGAGAGGGGTCATAGGGAGATGGAGGGAGAAATGAAGATGGAGAGAAAAAGTCAGATGTAGGGGGGTATGACAGGAAAACAGGAGAGGTGGAGGGAGATGCTGGACATGGAGGAGCACAGGGAGAGATGGAAGGGAAATGATAGATACAGGGGTGGAATAGGAAGGCAGAAAGGACATGTTAAATGCTGGGACTAGGGAGATCAAGGGGAGGTGCTTGATATGGGAAGTGGGCACAGGGACAAGCGAGGACTTTTGAGATGGAATGGGAATACTGGACATGGGGGGGGTTATAGGGAGACTATGGGAAAATGCTGAACATGGGGAGGTGAAACGGAAATGGGAGATATATGACAGGATTAATGGAAAGAGAAAAGGGAGAAGATTGACATGGGGTAAGTAGGACAAGAAAGACGGAGAGATGCTGGATATGGGAATAATAGGGGAACACAGAAGGATAGACGGAGATGCTGGATGGATGGAGGGAGGGAGAGAGAGAGTGGAGAGACGCTGGATGGGGGAGGGTGAGAGATGTTAGACATGGAGAGGAAAGAGAGAGTAAGCGAAAGACTGGAGAATAATGGACCAGGGAAGGAGAGGTGGGGGATGGGAAGGCTGGGATGAAGGTGAAAAGTGATAAGTAGATGGAGTTAAAAAGAGGGGGGAATTGAGGACTGGATAGAAAGGAGGAGTAGTGAAATCTGAGGAAACAGAAAAAAATAAATAGAAGAAAGCTAAAAGGAAAAGATCAATATCCAAGATGGAAAGAAGTGAAGAAAACAAAAGGGAAAGACAAGAAATGGCAGATAGACTAGAGACTGTAGAAAGAGAGCTAAGAGAAGACAGAGAAAAGCAGAAACCTCAGAATGGTACCAACATGATCAGCGAATAAAATGATCAGACAACAAAAGTAGAACAAAATATTATTTTTAATTTAGTGATCGGACTTTGCGCTATCTTTGGGTCATATTTACTAAAGCGCATTAGGCTTTTGCAGTTCATGCAGTGTTAGCACTGCGTTAATTGCAAAAGATGTGTGTTATCTATTGGGGGCACCAAACTGCAGGGATCGCAGAGCCAGCAGTACTGCAGATGCAGCTAATACCGCTCATTGAGATGGCATTTGCTGCACCTGAGATATCTGCCCAACATGCGGTTACCGTGCGCCGTTGACGCCTGCAGTAATAGTACATTACAGGGATTCCCACTCTGCCTTCTCTCCGCCCAGGTGCTCATTTAATACATGATCCACAGATAATGCAGGAAGGAAAGCTCTGTGCCATCTGCATTTACTCACGTTAGCTACTACTGACCCAGCAATAATCCCATGTTATTGCTGCAGTAGCCGTTAATGCACCTTAGTAAAACATGCCTCTTTATATTCTACTCAGTACAGGGAAATGCATCTCATTTTATTTCTTTGGTGTTGCACTGCATGCAGAGTCTAACTTCTTGGGGTTTCAGTTTAATTTGTGTCTACTTTTATTTTTAGGTTATGGTCACTTATTTTGTTTTTGGTGAGGGTCTGTGTTGTGAGTGTGTGACTGAGGCCAGGTGTTCTGTTAACATGGAATTTGCACATAGGGGTCTGTACTCTAGTAATGTGACTTGTTCAGCTTTTCAAATAGGTGTATGGATGTTCTAGGACCTGCTACAATATTTACAGTGCTGTTTTATTCTGGATAGATGCCTTGTGTGAGTTTTGAAAGTTGGTGCTGATATGGTATAGTAGATTTGCTATGTAGATTCACAGTGACTTTTGTACGGTTTTGTATTAGTTCACAACATTTTATTTATTTATTATTTATTTATTTTACATTTCTTATATACCGCACTATTTACGATCAGCGCGGTTTACATAAAACCAAAACAGAATCCGACAATGAACAAGAGTCAGGTCATTACAATGAACAGGATCAATCAACTTGGATAACGGGGGGGAAACTATGTACATAAATGGAATACTGAAATTGGTAAACTATGTACACAGATGGGATACTGAAATTGGTAACTGTATATATGTGAGATGGGGTCATTGTGTGTTGTTCGTACCTGGTGGCTGGGGTTCGAGGGAGGCTGTGAGGTATTTAATAAAGAGGAGGGGATTTAAGGCCTTCATGAACTGGCTCAAATTGTGGATAGCTCTGATGTGTGGTGGTAAGGAGTTCCAGAGGCTTGGTGCGCTCAGGCTGTAGGCTCTATTTGAAGTTGATATGGCGCATCTTGTCATAGCTTTTGGTATTGCTAGCATGTTGGTTGCATGCCTGGTACTGGAGAAAACTAGAATCAGATTTATATATATATATATATATTAAGTTATGGGTAGATGTTCTAGTACTGTTCTGCACTAGGGTTGCCAACTGGCTGTTTATTTGGCCAGTCCAGCTGCCAGTAGAGAGTGGAAAACTGGCATTTGAAAAGCTGTGGGTTTTTTTTTTTGTGTACAGAAAAAGACCAGCATGGAGTTGAAGCCCATGTGCGTGCGCTGTTTCTCCTGGTCTGTGGTAGCAACAGAATCGCCCCCTCTCTTGCCGCCACTGCTAACCCCGACCCAGGGAGAAACAGCGCAGCATGGCAGCAGACTGTCAGTTTGAAAAGAAAAATACAAAAGCGTGGGGTCTTTGCAACTCCAGCGCACTCTGGTCTTGCTGGTCCTGCCCCCCTCTGGTGCAAAATGCATCAAAGGGGGGGGGGGGGGGAACCAGCAGAGCCTTCAGAGCTCACTGGAGCAAGAAGACCCTGTGCTTTTTTTTTTCTGATTACCGCCGCCACTGCTGAGAGAAGCAGGATGTAGCAGGATGGGGGAAATAGTAGGAAGGCTAGGGGGCATATGGACATCGGAAGGGGAGGTAGAGGACTAATGCTGGAAATGGGGGTGAGGAGAGTGCCAATACTGGACATGGGGAGGGGAATTGCTGGGCACAGGGGGCAAGAGAAGATGCTATGCATGGAGAGGGGGGTTTGCTAGGCACAGGGGGAGAGAGAAGATGCTGTGGCTCAGGGAGGGGGAGATGTTGGGCACGGGGGCAAAAGGAAGGTGATGTGCAAGGAGAGGGGGTTTGCTGTGCATGGAGAGGGGGGTTTGCTGGGCACAGGGGGAGAGAGAAGATACCGGGCATGAGGAGGGAGGATTGCTTGGCACAAAGGGAGAGAGAAGATGCTGGGCTCAGGGAGGGGAGATTGCTGGGCATGGGGCAAAAGAAGATGCTGGGCATGGGGAGGGCAGTTTGCTGGGCACAGGGAGCAATAGAGTGCTGGGCACATGGGGTGGGGGTGTTGCTGAGCATGGAGTTGGAGAGAGAGGTTGAAATTCTAGATGGTAGAGGGAGGGAGAAGGGGAGGAAAATTGCAAAATGCTGGATATGGGGTGTGGGAAGATGCAGAGGGGAGATGCTGGACACGGGGAGACGTGAGAAGGATATATGGACACAGGGGAGGCATAGGGAGAGAGAGCAAGAATGGTGGGGTGAGAAAAAAGGAGATGAGGTGTCTGGATGAAGGAGGCAGAGACTTGGGGACTGAAGGGGAGATATGCGGACGCTGGGGGAGGAAGAGAGAAAGGGGCAAGTTTGTTAAAGGCTGGGGAAGGCGAGAGAGATGGGGAAGGAGAGGCCGTGTTAAGCATTGAAAAGTGGAAGATACAGTAACAAGGGGGGATTGAGAACTGGATGATAAGAAAGAGGAGTAAAATCTGACTTCATAGAGAGAGAAAAATAAATGGAAAAAGCTGAAAGAAAAAGAGCAATACCAGAGGTATAAGGAAGTGAAAAACACAGGAGGGTTTAGAAGTGGCAGATGGGCTGGCAACCCTGGAAAGCAAGTTGAAAAAAGACAGAAGAAAGCAGAAACCAGAGATTGAGATCAGCATGATTAGAGAATAAAATGTCAGCAAAGGTAGAAAAATAAATTATATTTTCAATTTTGTGACTGGGAATAAATCAGTCTGGAATTTACATGTTTTATCTTTGTTTTGTACAGTACAGGGTCATTTGCATCTATTTCTATTTCCCTGGTTCTATACTGCATGCAGAGGTGTAGCCAAGGGTAGGCCTGGGTGGGCCATTGGCCTTCCATTTTGGCATCAGGCCCACCCAGTCAGCAGCAGCAGAATAGTCGAATGAGAGGATAAGTGGAAGCAGAGTCAGCATTCGCACTGGTTTGTGCCCACCCATGCTAATCCCTAGCCGCACCAAAATATCAGTCCTGGCTGCGCCACTGATGCAGTCTGGCTTCTTGGTGTTTCCGTTTGATTTTTGTCTACATATGTCGGGGGGCCAGGGGATATTCAGTGGCGGTGGCTAGAGACGATAAACGGTTAGCTGTTGCCAGTGGACTTTAAACCCAGATATTCAATGCCAAAGTTAATATCTGCCCACTAGCATTGAATATCCGGGTTGGCTGGATAGCACATTAGCTAACCGATTAACAGCAATATTCAGTAGCTGGCCAGTTAGCTAAAAACAGCAACAGTTAGGTAAGTCTTTCAGGGGCTTAACATTTGTCGCTTTGGGATAACTGGCTACCAGCTGAATATCACCACTAGCCTGTTATGCCCCAGTGCTGCCTCTCTCCACCCCTGGAACATCCTTGTGCTAGCCAGCCAACATTGGGACGTTTAGTGGCAGCACTCATGGATATTCAGCAGCAATAACTGTGTTTGTAAACTAGCTAAATGGATTTGAATCTTCTTCCCCCCCCCCTTTCCCCATCTATTTTTAGTTCTATATTCCCTACTTGTCTGTATTCTGCATGTGTGACTGAATCTACGTGTTCTGTCATCATGGAGTATCTCCAGGAACAAGCAGGAATGTAGTCTTCACATATGGGTATCATCGGTACCGACGGAGCCTGCGAGGGGGGGAAACGCGTCCAATAGGAACGCCTTTGGAGCATCCCTCAGCACATGCGCGCTGCCATCCCGCCTTTCCAACTGTCCCTCTTCAGTTTCTTCATTTTCCGCAGAGCCGACAGTATCCATACCCTGTCACTGCAGAAAATTCCGTCTTTAAAATTGTTTTCTTGTGGTCGCATTTGCCTCCACACGACGCTTACCGGTACCGCAAGTTCTTTTCTTTTCCAAAAAAAAAAACCCCTTATACTTTGAACTGTTTCTTTTCAGAAACTTTCTTTTTTGGTGCTAGGCGCCATTTTGGGCACTAGGCCCCATATTCCTAAAAAAATGGAAAAACCAACTAGTGGTTTTAAGAAATGTACTAAGTGTGGCGGTACAATTTCTGTCACTGACACCCATGATTGGTGTCTTAAATGTTTAGGGCCTGAACATTCTCCATCTGAATGTCTCTCCTGTATGGGGATGACTAAAAGGGGAAGACAGAACCGGGCTGCGAAGCGCGGTACCCTCTTTTCTTCGGATGCCAGATCCATTGCATCGACATCTTCAAGGGCCTCCTCTTCCTCCCATGGATCTCAGGTAACTAAACATAAAAGCCGGTCCTCAAAGGGTAGCTCTCCTGCTAAGCATCGAGAGGCCAGTGGCATTGCCCTTGAGGGAACCACACCGGCAAAGCACCCCCGGCAGGAGTCTTCGGCTTCCACAGCAACCCTGGGGCTCCAGGATGTTCTCGAGGCCTCGCCCTTGCAAGAACTACCTGGGCCATGCTCATGGGTCCCGGCCATTTTAACCGGTACCAAACACCCAGGCATCGTCAGCGTCGATAGACCAGAGGTTCCTCACTATCGAACGCAGCATTGCAGCTCTTATCTCAGCTGTGGTACCGTTGGTCCAACTGGCACCGGTACCGACATCGATACCAATGCCGGTACCTACAACGGTACAGGACACCGGTTCCGGTACCTACGATACCAGTACTGACGGTACCGGCCCCGGTGGGAATTCTTCCCATGCCATCTTTGGCTGGAAAATCGACAGATCGGTACCGGATCAACTCGGTACCGACTTCGATCGATACCGGGACCGTGCTTTGCATGAGCATCGCAGTCAGGAATACTTTGAATCCTCCAATTCTGAAGACTCTGACAATTCTGCTGGTACTAGAGGGTTTCTCCGGAAGATCCCTCTTCTCCCTAACGCAGAATGTCACCTCCAGAGGACATGTCTTTTCAGAATTTTATTCGTAATATGGCCAAAGGGCCTTTCAATCACGGTGGCTCCTGAAGAGGAACCCAGAGCAAAGGAATTGGAAATTCTCCAGTATCCCAATGCTCCAAAGGAGGCAGCCACTCTGCCCATCCATGAAATTCTGCATAACCTGATGCTCAGAATGTAGGAGACACCTCTGACTACATCTCCTCATTCTAGGAGACTGGATACTATGTATCGAGTTCCGCCATGTCCTGGATTTCAAAAGACTCAGCTGCCACACCATTCAATGGTGGTGGAGTCAGTTATGCATAGGATGAAAAGTGCAAAGAGGCATGCATCCAATCCCCCAGGTTGTGAATGCAGGACTCTGGACGCTTTTGGGCGTCAAAACATTTCAGGCTTCCATGCTTTCAGCTAGGATCAGTTCATATATACTATATATGGGAATGTTCCTCAAGGAAGGTACAGGAGACTCGAAGGTTATGAGCCCATTTCTCCCAGATGATAAGAGACAAGACTTTCTTGCTCTAGTTAAGCATGCTCAAGATGTCTCCAAGTTTGTAAATCGTGCAGCCTTTGACTGCTTTGAATGCATCAGCAGAACCTCTGCTATTGCCATTGGTGTACGACGGATTGCCTGGCTTCAGGCATCAGACTTGGAGAACTTGGGTACAGGACAAGTTAGGCAACATTCCTTGCACGGGAGAGAATCTCTTTTGGCAAGAACTGGCAGGAAAAGGCTAACGAGTTAGATGCTGACAATACTACTAGATAGATTGTCGAAATCTACAGCCACTCCTACCAAAAAGAAGCCTTATAAAAAAAACCTCTTTCAGCAAAAAAGAGGAAGTTTTATCCTTCCTATACCCAGCAGAGTCAAACTCGGTGTCAGGTTGCCCAAAAGGGACAAACTAGACAGCAAAAGAAGCCAAAAGGCCTGAGAGCCCAACCAGCTCTGCAGGTTCAGCCTCCTCAAGGGCTTTGACTCCTTCCTAGAGAGCTTACACCCTTCCTGCCTCTGAGAGGTCCACAACCCCCCAATATCCCAGGCAGGTTATGCAACTTTGCCAACAGATGGCATCAGATAACAGCAGAAGATTGGACTCTGTCCATTGTAGGAGAGGGGTACAAGCTCCATTTTCACAGCATGCCCCCTCCTACAATTCTAAGGCAATTCAATTCTCAAACCTCCACTGACAGTCTGCTAGATCACGAGGTCTCAAGACTTCTTGCCCAAGGGGCAATAGAAGAGGTACCCATTCTTCAAGGGGGGTGCAGGGTTCTTCTCCCCCTATTTTCTTATTCCAAAGAAAACAGGAGGGCACACAGACCCATTCTAGACCTCAGAGAATTGAACAAATACCTGTTTTGAGAGAAGTTCAAAATGATTTCTCTAGGAACTCTTCTGCCATACCTTCAAAGCCAGGATTGGCTTTGCTCTCTAGATTTAAAGGATGCATACACTCACATTCTGATCCATCCAGATCACAGGAAATTTGTACGATTCCTTTTCAGGGGAAAACATTTCCAGTACAGAGTTCTTCCCTTTGGTCTGGCTTCAGCACCAAGGGTATACACGAAATGCATGGCATTAGTAGCTGCATTTATGTTAATCCAGTGGATATTGTTATTCCCTTACTTAGAAAACTGGCTCATTCGAGCCCTACAGTTGCAGAGGCCTGCACTGCACTGTCTCGCACAATGCGAATCCTCCAATACTTGGGATTGGTAATAAACTTTCAAAAATCCCAACTTGTTCCTTCCCAATGCCTGGAATTCATAGGGGCCTGTCTAGATACCAGACAAGCAAAGGCTTTCCTTCATAAGGCCCGGTGTCTTCGCATAATGCAACTAGCTTCTCAAGCAGCAGGCAAATCCTCCCTAACTGCTTGAAGAGCTACTAAAGTTGTTGGGACATATGGCAGCCACAGTTCATGTAGTCCCATATGCTCGCCTCCACATGTGAGCAGCTCAGTGGACCCTATCCACACAGTGGATACAGGCCACTGTAGCAGCAGATAAGCATGCAATAAATAAAACCAGGAGTCGTTTCAAGGATCCAAGCCAGTTTAATGTGCACATGGCTCAAGCAATAATCAAATTCAAAATGGCTGAGCCATGGTTTCTTGCAAAACAACAACTTTATAGAGTTCTTCTCCATTCTAGACATAGGCAAACTCTTCATTGGTCCCAGTAACCCCTCTCACCCATCTATTGGTCCTGGTACTGATATGGCTACCCAATCGGGACCCTGGTCTGGGCTCAGCACCTGGTTGCCCCCCTTCTAGTCCCAATTACAATGGTCAGTGTCTCTAACTTCTTACATCTCTCCTCCAAGGTCGCTTAGCTTGTTAAATCATATGGGATGCAGGGCTCTGTAACCTTGCTTTTTTTGCAGAGTTAATTAGTTCTATAGAAGCGTGCTATCTTATCAGTACCAATTAGAGCTGTTTTTCTGTCTTTTTCTAAGTGTTTCGTTTCTGCTTAGCTATGTTCAGTTAAGCTGAGTTAAGTTTCAATTCTATGGTGTCATTCAGGGGGGTTTTCATTCCTCTGGGCCTAACTACAGGCTTCAGTTACAGGTCAAGCTGCTTAGGCCTGTCTGCTTAGTTCAATTAGCATGGATCATAGGCCGTCGCCTACCACACCACAGGTCATTTATCGGGACAAAATAATAAACTCTCAAAGACTAGTTTTGTCCCTCAAATGGTGTCAGTCACTAGAAAACATGACAGTGGGGTCTATTTTCATCAACCATCTATTCAGGCCACCCTAACAAAAGATCTGACACAGGTGGGTTGGGGAGAACACCTTAATCATCTCTCTACCCAGGGCAACTGGACTCCACAGGAGGCTGCTCTATACATAAACCTCCTGGAAGTAAGAGCAATCTATTTAGCTCTTTGCGTATTCCATGCCCAACTCAGCTACAAGACAGTCCATAGTCCAGCAACGGGACAATCAAAAGTAGCCATTGTTCTATGGTAACAAGCAGGGCGGGACAGGCTCTCTGTCGTTATGCAAACAAAGCTTGTCCAACTGTGGGCCCTCACCAGAGAGTATCAAATTCACCCTTCTAGTGGATATATCTTCCAGGCATTCAAAACCTGTGGTCAGACAAACCTCAGTCACCTTACTGCTGCCTCACGAGTGGTCCCTTCCACCTAGACCAGGTGGCCAAAACATATTTCATTAGGGGCACTCAGACATTTAGAACCTCTTTGCAAGTTCACTGAATGCCAAAACTTACCCGGTTCTGTTCCAGGGATTCCGACCTCACAAGTGTCAGAGAAGGGATGCCTTCCCAGTCCTTCACTGGGGTCAGGACTTCCGTTATACCTTCCCACCCATTCCCCTCATCCACCCAAAATAACACTCTTCCAGCTCACGAGTCTTTTTGAACATTTAGGGGGTCACATGTATTTCTTTATAGTGCCACGATGGCCCACGCCCAACCGTAGTAACCCCTGCTTCTACATCTCTCTCCAAGCTGCACCTTGGAGTTAGGGCATGCTCCAGGATCTCCTTCCCAAGAGGACGGGATGCTGGTGGACACCCAAATCCCCAGTCCCCTGCATCCTCACAGCCTGGTTGGCTGAAGGCTTACTTGCTCTCCAGGATTTTCAACCTGTCCCAACAGGTAAAGGATTATCCTTCAAGGATCTAGGAAAAACTGTCCACAAGAATATCTTATGCCTTCAAGTGGAAACATTTTATGAATGGTGCCCCACGAAGGGCTTAAACCCCCCTGGGTCATACCTCTAGAAATAGATCTTAGAGTATCTCCTTACACTTATCGAAGTCTGGTCTAAAAGACCAAGCGGGTAAGAGTCCATCCAGTGCAATTGCAGGCCTTATTATAAGCCTCCGAATGGAAAACCAATGTACTCTCATCAACTCATATCCAGATTTATGAGAGGCTTCTTATTAATCAAACACTCCCATTAAGCCACCACCGGTGGCATGGATCTAAATCTAGTTCTCGGGCAGCGTTATGAAAGCCGCCTTTTGAGCCTTTAGCCAATACAGCCCTTAGGTTTTTGACCTGGAAGGTCATCTTCCTAATTGCAATCACCTCTGCACGTCGCATTACGTGAATCTGCAAGCGTTAGTGGCTGATCCTCCTTATACTAGATTTCATATGATAAGGTGGTTCTTAGAAAATCATCCACAATGTATGCCAAAGGTGGTTTTGCCTTTTCATTTAAATCAATCAATTTATCTTCCTGTATTTTTTCAGAGGCCAAAGCCTCTAAGGGCAGAAAAGAAACATTCCCACACTTCGGATTGTAAAAGAGCCTTAGCATTATTCTCCAGGAACAAGCAGGGAATGGAGGTCTTCACATATGGGTACGTCTGCGTTACCGCGGAGTCTGCGCAGGGAAACGCTAACAGCGTCCCTCCGAAAGCATTTGGAAGCATTCCCAACACGCCTGGGTGTCTGCCTTCCCGCCTCTTCCAACTGCCTCTCCTCCGTTTTAGTTTTACTACGGAGACGACAGGAAGTCCTTCTATCCATCGCAGAAAAAATTACCTCTTTAATGTGTCGTTCGTTTTTATTGTGGTCGCTGGGCTGCCTTCCCGGACACCACCGGTACCGCCGGTGTGTCTTTTCTTTTGTCTTCAAAACTTATTCCTGTTAGGGAATATTTTTCACTCTTAGTGCCTGACGGGGTTTTTCCCGGCCTGCTAGGCCTACCCATTTTGTCCTCATGAGAAACGCCAGCAACTCATTTCCTAAGAAAATGTTCAAACTGTGGCGGTACAAAATTTATTTTAGACACTCATATTCGGTGTTCTTACCCTGCTTGGGGTGCCTGAATTTCCAATTGGCCTCTGGAGGGTCCCTACTGTAACAGGATAGTGGGAAGAAGTCTTCAGCATCGAGTTCCCCTCGATACGCGGGCACCCTTCAACTTCTCGGGCACCGACAACCCCTTCTTCTTCACAGGATCACGGTAACCGCACAAAAAAACAAGTCTGTTAAGACCCCATAGCCAGTTCCCGAGTGGTAGATCTCATGCACAGCATAGGAGATTGGCCTCTGGCCTTGCCATCGAGAAACACACTGGCTTTAAAACCCCGGTGGGAGTCTTCGACCTCCAACTCCTGTGTGGGGTTTCAGGCTGTTCCTGAGGTTCACCCCTATCCGAACCTACCTGGCCCATGCTCGGTGGGGCATACGCTTCGAGCCTGGTACAGATACCTCGGCATGGGCATTGGTGTTGGATGAAAATTCCTCAACAAGGATCGTAGTCTGGCGTCCCTGGCGTACACGAGGGCCGTTGGAATATTGCTGCAGACTCGATCTTCCAGTATCGGTTATCGATCCCGGTACCGTACTGGGTACCGACATCGGTACCCTCAAGATGTGCAACGATAGACTCGCTTCCCTTCGATGCGAGTTTGGAATCCATCTCCAGTCTGGAGGACTGGGTCCCGAACTCGCCTTGTACCTGACACCAGACGGTACCGAAGGGAATGATTCACGATGAGCCTTGTTCGGCCAACTCTCGCGTTCTTCCAGATACCGGTAGAGCCATCACCGGCTGGCCTTCTTACAACGGTATGGATACGGTACCGGAGTCGGTGAATGGTCATCCATTTTACCATCGCTGTCGGTACCTTCCATGCTTCTTTCATCAGGCCTCGCTCCACCCCCTCGGTACAGAGTCTGGAATCGATCCACTCGGAATGGACGATACGCTAAGTACTGTGGTGGTCACGACTCCCTACGGGTTCCGGCAAAAAGCCTCTAAGGATCCCATACTCCACACTTGAGGAACTTCTACTCCTTCAAAAATTGGATGAGATTCCCTGGGTTTGGCCCAGTGCTAGTTCTTCAAAACAGATCTAGGCATGGCCTCCTCTTTCAAGAGGATTTCCCTATGGGGATTTTTCTTTTCAAGCCTTTCTGCTGGATATGGCAAAAATCGCTTGCCATTTCTAAACCTGGACAGGATCCTACACAAGGGAATACAGGAACTCCCTGTATATTCCTGGGAGTGCAAAGGAGAAAAGCATGCTTCCTTTGCATCAGCTACGTGCGGGATCTACTCTTAAGAATGTGGGAACAAGTCCTTTAACTGGTACCACAACCTTCTATGGCAAACTGATCTTCTCTATCAGGTGCCCCATCTCCAGGTTTTCAAAGGACTAAACTTCCTCATCATTCCCGTGTTGTAGAATCAGCAGATGAGGAGTATTAAGAGTACTAAAAAGCAATCTTCTGATCCACCAGGTCGGGTGAGTCTAAGAATTTAAGATGATTTGGATGCCAAACATTCCAGGCAATCCATGCTTTTCAGCAAGAATTCTCTCCTATATTTTCTATATGGGATTATCTCTTGAAGAGGTCAGAAAGAAAATTACTGTTTTTTGACTCCTTTTCTTCAAGAGCCCAAAAAGAGCAGGACTATTCCGTACTGGTTAGGTCATTTCTCTAAAATATCTCTAGGTTCCTGTACTCGTGCTTCCCTAGGATTCCTTTGAGTCTGTTAGCCGAAATTTGCTATAGCTATAGGCGGGCACGACAGTAAAGACTGGCTCCAAGTTTTCAGACTTGGACAAAATGGGCACAAGAAAGGACTGGGAAACAACTCCTTGCACTGGAGAAATTCTCTTTAACAAGGAGTCTGTACTCCAAGTTGCTCAGTTAAACCGCTGACATTCCTGTTTCCAGAGGCTGTTCTAACGCCTTCCTCTCTCCAAGTTGGTAGGGAACATGTCCTACCAAACTTTCTTCCCCTAGGGGGAAAAAACGTTTTATCCATCTTCTGACCCATCATTACAGATGTTCCCCAAACAGGGGGAAACATCGCCCTGGTCTAAAGAACCCACAAACCCTCAATAGGTTCAGGCAAACCCAGCAAATCGCAGGGTTTCAGATAGATCATCATTACTTCTCCTGGTTGGTGGTTAGGAGTTGCAGTCTGCTTCTTTTTCACTTTGAAGCATCTGCACTAATTTATTCCTAACTTTCCTGGATCTCTCTTCACGAGACATCTTTTCTTTTACTCTAAGCGTCCTTATGATGATCATGCCCATAGTTCACAGGTTTCTCTTCCTCGTCTGGGAAAAGCGAAATGACAAATATCAATAAGACAGTTTTTCCCTGTACTAGCATGTATCATCTTACCTTTCAGAGTACTTAAGCCATAGTCAGTCTCCTTCAAACTCTGTCTTACCTCCTCTTTACTACAGCCTTCGTTTGTCATCGTTGCTCAATGCCCTTGTAAGCCCCTCTGGTTCTTAACCTATTCCACAGGGGTTATTCTCCC